>OZ019973.1:600000-1072500 GCA_963970395.1 Ephialtes manifestator
TTCGGTCTTTGATCGTCCCAGTCCCGCCCAAACTCATCCTTTCCAGACCCGAAATCGACCCTGTCTTTCTGTAACCCTCTCACTGGGCTACGCACACACACAAAGCTGTACAGTCGCGCCAAAAAGCCTTTCTCACAGACAGAAGGCGATAGTCTGCGTTATATATACAACTCGTATACTACAACAACGCTTCTAGACGGAATGTAGACATAGATGGAGGTGGAAGACAAACGAGAAACGAAGGATGGATGAGCGGAACGTAAGAGAAATGCGAGATTGGTAAAAGTGGAGAAGGAGGATGAGACAATGGAAAGGATGCTGCAAATAGTCTTTGCATTGTTCCCGTTCCTGCAATCGAAAATCTATCGGTTTCTGCGCGGTGCTTTCTATACAATGCACTGCACTTGGCCCTCAATAAAGTCCGTCGCCTGTTTATACACGGACTTCCCGGCAAATACGTTGCAATTATCATATAAAAGGATCAGTCGTACTCCGAAGGAAGAAAGCTGCCGGTGCTTCTATCGAGAGAGTGTAGGAAGAGCGATGGAGGAAGTAGCGAGTGGTATAATGTAGCGAAGCGAATCAGGGAGGAATCGTGAAAGTTTCTTCAAGGTAGAAGTTGGAGAAAGGGGCGTAAGGAACAGGGAAGAGGAGAAATGAAAATAGCAGCTATCGCTTTCTCGGTCTTTTCGTCTGATAAAATGGATATTGCTTCGTCATCAAACGTTCGTAATGATTCGTTTTTCTCACAGTAGATTTATATTCGGGCATTGCAAAAATAAAAGTAATCCATTCGCCTTTTTGACGTAGAAAATTGTTTGATCATTGTCATGTTATTTACAATACGGCAACTGATTGCGCCATCTACTTTTGAGAGTTGCAATATCGCATATAATCCACTTTTTTTTTCAATACAGGACGAGATGAGAAAGGTCACTTCCTTTTTGCCGCAATTGCCAGACGTGGCAAATTTTGGCAACGAGAACTCAGACTGACATTTATTGCACCGCCAGATATTTTCACGCTTTTTCCTCCACCATCGTGTCTCACTCGAGTTGGGGGAGGTACTCGTGACCCGGACCGAAGTATTTTCGAGGGTACTACGAATATCATTCGCGTCGAGAGTGCAGAAGTCTCGAGATAAAAAAAAAGAACGTCGAGGGAAGGAGAACTGGAGAACCCGATAGGATGAACGTGGTAGAAACGACGAGGAGGTGGCACTTAAGTCGCATCTGCACGACTTATTCGGATCACGTCGACCAAGATATGAGGACGTGCTTCCTGCTTCCGCATTTTCGTTATTTCAATTCAACATTAAAGTTGTATTTTTTTCATCAGCTGTATTTCACCAGTAAAATTATGTGGTTAGTCGGAAATTAAAAAAATCTAAGAATCAGCGTCTGTTCTATGCCAACGTGAGATACATTTAAAGATATTTTCAGACGTGGTTTATCGCAGATGCAACCACCCTCCTTCATTCTATAATAAAAGTAATTCCCCGCTAAAAAGATAAATACAGAAATAGCTATCATAGGCTGAAAAAATTGTACAATGACAATATTTCGTATAAAGTAGTGAATTTTTCTAAAAGTTGAAAAATCGAGTTTTGCTTCATCAGCGCACGAATTTTATAACTTGAACGTCTTTTGCAGAATTATTGTCAATAGTCCTCTTTAATTTAAAAAAAGTATTCAAATAGACTTGGTCTTGTAGATATGTCAACATTCGAAAATCGGTGAGTCCAAAAGATCTAAAGAGCAGAAAAATGTGTGTAATTCCAGAGTTAACTGGAGGATAAATGAATAATAAAAATCTGTGCCTTAACGTCCATACGATATGCATCGCTGGATGACACACACGTTATTTTTGTCATTCAACCAAATAGTGGCATCATCAGTTATCATATACTATCGAAAATTAGTTTCCCCAAATAATGCAAAGAGAAATACTTACGGTAATTGAAAGGTTCGCCATAAGGTCTTTGATCGTATTGTCGAAATATGGCTACATTTCTCCTGTGCCCGATAAATTCACACGTCTATATATCAAATTGATGACCTACGACTAACTATTGGCAGGCTAGTCGGTTGAGAGGGTCTGATGGAATAGCTTTGTAATCGACCTCCGCTATACCCAATACCGGAGATGGGATCTCCACTCAAAGATAAATCGAGAAGGATTGCTTATCAGGATAGAGTCTCCTATGTCCGAAATCAAACAAATGTGCACCAGTGCCGTAGAGCCTTTCTGTTTCTGAACACCGTCCAGCAGCGACTAAACAAAAGCAATTGAGGCTCGAAGTCTGACATTGATTGAATCGGCAATTAAAATGATGCATGGAAAATCGGATTGTCGATATAAATAACGTTGCGGAGTATTTTCTAAGTACAAATGAGGGCATCAAGAAAGTGGCAAAGTGCATGGCGGAAATCGAGAATTAAGCCATTTTCGGATTCGATAAATCGTCGTAGTCGCTGGTGGATAAGGCCTTTCGGAAATCCGTATTGATGACATTTCGTCGGGTGGTAAACTATTCAGGTGGAGTCTAGGGACGTCAGGATTCAGGGCCTTTTCCGTGGAGTCCAAAGAATCCTGAACTGGAACTAAATCGACGTGTGTACCGGAGATGGAGATGTTGAGAAGCAAGAGGTGAACTGTAGCGAAAGGAGAACCTTATCTCTGGTGACTAGTCCAACATCAGAGGTAATCTCGTTTTTTCCTTTTCTGTCCGCTTCTCCTTCCAGCTTGAGGACTAAATGATCAAGCCAAGATCTGCAGACAAGCTTGTTGACTCTCGATCTGCAGCGAGTACCACGAGCCTCTGAAGGGCTGCGAATAAGGGCAAAGGAGAAGGGCTGATACAAGCCCCAAACGAAAGATATGCTATCTTGAGGGTTTGGACGCTGTTCAAGGGCGATGCGATGACGCGAGGGATAAATTACTGGGAAGAATCGAGTTAGGATATCACGCTCGGTTAAAAGTTTCGCACAATCGTACATCTTCCCCTTCTGTTGCTCTTGCCTTTGCCTCTCTCAGTTTCCCCACTCGTTAAGTATTCTTCATAGTTTTTTTTCCTTGTCCTTCGTCCCCTTTACGTTTTTTTTTCTTTTCTGGCGGTACAGTAGATGGAGATTGCGAAAGATCGCCACCATTAGACCCCCTTCTCGCTGGGCACGTGGATGGTAGAGATCAGATAAAGTATTGACCAGTAGCAACTGAACGGGCCATCTCTCCAGTTAATGGCCGTCACCCTCGATCACCGGTTCGACGTGAACCTGGCTCCTCGTTCCACTTTGAAATCAGGTGCTTTTTCCGGCATGGTAGTTCAGCAAAATGAGTTGGAGATTCTGTTAAGCCTGTAATTGTAACGTATTAATTAATCTATCTGTTATCAATGTCACGGGAGATTGAAATAACAGGACTCGTTACGAAAATGGCCGCGATATATGATCAAAAAATTTCATATACGAAATTAGCCATTTTGTGAACGAGAGCAACATACCGTGGATACTCATGAAAAAACAACAACCCATAAAACATGTTAACTGTAAAATCTCGTAGGCTCTTATAATCTCGCAGAAAGTTTACGTTCCTGTGACATTTTCTGTAATCAAAAAGAAAAGTTAACATCTCCAATATCATAATTATATATAGCATTACATTTTCTATCGCCCTATTAATCACCATTCGTGCAAGTCTTCGGCAAGTCGTCATATATAGTCTTCCAAATAATTATGTGAACGGCATAAAGCTTGCAGTCACCGCATCGTGTTATTCAATATTGTTAAGATCTATAAACTGAAATAATAATTTGTCAAGTAGCGACCAAGTACCACCTAGAGCCTTACCGTTATCAGTCTAATAGTAGTTATCATGCGGGTGTACTCACTGCTCACTCGGAACCTCAGTAATGTTTAATGTTGCAGTGTATAATTCAGAATCTCGGTGTCCCACGAGTCTTGCGTTCTGTATATACTCTTGTTACCCTCTGGACTAGCAACAGTACAGCCCACGTACATACTAGGTTGCGCAGTGCAGGGTGTCGCCGGCAGCAAAGTAAACTTGCATGAACTCAAATATATACGAGCAATAGGTATTGTGAGTAAGAGAGAGAGAGAGAGAGATAGGGATGGAAAGGGCGAATACATCCAAAGCAGCGTATTAGAGTGTATACGTAGCGAGTAGAGGCACTTGGAGTGTACGTGAGGCTCTGCGAGTTCGGGGCTATCTCAAATTGAATCTTCCACCAATGCCATTGCGGGACTGGGAAATGCATGGCTATGTACGCTAGGTTCCTCCTCGTCCTCTCTTCGTCCTCGTTGGCGATGCCCTGTAGTACGCTTCCAGTTGGTGCACGGATGCGGATGCAAAGATCCAGAGGAAGGAGAAGATGAAGTGAAGCAGGGAAGAAAAAGGGACCGGGATGGGTAAAAAGGGCTCTTTCGACCAACGAAAAAGAAATAAGTGAAAAAGGGAATGAGAGAGGAGCGAGATGAAAAAGGAATCTAGGGATACGTTCGAGTGAAACGAAGCAAATAAGAAACAAAAAGTAGAGAAAGAGATGTAGAGAATGGCGGAAAAAGGGGGGGCACAAATTCCAGGCCGTTGCTCGTTTTCGTGCCTACAACTACTTGCTTGCTCACTCGTTCGATTCCTTTCCTACACTCGTCGGCCTTCGCGTCCAGTCGGCTTGCACCGATGCTCTACTACTTGAGCCTCTGAGCTCGCCGGAAGAATGCCCCTTTCTCTCTACAGCCAAATATAGTATGTGCGGTGCGCGACGAGTACCTGACGTTCCCTTTGATCCCGTTGTACGTCGAATGCGCGGTGACGAGAGGTGGTCCACTTTCTCACTCGCACCTACGTTGCTTTCGTATTCTCCTTGAGGTTGACGAGAGAAAGAAGGGATGAGAAAGCCAAGAAAGAACAATGGCTTGAGACGAGAACACATGCATCCCACTGATGTCAATGTGAACGTTGAACCGATGCATCGTCTCCTCGAAAAAAAAATGTTGCGATACATTTTTTTACATTTACTGTAAATTCCGACATTGCGTGTTCACTTCTTTAAAAATTGCGACATCTTATAGAATATTAAGCTTTAAGGCGAAAAATTATTAAAAATACTTGACCTGCAACTGTCTTCTAATAAGTAATTGTACTATAGTAAAAAAACATATGGTGAAATAAATATTCTATGATATTGTAACGAAATGATTTCGCCCATCCAGAAACCGATCATCTTGCAATTGCACCACCGTTTACGCTTTTTCCCTTAAGCACAACCTAGCGCCTGTGTTGCACTGACGTCTACAGTATCCAACTAATATTTTTCTATCCAATTTACGTCTCGATTTTATATCGAAAATGTCATGTCCATGTTATTTTTTACTGACATTTTCTGTAGGTCTCTATATTGTATCGACATTTACCACCAAATAGAAATTTGCTTGCTACAAATTGAAATAGAACTCAATATTGCATTCCTGTTAAATTAACAACATTAAAAAACGCTATTCCATTATGTCATTCGGCCTTGTAGATACTTATGATTTAACTTGATCTTAAGATGACGTGCTATATGTCGTCTGTCTCTCTCAAATCGCCATAAGTGTGAGTGAGATAGCTGAATCTTCCCGAA
Source organism: Ephialtes manifestator (assembly GCA_963970395.1). Classification (NCBI taxonomy): domain Eukaryota; kingdom Metazoa; phylum Arthropoda; class Insecta; order Hymenoptera; family Ichneumonidae; genus Ephialtes; species Ephialtes manifestator. The sequence goes on from OZ019973.1 coordinate 605,642, forward strand.
GTGTTATTCTTCGCCACGGTTGATTTTTCGGATAAAAGTCGAGAAGTACTGACTGCAGAGTGCCAAGATGCAGTCAGTACTTCTCGTATTTTGCCTGAAATATCAATTGTAACGAAGAACAACGTTTTACAGTTTTTGTTACCGACCGAGCAGTAGCACATCATCTTAAGTTAATTTTTTTCATAGTTTAATATTTCGTAGCACCCGCAATTAATTCTGATGCAAAGTATACAATACATCACACTGTATATTAACCTAATATTTAAATATACAAAATGTACTCAACGATTTTCATTTGTCAGAAAACATTTTAAAAAGTTCAAAGGACCTGCCATAATTTATAGCTGTCAGTCATACATAGTGAAGAGATGTACAAATAGAATGACGTGTAACATTCCATTTGGATAAGCTGACAGCGCTTCGTCATCATCGTGTTGGCCATTCGCTGCAGAGTATCAGTATCCAGATCCCCCTCAGTACATCTGTATAACACTCCCCAGGGGCATTCATTTTCAAGTTTACGAGTAACGGGTGTGAATAAAATCTGATCCAGTAGCTCTTGAATATTAATATGACTGCCTCGTGCACACAAATACATGTACTCGATGTACAAATAAATATGCATGCGGAATGTGCTACAGCTACATAAGAGGATGTGAGTTCCACGACACGTCGAAAGCTATAAACGTGTTTATGAGCGTGTAAAATGTATAGTGTATTTATAAACTATATACAGTAGGTACATACATAGTATCGGATGAGAGATCGAGATAGGCCTTTCGCGTGTGTCTTTATCATTTCATGAACTACCGCTCAGCAACACGTCGCCCTCGTGTCAACCTTTCCCCTCCTTAAGCGCGAGTATAGGCGAAAATATATGTATCACATATAGCTGCACATATATCTGAAACAGATATATAAAGTACCCTGACATAAAGTACGAATTTTTTTTACGTCCCGCGACCCACTTTTGATCTATAAAAATGACACCTCGCCTAAGGGGAATAGTAGGAACTTACTTTCAGGGCAGAGGGCATGCGTTGCATTGGAAGTAAAAGTAAGGAGACGTATACTGTGGAATACCGTATTTTATACACATTGGAACGAACGTTAGACATCAGGGAGTATGGTGAATGTATGTCTCACGTAGAAAATATGGGGAGTCTAGAATGGAATTCAAGGCAGAATCCAAGATAGATTCTGGTTGATCCAGGATAGATTCTAGTTAATCCTGGATAGATTTTAGATAATTTAGGATGGAATCCAGGATAGATTTTATATAATTTAGGATGGAATCCAAGATAGATTTTAGATAATTTAGAATGGAATCCAGAATGAAATTCAAAGCACAATCCAGGGTAGATTCTGGACTATCCAGGACGGAATCAAAAATGGACAATGGGTTCATCAAGGAAAAATCATATAAGAAGAAAATCGCTCACATATACCCACTTCTTAATCCAATTATTTTCTCTATGAAAGAGCAATTGAATTGCAATTTGATTTCGAAAAAATAATCTTGATCGCATTACAACTCTACCATAAGATAGTGATTTTCAAAGAGTATTTCCGATAAATTGAATTATGGTAAAAACGGTTTTCGGCATTTTTTTCGGCTATTGGTTGAGTTATCGATGTATTCAGACATAGTGTTGTTAATTGCAAAAAAATATTAATAATTATTAATAGCAATAAAAAAGCAGTATTGAAAGTATTTTTTTTCGTCACGTTAGAAGACAAAGATCAAATAAAAAAGTACTACTATACAAGATGTCGATTCAGCAACACCGACAATATCTTTTGTCTCTTTGGACGTGTAACTAAGTAAGGAGTTTTAAGGAGAAGCTGTGACGCAGAGAATTTGAAGTACACATTTTTTTTTGTAAAAGAAAAGAAATGCTAAAGAAAAAGGTATAAAGGTACTGGGTAGCAGAGTCTTCTCTACTGTCCTGATGAACTCGAACGAGGACTTGTCGTGTCGGCTTGCTGGTCCACTGTCAGTCTAGCGTCTCCTGTCGTGGCCTCGAGGAGCTCCGCAGACTGAAGCAGGAGAAAACTAGCGGGGGTGAGGTGACTAGCAGTGAGGATGGATAAGACGTGAGCTACATGCGTAGTCACATTCGTCAGTAGTTCTCAACTTCACCAGCCTCTCATAGCAACCAGCCTCCCCTATTTTATATTTAAAAATTCTTCATTTTGCTTCGTAATTGAAGAAGCTTTATTTTACATGATTTTTTTTTCGCCTTTTTAGTTTCAAATAGTCCAAAATTCCGGAAAAAAGTGGTTTATAAAAAGTGTTTGTATCTATATAAATGTACATGTGTGGGTGTAATGTAGGCGGCCAAATTTATACCGCTATAACTGCGATCAAATCAGCTCTAATTTCTTTAGTTTCTTTCAATTTGCATTCAATAAAAATGGAATTGGGAACTGGGATTTTGTTTTTTTTTAATTTTGAAAAATGTTTTATATTACTCTATGTACTGTGAGCACCGCGAATTGTCTGCGGTTCTTTCAGTGTTGCAAGTTTTGCTTACTCTCTTGTAGCGAAGATGTTGGCTTATTACTAATGCTCTCCAAAGTAATGTAGTGCAGTTATTTACGCTTGATAAAAACGGAATATTAGAGAGAAACTAGTGAAAATGGAACTTTAATAAAAAAACAGACAAACACATAACAAATACAGTGCAAGACTTAGAATTGAATACAAAACTGAGTATCGATTCAAGACAGCAGAGATGATAGGTACTAAAAACTTCTTTTTTTTCTATAAAATTGAAAACTCGTCAATTTGTTCGGTTTTTACAACTATTTTGTTGTTTTTATTTTTTTCTTCGACTTGTCGTGTTTTCAACTTGCTTCATATGTTAGAGAATTTGACATTGAGGGTCTTGAGGAGTTCATCCGCGTTTTGAAGGCTCAAAGCCGTTCGAGAAATTCGTGATTCAATCCCAAAGCCGACACATACATACCACCCCCATGTAACATACGAAAATCGAGCAATAACTTGGGCAATGCTGCTCAACAGCTGCAGTAGAGCGTATTCGATAGGAACAGAAATGAGATAGAAGCTCATGAAAGCTCGCTGAGAGGATACACCGCCTCGTGGGATTTAGTCAGACATTTCCAATTATGCGGGCACTGATCAGCTTAACGTTTAGTAATCCTCAATCGACAGTCCTAGACAGCGTAATATCCCACATGAAATCCCGTTACAATCGATACAAGTTACACTGTAGGAACATTATAGTATAACGCGTGGTAACTTGCCGCACATTCGAATACATATCGAATTTGCATTACTATTTGTGCTGAACTACGTATACGATTAATGAAAGCAATATCGTCTAGCCCAGAATGGAAATTTAATTCGTATTTAAACGAGGGTAACCGCGTTTCAGAAATTTGAGAAATATTCCAAGTGGCATGCACTTCGAGTAGAGATTGAGACATGTTAGGCCGTGTTAAAATCATCAAGTATATTTTCCAAGTTAATTGGGCTAATCATAATTAGTTTTAGCAACATAGTTGCATAATTGTGGTACCAGTATACTGTGATTCGAATCACTAAATATTTTCTTACTGACCGCATAAAAAAGTCGATTTTTTATGCATCTAACATGTGAATATTAACAACTTCTTGCGCATTATTAAGAAATTTGATCATTGATGCAATCAGTATAGAAAATTAAATGTATAACACGGCCGTAAAAAGAGCGAATTGTGGACTAGTGTGAAATGTCAGACAAGCTGAAGTCAACGTGAACAATTTATAAATAGTTTTGCCAAAAATATTCTTATAGTTACATAGAATAATTTAATAATTGTTGGATTTATTGCGGATTGTAATCATATAAGAATATAAGTTACAGGAATAACTTTTTTATTTTATATTAATTTGTATTTTTATGATTCCAACTATAACAGGTACTTTGATAACTAACTTGCTTTTTTATGTGTCTAATTATATTCTGCAGTTGGTAATACTGTGATAAATAGAACAATACCGCATGACAATGTTTCCGTCCACAATGACAATGGGGATGGACACGTCGAATGGGTCGAATGTCATTCCGAGGAAGTCACAATATTTCCGAGCCTTCATCTCTTTCCAAGTTTATATCTTTGGTATGGCGCCGTGGTTATATGAGCCGGCTAGAGTACCTTTACATTCGGGAAATGCGAGCACAAATTCACTATCTAGTGGTGGAACGAGGGATGAAATTTGAGCGTTAGCATTTTTTCTTTTTCGACCTACTTCTTCTGCTATAACTATAGATATATTACCAAGAACAACAAAGTATTTCATTTCCACAAGCAGAAATGCAATATCATTTACAATTTTCAAAATATGTTACACTTTTAAAAATCAGTTTGAATGTTAACACCGTTGAACACCACAACAGTATCTTAATGGAAATTTCACTCCAACACCGTGGAATTAACACCATTATATATTTACACTGTACCATTATATATTTATACCATATAAATATATGGTGTACGCGCGCTTCGCGCGCCAACCTCCCTCAAAATAATATTTTTGTAATATTTTTTAATTTTGATAGACTTGACGAAGACATGAAGACTCGAAGACATTAAAATTCATTATTGTTGAAGTAACACTTACAGTTTGTAATAAATCTGTATAATAAAAATTCGAGCTTACTTACGAGCTTTGGAGGAAATCTGTAATTGTAAATGTTTGGAGCATATACTTAATGTATGTAGGCAGTATCTCGATAAATTGGAGTATTTTGAACCTTTAATGTCACAGGCCGAAAGCGAACAGTTCATAGATCGATGGTTGCACCAGCGGACGTTGACTTACTGGATCATCATTGAAACATTGGAACCGATGTTGTAGCTACCCGCGCAGAAAAAAATAGTCTCGTAAGAACTCCCGACAGGACTTCCGACGGGAGTTTCCTCCGGGTTTCCGGTGAGACCCGTTCGGAGCCCGCGAGAGACCTGCGGAAGGCCCGCATGACCAATTTTCAATATATTCAATATATTGAAAAATGATCTTCAGAGCATGTTCTTGCGGTGTAGATATTACACACCACCACGGTCATTTCGTATAGGAAGTTGTAAAAGAAGAGAATATCAAAAGCACTCCAGGTAAGTGGGGATTCGGGAATCGTCATGAATATCCGAAACATTCCGAAATATTCGACGAAGAAATTGACAAAGATATCGACGAAGATATCAAACCAGGTATTGTACCAGATATTCTGCAAAATATCAAGGAACATATCGTTCAAGTTATCGAAGAAGGTATCGAGGAAGATTTCGACCAGATATTCGGCAAAATATCAAGGAAGATATTGTTCAAGTTATCGAGGAAGATGTCAACCAGATATTTGGCAAAATATCATGGAAGATATTGTTCAAGATGTCGACGAAGATAGCGACGAAGATATCAATCAAGATATCAACGAAGATATCAATCAAGATATCGACCAAGATATTGTTCACGATATCGACAAAGATATAAACAGAATAATGTGAAAGCTGACTATCTGGTTCAATATCTGGTTTGATATCTTCGTCGAATTTTTCGGATATTCATGACGATTCCCGAATCCCCACTTACCTGGAGTGCTTTTGATATTCTCTTCTTTTATGACTTCCTATATGAATGACCGTGGCGGTGTGTAATATCTACGCCGCAAGAACATGCTCTGAAGGTCATTTTCCAATATATTGAAAATTGGTCATGTGGGCCTTCCGCAGGTTTCTCGCGGGCTTCGAACGGGTCTCACCGGAAACCCGGAGGGACTCCGCCCGGGAGTCCTGCTGGGAATCCTTACGGGACTATTTTTTTCTGCGCGGGTACGATGTAGGCAATGTTCATTTTTTGCTTATATTCGGAAAGATGATCTCTCGTTGTGAGTTGAATGAAAAGATAAAAACGAGAAAGAATTAAAATTAAATCAATTTAATTTTATTACGCAGATTACGTATGGATAATATTAAGTCCAGTTTAAGCTGTAATTGAAGCGCGTGACTCAACCTAAACCAAAACATTATCAAACTTGTTTTAGAGGACTAATAAACCTATTCGACACTTTTCCCATGAATTTTTCTCCAGAATCAAATATCTATCGGTTATATTTATAAAAACTGGTGGTGTATGTGTTTATTACGAATATATTTCTGTCCGTACAATGAATGAAAAGAGGTAAAAACCAAATATATATATAATAATAATAATAATGATAATAATGTAATGTAATATAACTATTACAAAAATTTAAAGGGGAATAGATAAAAAATAAACACCAAAAATACCAAGACATTATATATTGATACTCATATTTATTTCGTTAATAAGGAACAGCTAGCATGAACAAAAAAATAATGGTTAGGTTCTTTTTATTTTTCTTTCGATTTCCATAGGTACAAAAAAAAAAAGTTTCTCAATTTATCAAGTAACATTACCATCTATACTCAAGGCACAAAATCTTTAACAACATTCAAGGCATTTTTTTTTTACTTTTTAGAATTTCAAATTACATTCGATAATTAAATATTTACGTCCTTTAATAAATTTCATAACTTTATAAATAAATGTTGACTTTTATTACAATGAGAACAGCTCATGGTTGCGTATATTTAAAAAAAAAGAATTCTAAAGTTATTTTTTGTCTCGACGACTTGAGTGTAATTTCGTGGCATTTGAGGGGCTAAACATGAATCTCCTTTTTCTTTTTTTTCCGCGAACGGGCCAGCACAAGTACTTTACGCCTTTGAACTGGATTATTTTGCAATTCAAAGCACTGTGCCGCCGTGTGCCGTCGGCATGGAACTCTGTCTGGCGCGCCAGTTTCAGTATACGCAAGCCTCGCCGTAGACTTTCCATCCAACAGCAGCTGCAGCAGCGTTGGAGCATTGCATAATCCCTTACATTTCCGAAGACCACGAAACTTTGCGCCGAGGTGCACAAGTGCACAAGTGCTCGAGGGCCAGCAGGGCGTCAGGTACATTCCGACCTCTATCTTCCTTATCTCTCCGCCTAGCAACTTTCTTTTAGTCTCACTCACCATCGCGTAGAATTGCATCGAGAGTAGTCAACGATATTTCGTATCCCACGAAAGTTACGAAACTATCTAGAACAGTGATAATCGTGATGCAATGCAAATTACAAAAATTTTACCTTCCAGACATCGTCAGAGAATGAGAATAAAATTCAGGACTTTCTGATCGTATAATGATACGCGAAAGATCATCCAAAAAGAGAAAAAAAAAACGTGGGATATCGATAGCAGAGGCAATTTTACTTGATAAATTAATTTCGTTGGACATGTAGGAAAATCAGAAAAAGACTGAAGCTGTCCAAAATACTACAAACATAAAAGAATTCCCCATTACTTATAAGTAAAGTGTTACGACAATTTTTGAAAAACAAGGATGCAAAGTAGAACCTTGCACATTGCTTCCTCATTATTTTTCGCGTTTTACAAAGCTATCTCTATGAGGAAGTATATTATTCAATTTTTGGCTTCCTCATAGAGGAAGCTTTGTAAAACGCGAAAAATAATGAGGAAGCAATGTGCAAGGTTCTACTTTGCGTCCTTGTTTTAATTAGATAAATATACATGTTGTGGATACGCTTTTACTATTTCGTTATTACGTTATTTCGTGATTATTAGAGCGTTTCCGAAAGTGAATGTGATAATGTATATTTTTAAAAATAATTCAACATTCCATAAAATCAAAAATTTCATACCGTTCGTCACTAAATTATACATATATAATGGCTGAATATTGTTTCATTTATATAAAAAATTTGAGCTCGCTATCTTAAGTTTTGCAAAAGTTACAATAGAGCGATAATGTCAATTTTTTGAAAAATTCAAAACATCATAAAATTTTTACGGTTCAACCGATCTTAACCAAGTTCAATAGTGATCACTGGCGTATGAAAGCTCACATTCATACCAATTTTAAGATTAATATCTCGAAAATTGAAAGAGTTATCGCGTAAACAGACATTTTTCAAAAAATTAAAAAACGCGTAATAATTTAACGATGAAGTGGATTTTAACAAAAATCTGTATGAACGATGAGGCTTTGATCCCTCTATATATGGTCCAAATTTCAGCTTGATATCTCAAGGCATTCCCGAGTTATAAAGGTTTACATTTTTCGACCGTGTAACATACACACATACACACATACACACACACACACACACACACACACACACACACATACAGACATTTTTTCTAAATCACTTTTCTCGACGTTTTAGCCTATTCTGAGTGTACTGAGATGAAAATATCGAAAAAAAAAAATTTTCATGAAAACAAAGCGTCCTCTATGAGGAAGCAAAATAATACGAATTTTCGGGGCCGGGTTAAAGTTCCGAATGGTAAATACACGAAGGTCGAAAATTCCGAAATTTAATATCTGACTTACTTTTTTGACGAAGTTCGCTAGAAAACATTTCGTGAGATATTAAAAATTTAGGTAAGATATTAAATTTCGAAATTTTAGACCTTCGTGTATTTACCATTCGGAACTTTAACCCCGTGTCATTTTTTTAACGAAATTCGCTAGAAAACATTTCGTCGGAAATGTATGTGAGATATTAAATTTCGGAATTTTAGAACTTTAACCCGGTTCCGAATTGTCGATGAGAAAAATAAAATCTCAAATGTTACATAACTCATTACTTCACAATCGACAGCTTGCGTAAAGTGTACTTTTCTGTACGGAGGACGGATAAAGTTCTTTTAAGAGTAATCCTTGCTTCGTTCACTCAAAGAAGGGAAGTGGTTGAAGACGCTCTGCGAAGAGTCACTTCGTTTAATTCACTATTGAGCTTGGACTTGGAAAGTTTTTCGAGAAGGAACTATCTTTGTCGGGGACTTGTGGCCGAGTCTGCAAAGAGCTCTCACATTGGCTCATGGGCATAGGATCAAGACTTAGAAAATTTCCGACGAAAAAGATAACTTCTCGTCTGTATTTTTATTTGGATTATTTCTTCGTATGCTTTATTCAGGTTTTAACGTAACCTTCGCCCCTTTCACCGTTTCCTCTTAGAGAGTTTCGAAGTGTTGTCCGCAGCCACTCATCCTGATGCACTGCTGTATCGCATTTGTACGAAAGCAAAGGAAAACTTTCTCAAAACCTTGCTGATACAGATACGTTTTTTTTACTTTAACTGTGTTTATACTGTATAAGAATACAATAGAAACTTAGAGAAATGCGGAAATACGATAGGGACTTGGAAAAATCCTGCCAATAAAATTACCTTTCTTTTTCGTAATAATAAATTATTAAATTCACCCGGTGAAAGCTTTTATTTTATCTTAATTTATTTTAAGAATGTATGAATGGAAGTCTACAAAAGTAAATCAACTTTCCTATGAGTCCAACCAAGTGTCAAAATCTTCGCAAGATTATAAGTAACTCTTTTCTGTAGAATGATACAATGTTTGGCCTCTGACATAAATTATTAGAATTATTCCTTATACGGCCATAGACCGTCTTCAAGATCTGCGCTCGGTCGTATAACCACGACCAAATTTATTAATTTTTTTATTTATTTATTCTACAGTGAACGGGACGTCCCTTGAAAACCATGACAAAGATAGCACATTACATATTATTACTCATAATAACGCAAAAAAGAGGGAAAAAAAACATTATTGCATAAAGGACAGATTCACAAACTTAAGAATTACTATGAGGGGTCACTAAGTGTAATATACTGATTCAAAGAATTCATAAAAACTGAAAGTGGGGAGATAAAAAAATTGACGAAAGGTGAGGCAGCATTACCATCCCGAAAGATTCGCGTTAACGGCTCGTTATAACTATAATTGGTAGGATGATAATTTATATAAAAAATGGCATGGTTACGGACATTACGCATCGGGACAGAGACAGTGACGGAACTGAGGAGCTCAGGGCAAATAACCGTCCCTTGGATTATCTTATATAACAAAACTAACTCAGCCTTCAGTCTACGCACAGTTAGTGTACACATATTTGCAAGTCCACTCTCATATAGTCACTGAACGCTCTATCCGTTACCCTAAACTTATACAATAAGAAGCGTACAAATTTTCGTTGCACACGCTCGCTCGATAGCATTGACGTGTACCATATAAAAGGGAGCCCACACGACAGACGCATACTCCAAAATAGGGCAAAATAATGTACTTAATAATTCTACAACCATCTTGTAGTGTTTTAGAAGAAAATAACCACGAGTTATCATTACTTAAATATTGTTTCTTGAAACCTATTCACTCCGACATGGCGGTAGCCCATAAAAGCGCCTCTTACCTCCGCCACCATAAACGGCGTCGCAACATCTCAGTAAACACAGTTATATGGCGGTATTGTAACGCCAACGTAACCAAATATAACAGGTAATATTTCCTAGATGTTACATGTAAAAAACATGTAATTTAGAGTTCCCGATTCAACAACATAACATCGTAACATAACGTTGTTTTATAACCGACATGTAACCGTTATATTGCAATAAGACGTAACCAAAAAATTACCGTTATATAACTGCAATATGAAATTTAAATGTAACAGTTGACGTTACTGCAACGTTACAGTTATATTACTGCTATCATTTATAAATATTATTATCATTTATTAATAATTATTTGCTATTATTTATTAATATTAATAAATAAAAATAATTATTGCTTCCTCATAGAGGAAGCTTTGTTTTCATGACAAAAAATTTTTTCGAGATTTTTATGTCAGGACACATAGAATTGTCCAAAACGTCCAGAAAAGTAATCTAGAAAAAATGTCCGAACGGTTTTGTATATCTCAAGAACTTGATGAACTATCTTGATAAACTCAAGAACGGTTTTGTATATCGCGCTCAAATTTGGCACACTAGTGTAGCAGCAGACCCTTTTCAACTGTACCAATTTTCGACAAAATCTGGGCGAAAATTTCGATTTTATGCCGTTTTGAATTTTTTGAAAAAAGGACGTGCTCGCTTTAACTTTCGTAAAATTTAGTCTATTTTGCTAAATAGTTGGTTATAAGAGTAGGTTTACTCAATGCTGTTTGGTATTGAATTTGGTTCGAATCGGTAAAGTGCTTCAAATTTTATGGAATTTTGAATTTTTCAAAAAATTGACATTATCGCTTTATTGTACCTTTTGCAAAACTTGAAATAGCGAGCTCAAGTTTTGTATATAAATGAAACAATATTCAGCCATTATATATGTATAATTTAGTGACAAACGGTATGAAATTAGTGATTTTATGGAATGTTGAATTATTTTTAATAATATACGTTATCACATTTACTTTCGAAAACGCTCTAATAATAACGAAATAACGGAATAACGAAATAGAAAAAGCGAATTCACAACATGTTTATTTATCTAATTTAAAAAAGGATGCAAAGTAGAACCTTGCACATTGCTTCCTCATTATTTTTCGCTTTTTACAAAGCTTCCTCTATGAGGAAGCCAACATTGAATAAGATACTGCTTCCTCATAGAGGGAGATTTGTAAAAAGCGAAAAATAATGAGGAAGCAATGTGCAAGGTTCTACTTTGCATCCTTTTTAAATTTATTTTGATGACTGAATGAGAGGTGTGAAGATGGAAAGATGGATGAAGCAACATAACAGTGAAGTGAGATAGGAATGGCGGATGGTATACGAGAAAGTGGAAAGCAACAAGGGGGCAATTAAGAGTCTTATCGTCTGCCTGCGCAGACTGTGTTCTCCGTTATCATTTACGTGCCTTACACGTCCAGAAGGCTCTCGATCCTCGGCTGCTTTACTGTTTTGCTACTGCGGCTACCCTACCGCGAGTTTCGCGAGCGACACCACTCTATCTATCTCTCTCAGATTCCACCCAAGCCACTGAGCCCCCGATGTACAACCCTCTGGTGCTTTGTTCTCAGCCTTCAAATAATTATCGGCCATAACTCATCCGGGACGGTTGTCAGGCCTTTCTGTGTTAGGGTTGGCGGTTCATGTCCAACGAACAAGCGAACGTATTCTGTATCCCTCTTTATTGCTCCTTTGGATCTTTCCTTTTTCCCTCGGATATTAATTAATACCTTCAACCCAGGCGATTTCTGCTACGGCAATTTTTATCTTTAGTCAGCTAACGCTCTGCTTGGAAAGTATAACAGAAGCCATATTTTACTGATAATATTAATTAGCGATTTGAAGGCTCATCGTTGCCAAGAACTGGACAGGTTTAAGGGCTTCACTGTAGATAATGTGCCCCGCTTATGTGGACAGAAGGATTTGCAAAAAATTACCATGGTGGAATGGTAAACACGTACCGTTGGCCCCATTGGATTAAAATTACGAGAATTATACATATGGGACTTTTTACTATAATTTTGCGTCAATATTTTCAACATATATGTCACCGTTGGTAACTTTTGATTCCGGATTCATAGTTCACCGAAATATTACTCGGCGTACCAATAAATGTAAATTTTTGCTAGCAAAAAAGTGTAAATTGCTATTCATGTAATTCATTGTTATGCCCCAGTAACATGACAATAAAAACTTTATGCCAGTGACAAATGTGATGAGAAAATCACGGATTGCAAATACGCACGTAGTAAACTTAGTTTTTCCAATCTACTAACGCGAATCTATTTAATGATAGGAAGAATAAAGATATGGTTTGTGATGGTAATATGGTACGAATGGCCCAGATAGTTGAACAGGATATTTTATTCCTTTTTCTGAAAATTCCATCTTGGTACCGAGACGTCTGGTATGATGGTATAGCAGAAGTGCGGTGAACGCGAGCAGCCAGAGCTTGGATACAATGCCCTTAAATCAAGCTTGAGGAAAGAGGAAAATAAGTAAGGGAAGAAAGCGGAAAGTCTGGACGAATAGAAGGAAGGAGTGCGAGGCTGGTTGGTATAAGTGAAACGTATAAAACCATTATGGTTATCCCTGGCGTACGTGGTAAAGCCGACTACGTCATTAGGATCCAGCGAATGGCGTTCTATATGGCTCCGAGACGCTATGTGTGAGCGAAAATGTTGTTGCTATTGCAGGCACAGGCAACGCCAGCCGATGCAACCCACTCCTTTTTTATTTTCCACATTGAATGTGCGCCATTTCTCGGAGCTACGCGGAAAACCGCAGCTCGTACACTTTTACACTAGCTCGTAATCTCGCCTATAGCTGTATTTCCTTAAAACACCTAGATTGTAGAAAATGTTGAGCTAACAAGGTAGTCCTTGTTTGATTCTCTTTAATCAAAATTACAACCTATCAAACTTGTCAAGTATCAAAATCTTGAATTACTAATTCCGATAAAAATTAAGTGTATGATAGATAAATATAGAAAAGGATTCCATCTGATCGATTGCCCAAAATTGAATTGAAATTTTTTTTTTTAATGAAAAATGAAGAAGCAAAATCATGTTGCCGTTGGCTCTACTAGATTTTTCTCTAAATCCGGGATTTCAATTTTCCTACACAAATTCCTATAACCTACAAAATGTATTACTTTACCCTGGAGTCAATTTGCATTTTGTTGTAGTAAAACCATCATATTAAATTAATTATACTACATATAGACTCTCTTTTGATGTCTTTTGAATTCATCAGACCAGACCATTCGTTTCTATTCCGGACGCCTTTGTTCCAACTCTATAAAACGATCGTAGGACAATCCTGTTGATGTACGTGTACTTTACTACTACAACACCCAGAATCAATAGTAATTTGGTGAGAGTACAAAGCAGTAGTAGAATTGAGAGTGGTATATACAGTCCTGTGGCGATACAAGCAGTTGTTTAGCAGAGGGCGAGATATAGAGGAGAGTAGGGCTTGTATCCAAGGTTGCCAATTAAAGCGCGTTCCCCGGTGGCTCGTTTCTCATAATTAAACCGGCGGAGTCTGTGGTGGTGGCAGCAGTAGCACCACCAGCAGCAGCTCGTTCCTGTTTCGTAGCCGACTTTCGCTGCTCCTCGTTGCTGCTGTTGCCTGCTGGCTAACGACTCTTGCCAGGGACTACAAAAGTATAACATTGTCTATGTACAACATATACCAAATAGTGAATACCGAGTCAGTGGAGCTGATCAGCTTGTACAAATTTCTTCCAAGACTTTTGTGCTCAGTTAGTCAACTTCACTCTGCGAAAGCGTTATATAGCATGTACTGTTTTATATTTTACTACAGAGAAAGACAGCTCATTGGAGCTGGCTCTTCCAACAGGCGTGATTTTCCTTCGTAAGAAATTGCTGCGCAAAAAAGTATACGGCGAGCAAGAGTCCTCTCGTAGGATGAAAAAATGAACAAAGGAAAAATAATGGTTTGTAGGTGTAGTGCGATGCAACGCCAGTAACAACTGTCTTTTTCTATCATTTTCTGTTTCGTAGACGATTTTTGGTACTCCTCGTTGCTTCTGTTCCTTGTTAGCTAACGACTCTTGCTAGGGATTACAAAAATATAACATTGTCTATGTACAACGCATACCAAATTGCTTCCAAGACGTTTGTGTTCAGTCAGCCAACTTCACTCTGCGGACTAACTACATGTACTGTTTTATATTTTACTACAGAGAAAGACAGCTCATTGGAACTGGCTGTTCTGAAAGGCGTGATTTTTATTCGTAAAAAATTGCTGCGTAAAAAGGTATATGCCAAATAGAAGTCCTCCCGTTGGATGAAAAAATGAACAAAGGAAAAATAATGGTTTGTAGGTGCAGTGCGATGCAACGCCAGCAACAACTGTCTTTTCCTGCCATTTTCTGTTTCGTAGTCGATTTTTGGTACTCCTCGTTGATTCCGTTCCTTGTTGGCTAACGATTCTTACTAGGGATTACAAAAATATAACATTGTGTATGTACAACGCATACCAAATTGGGAATGCGGAGTCAGTGGAGCTGATCAGTTTGTACAAATTTCTTCCAAGACTTTTGTGCTTAGTCAGCCAACTTCACTCTGCGGACTAACTACATGTACTGTTTTATATTTTACTACAGAAAAATACAGCTCATTGGAACTGGCTGTTCTAAAAGGCGTGATTTTTCTTCGTAAAAAATTGCTGCGTAAAAAGGTATATGCCAAATAGAAGTCCTCTCGTTGGGTGAAAAAATGAACAAAGGAAAAAGAATGGTTTGTAGGCGTAGTGCGATGCAACGCCAGCAACAACTGACTTTTCCTGCCATTTTCTGTTTCGTAGCCGATTTTTGGTACTCCTCGTTGCTTCTGTTCCTTGTTGGCTAACGACTCTTGCTAGGGATTACAAAAATATAACATTGTCGATGTACAACTCATACCAAATTGTGAATACGGAGTCAGTGGAGCTGATCAGCTTGTACAAATTTCTTCCAAGAGTTTTGTGCTGAGTTAGTCAACTTCACTCTGCGGATGCGTTATATAGCATGTACTGTTTTATATTTTACTACAGAGAAAGACAGCTCATTGGAGCTGGCTCTTCCAACAGGCGTGATTTTCCTTCGTAAGAAATTGCTGCGCAAAAAAGTATATGGCGAGCAAGAGTCCTCTCGTAGGATGAAAAAATGAACAAAGGAAAAATAATGGTTTGTAGGTGTAGTGCGATGCAACGCCAGCAACAACTGTCTTTTCCTGCCATTTTCTGGTACTCCTCGTTGCTTCTGTTCCTTGTTGGCTAACAACTCTTACTAGGGATTACAAAAATATAACATTGTCTATGTACAACGTATACCAAATTGTGAATACGGAGTCAGTGGAGCTGATCAGTTTGTACAAATTTCTTCCAAGACTTTTGTGCTTAGTCAGTCAATTTCACTCTGCGGACTAACTACATGTACTGTTTTATATTTTACTCCAGATAAAGACAGCTCATTGGAACTGGCTGTTCTGAAATGCGTGATTTTTCTTCGTAAGAAATTGCTGCGTAAAAAGGTATATGGCAAACAGAAGTCCTCTCGTTGGATGAAAAGATGAACAAAGGAGAAATAATGGTTTGTAGGTGTAGTGCGATGCAACGCCAGCAACAACTGTCGGCCATTGTATCCGCATTAGAGCATCTCTCCGGGACACACAAGTCCAACACCGAATAAGTTCTTTTTCTTCCAATTTCCCACCTCTGCTCTCTCTGTATAGTTTTCCTTGAGTTGTATTTCATTGCCAAAGCCCCCAACGTCCTGGAAATCTCGTAGAGCACTCGGTAGGAATTGTTATTATGGCTACAGTTTAATGTCCTCGCTGCTATATAGATGTGAAAATCGGTTCAGGAATAAAAGAAAATGCAATGTGGCTGCAAAAGTTACAAGATTCTTGGCAGCTCGGCCAGTTCTACGTCGAAAGAGTTACGATTAAAAACAGAATATCTGCTAAGAAATATCTCGTGTTTTCCGTTTGTTATACGAATGAGGACGATAAACGTCCCAATATCCAATCACGTGACAGTCCACAACCACCAGCGCATATATTCCCTCTAATTGAGAGTATATTGGCCGACTATTGGCATGTTTACCTTATTTATTTATTTATTTATTTATTTATTTTACAGTGAACGGGACAAGTCCCTTGAAAACCATGACAAAGATGGCACATTAAATATTTTTACATATAATAACGCGAAAAAAATAAAAGAGGAAAAAAAGAAAACATTATTGCATAAAGGACAGATTCACAAACTTAAGAATTACTATGAGGGGTCACTAAGCGTAATATAATGATTCAAAGAATTCATGAAAACCGAGAGTGGGGAGATAAAAAAATCGACAAAAGGTAAGGCAGCGTTACCATTTCGAAAGATTCGCGTTAATGGCTCATTGTAACCATAATTGGTACGATGATAATTTATATTAAAAATGGCATGGTTACGGACATTACGCATTGGGACAGAGACAGTGACGGAACTAAGGAGCTCAGGGCAAATAACCGTCCCTTGTATTATCTTATATAATAAAACTAACTCAGCCTTCAGTCTACGCACAGTTAGTGTACACATTTTCAATTCCACTCTCATATAGTCACCGACCGCTCTATCCGTATGTGTGGTTTAATCACAAATAAATTGTATTAAGCGTCGCAATTAAAAATGAATACATTTGTACAAAGGGAAATTAATGCTGCTTTTACATAATCGCGAGATGTTAGTTGATTTAACTAAATCTCGTGGACACGGGATGGTAAACAAATATTCAATTAGTCAAACGAAATTTTCTGTTATCTCACTCGTAGTTTGGTTCGACAGAATAACATTTTGCCGACGTAGATAAAGATCAAGTGATTCGGTTAAAAAAATGTATGGCAACCCGATGTTAACTGGATTTAGCTGAGTCAACAAATCTGTTTTGCCAGTGCACCGAATGTGTAATTCCCAAACATCCACACATAACCTTGCTTTCCAATCACACTCGGGATTCCCTAAATATTTTCTCTGGTTCACCACGTAATATAAATAATTTGAGAAGCTCGGATTGTGAGCCCTCGATGTTCTATCTATGTCGTTCATTTAATTCGTTGCTCGAAAATGCATTCGGTAAATCGGCCGGACAAGCGCATACCGAAATTTAATATTGTAGCGACGGAAATCACCGGAACGCAATTTTATGCTGATGAATTATAGTCATTTAGAATAGCCCATTCCTACAATTGTGTAACTACGATATTTATAGAGGACATTATTTATATTTATTTATATTTATGACATTGCGCGCTTCGGATTTTGTAGATGCGCCCGATTCGCGTTTCGGTGAGTGTCAACATTCGCGTGCATTTTGTATTTTATAGGACACGATGGGGAAAACGGACATGACCGAGAGAGCATCGCGCACGGAGCATCATCGACGTGTACAGATAGCCGTCGTTCGTCCGCGAAATACACCGGGGCCATACCCCCCGTACGCGATCCCGTTAACTATTTCATTCCGAGGAAAAAGTAATTAATTTCGTCACGCAGATTCTATTTGCCTACCGCATCGAGCGACGCATCGGCAAAGGGGCCACGAGAGGATGAGTGGTATGTGAATGTGTGAATACAGTGGAATCCGGTGCAGAACTGATCGCGAAATTCTATATCGAGCCTATGTACAGCAAGCAACAGTAGAATGCGATACGCAAAAACAGAAGGCGTAAACGCGTATGAAAAAAGAAAAAAAAAAATACGCGGGCCAGAAATCGCAAACCAAGCGAGAATTTGCGTGCACTATTGCGAGAAAATTAAAGTTGTGCGAATCGGGATTTTAATTGGCGTGCATGTGTTAACTGTGACTGCTGTGTGGATGAAGCAGCTCGATGCCCACCGAGGGTGACGTAGTTGTACTGTGCCGATGAATCGCGAAATGGTCTGTCCCCTCCTCTGTGCGCCAATTGTTTGCTGTCATAGTAAACTGTCCAAGGGGATGAAGAGCTGTGTATGGAAAGCGCTCGGACAGTTGCGATGCTTGAAAATTGTTACACGAGGGGAGAGATATTACCATTCATTGGAAACCAGCTGCTACACGTCATATTGTATTATACTTCTAAGTACTCTTCTATTGACTATCTGTCAGTAGTATATGAACATTCGTATTGACCAATCAGGAATTATTCATTTAGTCGTCAGTGTTTCTTAATTGTTCAATAATTTCTTTGATTGATCTCGCATGATTTGATTGCTATCAAATTTTGAAGTCACGAAATATTCGACATAGAGGAAGCGATATTGTAGTACGTTAATCAAATGATTGTGTAAGTTTTGTTCTTATCCTACGATGTATTTAACATGTTAGTAATTCTCGCAGAGCTTTGACAGCTTAGACAGTTGTGATGCCTGAAAATTGTTATCCGAGGGGAAAGATATTACCATTCAGTGCGAATCAGATACTACACCTCATATTGTGTTATACTTCCAAGTACTGTTATATTGACTATCTGTCAGTAGTTTATGAACATCTGTATTGTCCAATCAAGAATTATTAACTTATTTATTAAGCATTGTTATCGAATTTTGAAGTCATAAAATATTGGATATGCAGGAAGTTAAATTGTAGTACATTAATAAGACGATAGCAGAAGTTCTGTACTTATCCTATGATATATTCAACATGTTTATGTTTGTCGCAGAACTATCTAGTGATTTCGTATGGTACAATTACAATCTAAATTATAAGGTTGAACCAGTTTCGTAAAACAGGAGGTCGGGGGGTGGTTATTAGCGTTGGGAAGTCTGGCAAGCTCCGTTATCGACGCCGGATAAAGCTCACAAGGAGCGATATTAACAGTGGGAAAGGTAGCCACATTCTCTTAATTTTTTTCAACAATATAACAAATAAAATAAGCAATTAAATAAATTGGAATCATCGTACTGAGAAAATCTCGTGAAAATTCTCTTGTGATTCACTCATCTTCTCCATTTTCTCCACATCAGCAGCAACGAAAAAGATTGGCTTTTCGAGATCATCCGGTGCTTCTGGTGAGTTGCTCGCCTGCGTTTCCGCTAGAAAGAAACTCACTTTGCGAGAATGTCTTAAAGCCGTTTAAAAAGAGCGGAGAGCTGTCTCCGGAGCCGGATAAACCGCGCAATGCTGGCTTCTACGTCGCGGCAGAAAGAGAGAAGGAACCGGAACGAGAACGTTCATTTAGATTAGGAATCTTAATACAGCAGTTATCTCCTGCGACTTTTTGTTGCTTGGCTTTCTACCTCCCTTTCCACCGTCGCTCTTCCCTAGTTTTTTATCCCGTTCCGAGAGTGCTAGTCAGAGAGGAACGAGGACAACACTATGGACGAAACGTGGTGGTGGCGGTGCAGGACTATCGCGATAGCGCGAGCGACGAAACGATCTTATTTTTCTTTGAAAGAGTCCGCCTCTCCTCTCTGCTGGTTTCGCGGTACCCAAACGTTTCTCTCCATTCATTGCTTTTCCTCCTTTTCTCGTCGTCCTTTCTTTCATCCTGTATTGCTCCTCTTTTTCCGACCTCCTATCTCCTCTATCTGTTTGCACAAACATAGATACTCATAGTATGCAGCTGTATGTCCTTCAGAATATCCTATCAAAGAATTGCATCGACAAACTTTGCACAATGGATGCCATCAGCGATTAATATCAATGATATGCAGAAATAACTTGCTGCGTAAAAATTATGTGTTCAGGATGGAGATTGGGTAGATCAGGATAAACAATGGGATTTGATTCGATCCCATTGTCCATCTTGGAATTCATTTTGGATTGTCCAGACTTCTTCATTCTGGATCTCCCAGATTCCATATCTTTTCGACACAGCTGACTTCATTTTTGTTTAAAATAACAAATACATTCAACATTTTTTTTAGCGATCTTATTTTTCTTTGAAAGAGTTCGTCTGCCTCTCTGCTGGTTTCGCGGTACCCAAACGTTTGTCTCCATTCATTGCTTTTCCTCCTTTTCTCATCGTACTTTCTTTCATCCTGTATTGCTCCTCTTTTTCCGACCTCCTATGTCCTCTATCTGTTTGTACAAACATAGATACTCATAGTATGCAGCTGCTTGTCCTACAGCATATCCTATCGATGAATTGTATCGACAAACTTTGCACAATGTATGTCATCAGCGATTAATATCAATGATATGCAGAAATAACTTGCTGCGTAAAAATTATGTGTCCAGGACTGAGACTGGAAAAATGGGATTTGATCCGATTTCATTGTCCATCTTAGAATTCATATTGGGCTACCCAGATTCCCCATTCTGGATCTCCCAAACTCCATACCATTTCGACACAGCTGACGTAATTTTTTTTAGAAATAACAAATTTCTTCAATATTCATTGGTAAGAGAGATTTGACATTGCAAAAACCGTCTTGTATTTGGTTATTTGTGACGAGACATTGGAAGAATATAAATATTTCGATTTTTATTTTATTCATTTCATTTATTGGATATTCCTCAGCACGCCTGTAGGCTTTTCCTATCCTCTCCCGTTTCTTCCCCATTCAATCCCTAGAGATTACCATCCCTAGGGTGTTGCCCGCAGCCGCTCTTCCTAATGCACTATCGTACACCGAGAGAAAAAGTTTCCTTGATTCAAAGAGATTTCTTTGAAATCTCGGCCTATGAAACATTTCTCTGTCGTCAATGACGTAATATATTTAAGTTAATATTATCGTTTCTTTCAGTGATACGAAATTCAGTGAAACATAGTGCCATTAAATGAATGAAAATTTTCTTCAACCACAACCAGAAAAACAGTCTAGTTAATGTGACAAAATTGATTACATGTCTAAATATGACAAATTCAACACGACAATTCATCACAACACGTGTATTTATCAACACCCGTAGAATCAACATACAATATTGCCGATCAATGTAAAAACGAACACCGTTCGTACATAAACTAAAGAAACTAAAGTACTAACCAAAAAACCTAACGAACCTAAAGAACAAAACCTAACGCGAAATCCCTACAGAACCTAAAGAAAAAATTTGACGTATGATATTTTTGGATACACAATGAATTATCCGATGACACAAAATTCGCGACAAAATATCCGCAACATAACATCCGACGACAAAATATCCGCGCAACAAAATATCTGCACTGAAAATATCCGCATGACAAAACATCATTATTATTATTATTATTTTATCACGGATAAAACATCACACAGACAAAATATCCTAACCTGAAGAACCACAACTAACCTAACGAACCTAAAGAACAAATATAAGGAAAATACCAAACTAATTAACTCCCTAAAGATACGAACGCCAACCTAACTAACGCCCTAAAGAACCGAAATAAGTCAGTACAAGTGGATGATTCGCGTGATAATTTGTCATTGTGATTATTTCTTATTGTGATATTTGATTGTTGTGATTTTTTCTCATTGTGACATTTTGTTATGTGATCAAACGTCCGCGATATTTCGTCGTGTGATAATTTAACTGTTGTATTATGTCGTGTCACCTTCGTTAGCATACATATGAGAAACAATAACGGATATTTCAATTATCTGTCGGATGAATTAATTTTCATTTTAACCGATGTTTTGTCGCGCGGACATTTCGTTACGCGAATATTTTATTACGCATATCTTTTATTACTCAGATATTTAGTCGCGTGGATATTTTGTCGTCGGACGTTATGTCACGAATATTTCGTCGCGGGTTTTGTGTCGTCGGATAATTGGTTATGACACCATATTTTCGTATGTAAATTACGGAGTGTTGAAGATTTTATTGTTGAAAGTACAGTGTGTTGAAAATCCAGATTTTGAAAAAAATAGTGTTGAAATTTATTACGTTAACATTGTGTGTTGAATTTGCGAATGTTGACATTTACTTGTGTTATTGAGACGTGCAACCACAAAATTCATATATCTAATTTACCTTTATTTGTATTGTATTCTATATTATCGAGTTATAAATTGTACTAAGTTTTTCGATATCGGTCCTAAAATTAATTGAGTTATTATCAATTTTTATGTTAATCATCTCCATTAATAATATTTTACATAACACTAGTTCTGAACATAGCATCCTCACGTTATCAACGTCAAATACGTGTTTTTTGTTCTTAATATGACTAACTAAAGCTGTATTATCCCGACCTAAGTGATTGGTGCTGTTCTTGTGTTCTTTTACTCTTGCTTTGAGATATCTTTTAGTTTGCCCTGTACAAGTGGCTTCACACTCTTTGCATAGGATACTGTATACCAAATTCGATTTCAACAATAATGGGATTTTATCTTTCGCTGAACCGATAATTGAATTAATATTGTGTTTATTGTTAGTAACTAAGTTAATTTCAAGATTTTTAAATAATCTTAGTAGGGGATAGTGAATATTCCCTATGAACGGAAAATTCATAATTTTAGTGGTATCAAACGTGTATTTCTCCTCCTGAGCGAGAGAGTTTCCATTAATAGCTTGCTTTCTGTTCCTAATATGTTTATGAATAAAGTCAGCTGAGTAGCAATTTAGGATGAGAGTGTTATATATGAACCTAAGATTTTGGTCCCAGAACATTGTCGCAGAAAATACATATATTATGTAATGAATATCACCAATTGCAATAAAAAAACTGTATTAACTTTTACATTCGTGGTTTTCATATGGCCCGACAATCGATCTCCCAGATGCGTTTCTTGCATTATGAATATCGAATGCTTATGCTCCAGCACACTCAAGATTCTACTGGTTTTTGCTTTTAAAAAAACTTGATAGATTTATGCAATCTCTCGAGCTGAGTTGCGCGTTTCGCACGTGTTGCCTGTTCGCTAGCAATTTACCGAGGTGCATCAATCTTATTCTTCTTTATTCGCTCTGGTCGTGCTAGTACTGTATTCTCGCCAGCCTCACCGTCCAGAGTATAGAGGAAAGTTGGGTTTTGCGACACTGGTGGATGCTGGCGAGCTTTGCTGCGAAGCCCCCAAGTCCCTTTACCGCTTGCTATCCCCGCTTTCCTCCCTTTCTTCAGTTTCTTTACCCTCTTCGTGGCAGGACTACCGCCTCATCTATCAACAGCGAACCTTTATATAATCACGTCTCTCGTCAATTCGTTTTTACACATGGCCAAGCGAGAAGCGAGTGATAATCGCTCGTTGTCGAATAGCAATTAATTCTCGCGATTCTTTTACTCCTAATCGACAATCGTTTTCTATAACACTGTCAGCCATAAGCGTACGATGCCATTCCACCGGGTAGCGAATTGATTTCGATTC
Organism: Ephialtes manifestator; assembly: GCA_963970395.1. Lineage (NCBI taxonomy): Eukaryota > Metazoa > Arthropoda > Insecta > Hymenoptera > Ichneumonidae > Ephialtes > Ephialtes manifestator. The sequence continues at coordinate 629,250 of OZ019973.1, forward strand.
CATCAGTCGGAGAATAATGACGACCTCTATCAATCTATCTTTTCGTACCTTGCAAAAACACACTGCTGAAAAATTTTATTTGAAAATTCATGAAATATGTATGTAATTTCATTGATCAATGTGCAAGAATATTACGTTACTTTTGTATTGAAAACAATTTTGAAAGTTGAAATATTCGCATAGACAATTATTTGAAATTTACAGTAGAGGGTATGAATATTCTGACATTTTTGTTGCAAATTTTATTTAAACATTAATTCATCCTATAGTTAATGAAATTTACAACCGTGATTGAAATTCCAAAATTTCAATGAAAAAACTCGTATCGTTCCACACATTTTTCAAAATTAAAAGAAATAAAAAACCGAAATACTAGAAAAACGCGTTTATGAAAAAAAGATACTGAATAAATTCATAAATATTCAGGAAAACGTACAAATAATTTTCATTTGAAAATAGTTAGATTCACGGATGTTTTATTAAAGAATTTTTTTTACATGAATGTGTTAATAAAATTTTGGAATTATTATTATGCAAAATTAATCTTTTTAGTAGCTTCCATATGCTTATTTTTTCAGTTGAAATTCAGGAATTATTAAGAGATAATAATTCCTGACTCCTTGTCAAATCCCGACCAGATCCGGCAAACATTTCGGAAGCCAGGTCAGTCAAAAGGTATCGATATCATATTTGGTCCAGGCCAAGTGGAAAGTGAGCAAGCCTGTTAAAGCAACAGGTGACGATCTCTGTACCGGTCCACATAATTTTATTTCAGAAAATAGAAAACATTTATTCTTATCACAATCTGACAATCGTGGGCCAAACAGAGCTGTGCTATTTTAACGCTTACAATAACAGAGCAATAAATATAAGTCACATTGTTATAATTTTATGCACCTTGAGTAAACATTTTTATGATATCCATGTAGCTGTAGTGCACTTTAAATATTTCCTAGAAAAAGTGTACACTGAGAGAAAATTCTGACGCCGTTAATTATAAAGTGACAGTAATTCATTTTAAGTCTATGCGACCATATTTTTATAGTTAAGATAACTATAAAATAGTCGTTGCAATTATAGAAATAATAATAAAATAGTCTTGGAATTATAAAAATATAGTTAGCAGTATTGTTCAGTTATCGTAACTACAAAACTAATTTGAATGGATTAAAAATTAACAGCTATCACTTGGCAGTTGCAAAATTGTGCACAATTTCTTTGAGTGTACTCAATAACCACACTGTTAAAAAAATCCGAGGTAAAATTACTAAACATGTGCAGGAAGCACTTTTACAGAAACCGTTTATGAAATTTCAACTGCGACGTTGAATTTTACAACACCGGTATATAAGATTTACCATTACCGTATTGTAATTTTACAACACTTCTGTGTTGCATAATTCAACGTTACGGTTGGAATTTTCGCACAATGTATTGGAATTTTACAACACAGATATGTTGGAGCGACGTTAAATTATACAACACTGGTATATCAAATTTACCGTTGCTGTGTTGTAATTTTCAACGTCGCAGTTGGAATTTCATAAACAATTTTGGTAAAAAACACTTCATACACATGTGTTGTAAATTGACAACAGATTTTTTTAACGTTGTAGGTAAAATTTACACGAGAACCCATTAGGGATTACCTCGCGTAAGAGGTGTGGTCACTTTGGTAGGGATCGGAAAGGACCCTGAGAGACGGCTGGCTCGGGTCTAAACAGCCGCTTCGCTTGCGCGAAGCGGAGCGCGGCATTTGGCCACCTAGTGGCCAACTGACAGAATCTTGCTGGGGGTAAGGACGTCCCGTTACACTATATGTATAAAAATATTCATAAATCGTCTTTGAAAATTCAAAGCTGTGTGTTGTAAATTTACTATACGTATAGTAAAATAAGGGGTTATTCGGAAATTTACAACACAATGCATATTAATTCTCATTTATTACAAAAAGTTTGTGAATTCAATATACACTTGAATAGTAATTTTCAATATTCTGTAATGAATTTTTTAATTATTTATTATTTATTAAAAAATTTCTATTTATTTGGGAGACTGGATTTTTATTAGATTTTGAAAAACAAAAAAAAAATATTCTCCTATATATGTAAATATTAATACCATTAAAATAATTAACACAATGGGATTTATTTGTATGTAATAAATACGATGGGGCATGTCACAGGTCTTAATAAAAGTTATAGTTTATATTTTATAAATTAGGGGTGTAAATTGCCCCTTTTATTAAGTTATTATCATTCAATTACAATATATAATATGAACTTCATTCACATTATAAATATTTAACAAAAAGAAACATTCACGCTCTACACACACATACATACAGAAAACGCTAATTACAATTATTATAGTGTAAATCCAATTTTATATAAAGCATGAAATTAAATATAACTTTTCTCTCTCTTTTCTTTCTTTGAGATTTCAGTGACTAATGTTATAAAGTTTCAAATACTTATCATCTCAAGTCGTAATATCCAAATAATTCCAGGCCTGGATGTTGAAGTAGGAAGAAACGATTTGATGATATTATTTGATATAATAAACGGGAGCGACCACGTATTATAGAAAGTCAGAAATAAATAGTACTCGATAGGACGCCTAACGAAGAAAGAATGAATATGAATTATAACTGCCAAGCAGTAGGGGTATCGCGTCTATCGATAGATCGGTAATATTCGTCCGATTCCCGAATTCTATCGATTGTTTGAGAGTTTATTGAGATAGTGCGATTTCGAATAGACTTGATCGCCCCAATTCGTGTTGTAAATTTACTATGCCTATACTAAAATAATCTCCATGTGTTGTAATTTTATTATACCGATAGTATAATTACCGCCATGTGTTGTAAATTTACTGTACGTATAGTGAAATTACGGGTTATTTGGAAATTTACAACACAATGAGTATTAATTTTTATTTACTGCACAAAGTTTGTGAATTTAATATACACTTGAATAGTAACTTCCAATATTTGTGTTGTAAATTTACTTTTTTTTTTATCAGTGCATAAATATTGCCTTGGTATATTTGTATACACGTATATAACAAAGATCGATTGTAACTGATGGCCATGTGATGCAGCTCGGTTTCTGATCCTGATGCTTCGAGGATGCAAACTTTAGATCCATTAGGTCGATGGGCTCCCATGATACCCTTTCCCTAGACACACCTTCGGAGTATCGACGGTGAGCGCAGGTGGTTTCTTAATTCCATAGAAAAATGAGGCTAACTCGGAGGCAGCTGTGTGAGGGTGCTTTGCCAGCGCAAGCATCGGGAGTCGATAAGTGAATTGAGAAGAGTTCTATCGGAAAATTCGTTTTATCCCTTTGCTCTTTTCCGCGCCTTTTCCTCTCTTTACACGCTTCTGGAAAAGCTATACGGCGCAGCTCGATTCGATGTTTGCGTCTCGGAGCTTCGTACATGAAAAGAAGAATATGGGAATGATGCCTATGTTCACCGTGTCAATTGAGACATTTTCAGGTATTTTGGAGATTCATTCTGCACGTATTTATTTATTTATTTTATTTATTCTTCAGTGAACGGGACAAGTCCCTTGAAAGCAGCCAAACAGATGGCGCATTACACCTTATTATATATAACTATACATACTATGATACATAAAAAAACAACCTATTCACAAATTTGATAACTACGATAAACTATGAGGGGTCTCTAAGGACAATATAATTATTTAACGAATTCATAAAGACCGAGAGTGGAAAGATGAAAAAGTTCACAAACAGCGAAGCAGCATTGCCATCCCGAAATATTCGCGTCAGCGGCTCATTGTAGCCATAATTCGTACGATGATACTGTACGTAAAATTTTTTTATGATTTCGGACATTACGCATCGGGACGGAGACAGTGACGGAACTGAGAAGCTCAGGGCAAATAACCGTGCCGTGGATTATTCTATATAACAAGACTAGCTTCGCCTTTAGCCTTCTCCCTGTTAGTGTACACATTTGAAGGTCCACTCTCATATAAACACTGAGTGCTCTATCAGTAATTCTAAACTTATACATTAAGAACCGTACAAATTTACGCTGAACGCGCTCGATAGCATTAACATGCACCATATAAGAGGGAGCCCATACTACGGACGCATACTCCAATATCGGGCGAACTAATGCGCAATACAAGACTTTATGCGCCCGAATATTTCGAAAACCTATCGTGTTTCGCCTAATAAACCCCATAGCACGCATCGCTCGCCCGCAGACATATGTAATATGGTAAGCAAATGATAGCGAGGAGGTCAAGAAGACACCGAGGTCCTTAATTAACGCGTGACGATCAAGCACTGCCCCACCCAACCTGTAAACATGCTCATAGGGACAAGTGATGCGAAAGAAAGAAATAACTAAACACTTAGGGACGCTAAGAACTAAGCGATTAGCTGTGCACCAGTCATCCAATCTATTGAGATCACTCTGTAGTAAAAAAGCATCTTCAGGACTGTGAACGGTCTTATAAACTTTCAGATCATCCGCATAAAGTAGGAACCGTGAATGCTTAAAGCAATGCTTGATGTCATTAATAAAAAAAACGAAGAGCAAGGGTCCCAAATGAGATCCCTGCGGAACTCCAGAATATACAAAAAACGGCTTAGACTGAGTACCTCTGACTTTCACAATATGCCGCCTACCAATGAGAAATGAGGAGATCCACCGCAACAAGGCTCCCTGAACACCCAAAGATTGCAGCTTAGCGAGAAGTGTACCACGGTATACAGTATCGAAATGTTTAGAAAAGTCGGTGTAAACACTGTCAACCTGTTTACCACGCTCGACTTGTATGTTACTTAGCTTGTTATTCTGCATCTGGCAATGTCGAATTGTCTGACTATTCTGATAATGTTTTCTGAAATATACTACACAAATACCAAATTTTAGAATATTTGGCGTATATTTTTAATTTTTTCAATTTTTTATTTTTAAATTAAGAAAAAAATGAATGACACATATGTCGCATATATTAAAATTATTAATACACTAAAAAGAAAATATAATTTATGCTTATATTTAGGGTTAATAAATTTCCATGTGGGTTGTTCATACTTCATTCCCTGCCCATGATACATTCGTCCGAATGTGTTGTTGATCTTGGAAAGTATGTCGAAACTTCTTTGTATTTTACCGTCACCGTTTGTAGTGTATCAAGAAAAGTGCCAAAAGTATAAATGTGCATGAAAATGCGAAGGGTCGCTCGTATAGATCAGCCGTTTCACATCTTTAAAGTTTTTCTATGTTTTTCCATTTGTTTGACGAGTTTTTCTGTGCCATGTTTTTCTCGCACATTCGAACTGGCGCGGATCCGTAACAAACTCGAAACCACGGAAGAGGATGGATATCATGCAGGAAAAATTGTTTTTCTCCGGGAACCACGACAACAGAGTATCTTCGGTTCAAGACAATATTAAAAAAAATAAACCGGTCGGATCAGTAATGAACGAACATCGACGACTCTTAAAATAACAACAAAAAGGCTATGTATTCAATATTTGCTTACTTATCCATTATTTTTTATTCTTTTTTATGCGCGGGCAGATCTATACGTTTTTATTTATTTTTTTTGCGTCCTCTTAAAAGCAGTTATGTTATTGGGAAAAAATAATTTTCGAGATTATCAAGATTACCAAATCTTAAGTTGTCAAGCTGAAAGTTTGTCCGAATGCTTAATTAGTATTTAAATCTTTGCATACACAGTATCCAACTCGCCAGTGACCTACGGTAATCAAACTCAACTTTATCTTCCCATGCAGAAATTTCGGCAGGGATCCAGCTGGATCCTGCCTGGTATTCCCATCTACCGGTCGGATTCCAGTCGGTCATCAGATCGGATTCCAGACTTGGGATGTAACGGGCGGAAACTGGATTCCGATGGGGATCTCGAACTGCGATCCGATCCGATGGCTGACTGGATTCCAGCCGTTAGATGGGCATACTAGGCTGGATCCACCTGGATCCTTGTCGAAAGATGGGAATACCAAGCTGATTCCAGCTGGATCCCTGTCGAAATTTCTGCATGGGCACACGGAAAAAAAGGTTTGGTTGGAACTACCAAGTGCTATGGTTATAATGCGCCAGACAATTATTTGGTTAGACCAACCAAGTTATTTGTTAGGTGACCAATTTCTTGGTTGGTCTAACCAAGTCACTTGGTTAGCTTACCAAGTCACTTGGTTAGCTTACCAAGTCACTTGGTTAGCTTACCAAGTCACTTGGTTAGTCTAACCAATTAATTGTCTGGCGCATATATAACCATAGCACTTGGTTGTTTCAACCAAGCTTTTCTTTCCGTGCAGCGACGAGAACGCGTATGGGGACACATGAACTGCACACGTTGTTACAATCACGCGAGTTAAGGAAAATTTTTTCGTACGTGTATTCTACAACATTTTACTACATAAAGGGTGAAGTAAAATTAGTTCCGTACAAATCGTTGAGTAACGGGAAGACGATCCGGATTTTATTCAGAATCCAAGTAGAACCCTTCTTAGGGTAATCCTAGCAAATCCTAATCGATGATAAACTATCATCGAGTGCGTAACCGGAAATCTATTTGGGATCTATTCAGAATCCAAGTTGGATAACCCATTTATGGAAACCCGAGCCAATCCCGACCAGGGTCGAGTTTCAAACTGGAACGCCCAGACTGATTTCTACATGGGTTGCTCTGTACGGAAAAAAAAGATTAGTTGCCATAACCAAGAAATGAGTTGACACAACCAATCGATTATTCTATTTATCTTACAACTCAAATGGTAATACCAACGATTCGAATGGTAATACCGACGATTCGAATGGTAGTCCCAACTATTCGAGTGGTAGTTCCAACGATTCGATTAGTTAACCTAACTAATCTCGCGAGAACTAATCGTAAATAGTCGAGGTTACTATTCGATATGGTTGAGGCAACTAATTTTTTAGACATTGTGTACAGCAAATCGAAAACGTAGTTGCCACAACCAAACATTTCTTTCCGTGTGGAGTAGGAATTACATATTTACTATATGAGAATTTACTACATTCGGGTGGGGCTGAAAATAGCGAATGATCAAAATAGCGAATGGTTAAAATAGCGAATTTCAAAATGAGGAACGTCTAAATATAGAATAGCCATCATTATGAAAATCGCTATTTTAGCTATTCGCTATTTTGATTGCATTTTAATAAGATGGAGGTCAAAATAGCGAATGGCTGAAATAGCGATTTTCATAATGATGGCCATTCTAGATTCAGACGTTCCTTATTTTGAAATTCGCTATTTTGAGCCCCACCCCTACATTCCTCATAATTCGCATACTCATAATTCGCAACAATTCTTGGTTATTGTCAGGCGTGTGAGTCTCGGACAACGAGGAAAGATTTTCTTGCTATACAATGACTGGAGCTTCGGCACTTGTATGGTCCTTGCTCAGTCCGTTGGTACGAGAACGATGTAACGCCTCATCACAATATACATACATATATATATATTCCAAGTGCTCAGACTCGTCTGTTGGAATATCCTCTTTCTTCCACGAATATACAGTGTATCGTCTCACAGCAGGTTACGTATACTAGTGGAGAAACTGACGAAAGCTTCCATTCCACCCTCGCGAGCTTTGCTTCGCACAAGAGCCAAGAACTTTCCGCGAAATTTACATTTCCACGAACGTGCCCAGGCGCTATTCGTATGCTTCGTACCTTCCAGCCTTTCGTATTACAATAAGTTATAACAGAGGAAACGCACGTGCAGTTTACCTACCCACAGTGGAATTTGCCAGAGAACACGTGTGTGTGTATATATATATACACATATTTATATATATATGTATACTCTGGTAAATTCCATTGTACAGCATAGCTGTGGACTGCGCGAGATTCCACGGTACACATGATACGAGAGATCATTTGATTTTCCGATGAGATTATCAGGCAAAGTGGCGACATAGCCAAAAAGTAGCACAAACTCTGTCCTCCCAACAGCATTATTATCATCATTGAAATGGGAATTTACAATCCTTGAAACAACAGAGCGATAAGGGTTCATTTATATTCCGAGCAGACGAAAGAAGTACAGAAAATCGGATGAACACGAGGAGATTCCGGAGAGACGAGGGGTTCAACGTTTATACATTTTCTCGGGTCCCCCGTATAAAGTGCATCGTTTGCAACGAGTTTCGTTCTCGTCGCCCTTTCGTCTCTTAATTCGAGCGCAGTACCGTTCGTAACGAAGGACTTAGTGAAAGTTTGACTGAAAGAGAGGAAGCAAGAGGTACATGAGCCAAGAGACAGAGGGAATATACAAACGGAAGTTAATTAACCGGAGGAATCGAGAGGTAGAGTAGGCAGTCGGAGGCCCGAATGCACTTGGATGAATTCAGTCCGCGTCTGTAACGCAATCTGTAGCAGCAGCACCAGCAGAAGCAGCAGAAGCAGCAGCAGCGGTGAGTCAATCGTTAGTAAGAGTTTCAATACGTGATACTGTTACCAGCGTTCGCTATAATTCTCTCTGTCGGCCGTACGTATCGAGTCGGGAGCTTTCGCTACACACAGATACTTGTAAATGTTGATTGCCTTGCTGTTCGTCTTACAAGTTTCAGGATAATCAGGATCTCTTAGAAATGCCAAATTCCTCGAGTATCGGAGGCCTCATTGTCATAGCAAATTAATCCTTGTATATGATAAGATAATCACTGTAAAAAATGTTCGAGTTTTTCCTATACAAACGTCTATGAATTTTGTAAAACTTGGTATAGGAAATCGAAATTAATATGTTTGCATAATAAATTTAATACAGATCAATGAATTTCGATAATCCGGTGATAGAAAATTACAATACATGATTATTGAATCAATAATTACTAAATCAGTACATGAAAATCAACATGCATTTTAGGAATTTTAGTGTCCGATTTGAAATTTAATACAAATTGTCGCATTAAATTTAAGATCAAAGTTATCAAAATTTCAGTTACAAATGTTGAAAAATACCCGTCAAAGTATTTGCAGTTTTGTCCACATAGGTGTACTAGTTTTTGCAAAATGTTTGTGTTTTTGCGACACGTGTGAGAAATTTACAAAACTCGGTATAGAAAATATACATTAATATAGTTGCAGAGTAAATTTAATATGCGTGTATGGATGTTACCAATCCGGTGATATAAAATTATAACACATGGTTACTAAATCAATCATTACTATATTAGTACATGAAAATCAACATGAATTTTTTGGATTTTTAGTGACTGATTTAAAATATAATACACATTTTCCAATAACGAAAAAAAACCCGCGCTAGATCGCTAATACTTATTACTTAGCATCGACTTCTGATAAGTTACTCGAGATTTCCAAAATCGATTTTTTTTAAACACTGGAGCATCTCGCGCTGCTATTGCGGCAAATTTATGTTTGATTTATGTTTGTTGCTAGAACTTCACAGGTCTGTGGATATAATTTTTTCGAAAATCCGGATACCTGAGCTTCCTCGTGAGAAGAAGATTCCGTTCGTCCAAAAATTATGTTCACTTGAAAATATTTCCAACTCAGTTCGCACTCTAATTGCAATTAATTGAATATTTTGTTATGTCCATTATAAGTATGCTTGAGAGAATAATAGTTATACAACTCTTATGCCATTTAGATATCCAATATTACTAAGTCGTTGATAGCGTAGTTGATAGCGTGCGTGCGTTGTTAGGTACTTAGGTAGGTAGGTCGTAGGTTCAAACCCCAGTGCAAGCGAAAAATTTTCTGTGGCGAAAACCAATACCCAACAATTTCTGATGACATAATTTGTTTGAAAAAATAATGTCCGAATAATATTTCTATTTTTTTAAATTGTTTTTATGTCCACTTTAAATTTCCAACACATATGTGGTTGCGTTTTCAGATACCGCTCATATGAAAATTCATCATACATGTTTATGAAATTTAATGCACAGTTTATGCATATGGTCATATTGACATTGAATCTTAATAACGTTGAATTTTAATATTCCTCTAAATGTTATGATTTTTCATATACACATGTATATAAAATTTCATATATGGTATCTGCAAAAAAACTTCCAACACTTTTGTATTAATCTTAATACAGATTATTTTAACAGTGATAATAAACCGGATTTAAAGTGAGATTTTTCATTCATTTTTTAACCAACCAACCAACTTTAACCTTTCATGCAAGAATTGCTAATGGAAATTTCTTATCCCTAAAGTTGCTACGTTTGTAGCATCCAAACGTATAACGTATTTAATACGTGTAAAGATGCAGTTAATACAAATAGAAAACTAAAATAGTAAAGTAAAGTAAATGTTTCACTTGGATTTACTTTGCTGTATTCAATTATATTTTCTCTCACAAGAGTTTTCGTATGAAATTATAGCTTGCTGGTAAATCATTAAAATAAATCTTTAATTAAGTAAGGTTCATATTACTAATAATGCTGTGATAATTGCTGTTCGTTATGCTTCCGCCATAGCAGCTGCCCACCATACGGACAAGAATGAGCACTTCGAATGTAAAAGAATTTTCGATATTTCTAATTATTTATGGACATATTAGATTTTCAATGTTTTTGCGATAAACATGAAAGATGTATTTTATTTTTTAATTTAATTTTGTTGACAGTGGACGAATATAATTACTCTTAAAAAATAAATGATACGAATACAAAAGCAGATACGCATTTAAACGGAGGTACGTTTAAATTGATTATACTGACGATATAAACATATCTTTGTTTTTGCTGTTTTTTTAATTTTAATTTATACTCGCATTGTTATATTTACATTTATATCTAATTATGTGCCATAAAGTGACTTAATATGTATTTTATTCCGGTTTCCTTTATGCCAGCATTGTTTTGGTTTTCAAGGGTTCCCATCCAATATATAATAAATAAATAAAGCAATGAGTATGTAATGATATTATTCTAAAAATATGATATAATTTAGTTTTGTGACTTTAGAGTTAAATGTTTAAAGAAAGATTTTTGAATATAAGTCCATACATCCTTTTTTCGTTTTTATTAGTTAATGAAAAAAAAAACTAATGGGCATAAGTTAGGTTGAATTGTAGATTTAAATAACACAAAATAGAAGCATTTAAAAAGAAAAACATGGCATAGATTAAAAATAAAATAATTATTATTGGCACATTCATAAATCAGAAATAAAAAAATACGAAAAACATTAGTTTTGGCCAATAAAATTTCTATTCATAAATATTCTTTCGAGATGATAATTCACAATACATATAAATTATTAAAATTGTCAGGTGTAAATGACCAAAATGTTTGATAACAATTAATCCTTATTTAATAAATACACGCTGTTACGTCCCGAGCTAACGAGACGTTGGAAAGGGATATATTTTTAGAAGTTCTCTGTTCGATTAATGATTAAAATCAATATTTCGAATTATCACGCGTAAAATATGTTGATTTATTTATCCGAATTTAACAGCTTGAAACGCCAATTTAACAGGATAAAACTTCTTATATTGTCACTGTTTATGACAATTATTAATTGATTATTTTAAGAAACTTATACTTAAACGCGGCGCTCAAGCGCTTGAACTATTGTATTTAAGACATGTTGATTGTTTGGAAATTGATTGAAGACTGATAAGTGAAACGATTGAAAAAATGATGAAAGAGTGAATAGGAGTTTAAGTGGGGTTTTTGGGGACCGCGCGACGGCCCAAAGATGCTGACAACGCACGACACGTGCGGTCAGCGAAAATATACAAGTGCAATGAACGAAGCACGGAATAGCGGAACGGATTTACATTGACAGAAATTGAGATTGAATATTGGAAAGAACAAGAATTAAATAATCATTAATTATGTTAGGAAAAATAGCCAGGACGTAACACACGCACACATACAGACAGTTATACAATTAACCAAGTTATTGAATCACACATTGTGAGATGTCATCAAAATAAAATATATATATATATGTTATTCAGAATGGTCAAAAGATTTCAGTTCTGATCATCAATATCTGTTTTATATTTACTTATCTTTTCAATTAGATGCACACTGGTATATTTCCATGTCGTATCCTTGGCCAAGGTTTTGGAAAAGTGAACAGATAAGTTATAAATTGATGATTGATAAATATATTTTTTTTTTGTTTGTTTCTGTCCGTATGCCTTCTTCAGGCTTTTACGTTGCCCCTCTCCCCTTTTCCCCGTTCCATCATAGACACCCCTTTCCCCGTTCACTTCATAGATACCCCCCCCCCTAGACTGTTGTCCGCAGCCACTCATCCTAATACATTACTGTATCGCATTTGCACGAGGGTACAGGGAAACTGCGGAAAACCTGGCCGATACAGACGGCTATATTTTTACTGAGTTTCTATTGTATGAGAATACATTAGAAACTCAGAAAAACTGCCTCCCGCTCCGCAGTTGGCGCGCAAACCAGTGTACGGCTAAGCGGTCACCCATCCAAGTTATGGTCGCAAATAATGCTACTTAACTCTGGGGACCGCCGAAGCGACACACCGACTGCGCGTCCACTACTGTCGGTTATTGATAAATATATATAATCAACTAATATGATGTAGTCTCGGCGATCGCCCGAAACGTTTTGACAAATCTCTATTAAATTGTACTGCCTATCAGTCTTGGGCTAAACGATAGCTCCCCACTATTCAACCGTAGAGTACCGTTATTCAAGATTCTGTAAAATTAATATTGTGAATACGATTATATTCTTACAAGTACTGCATGTTATTGCAGTAATACAAACATTGACATCACGTCAAATTTGACATGGAATGTCTCGTATATTGATAAGCGTCGATTTGAATTGCCGTAAGAAACGTTTACGTTGGGATATATTTTGCAAAGGGCAATTGGAAATGCGAGAGCTCGCGAAGTGTAGGTGGACACAGAAACGTAGAGTTTTATTTTGGCCATCGGTGGTGGCTACTGTACCGATGGTGGTGGTGCTCTGTGTGGTACTGTAGTAACCAAGATTTACATTTTTCCACGGAAATAGGTTTTGCGATAAAAGGATTTGGAATAAAATTCAGCTCTCGGAGTTACTGGCCACGCTGGAATAGGAGTGAGTGTCACTGTGTATATGTGTGTGTGTGAGTGTACGCGATGGCCGTACGTACCTACGCGCCGGGGGTATTTTGATTTAGTAGTCGTTCGAGAGTTGGCAAGCTCTTTGGAGAATCGCCAACATTTTTATGTTATTCCCTCTCGGCCTTCGTCTCTTTCCCATTCCCAGTAACTCTCACTCTGTCGTTTTTCCATTCCCTGTTCGCCTCATTCTCGCATTTTGTCCCTAGCCCTTCGTCTCTCACTCGCAAGGATCATGGAAAAAAAAACGCTTGAAAAAAGACCCCCGTAAAAAAGCCCTTGGAAAGGGCCCGGAAAAGGTATTTTGCATGAGGGGTTTTTTTTTTAAATACCCCGTTAAAGAGACGCAATCACGAGCAAAATTAGGATCATTAAAAGTGTCGAGGTTGTGACGGAAATAGAGATTGCAGTTAAAATTGTCTCTACCGCATGGAACGCTATCCTGGAGGCTGTACTCCGATTGCATGCTGTCGGTGTTTGAATGGACTGCAGATATTCGATGCTCCAAGCGTGCAAATCACGCGACACTCACACGAGGAACAAAAAGAGTCGAGTCAGCTTTTGATTTTTCGGTACAATTACACTGCCCTTTTTCATGGTATAAAATGCTCAGCATTGGTATGCAACAACATCTGTATTGTTACTGGCCGGAGAATGTATTAGTAAGCCGGGCTAAACTAACGAACGTTTTGCTTTTGCTAACGAACCTTTTATGTTCTATATTTTATGATTTTATCTTTTTCACACTCGGTCGTTTTGCTGCATGTCCCTAACAAGCTATACATTTACCGTTATAAATAACACATCATTATTAAACTAATTAATTAATAGAACTATATGACACTAGTGTGATAAAACTTTTTTCGACGAGTGTGAAATGAATAATAAATTTTCCTTTCAATAAATAATCACGATCAATAATTATGAATAATACAGACAAATAATTTTTTTTAAATAAAAAATAGTATTTTATGTTCTATATTTTATGATTTTATCTTTTTCACACTCGGTCGTTTTGCTGCATGTCCTTAACAAGCTATATATTTACTGTTATAAATAACACATCATTATTAAACTAATTAATTAATAGCACTTTATGATACTAGTGTGATAAAACTTTTTTCGACGAGTGTGAAATAAATAATAAATTTTCCTTTCAATAAATAATCACGATCAATAATTATGAATAATACAGACAAATAATTTTTTTTAAATAAAAAATAGTATTTTGTAGGTGTCATAATAAATAAATATTGAGTTACAAAAAATATATCAAGTTCCTTTTTATTTGAATGGTGGCGATCCGTTTGATTTGTGATTTATCGAAATAGCGCACATAGCATATAAATTGTCGTTACTTTAATAAAATCGAATGTTTATCGGTTGAAAAAAAAGCGCTTCCATCGTCATACGTTGGATTTAGGCCAGTGCGATGACAGCTGTCATTCCGATACTTTGACAAATATTGTATAGAGAAGTTGTGTGAAAATATATACTTGTAAAAGAACAATAAATATTTTAAGTTAAAGTCAATAAATGTTGATTTATCGTTGAATTATTCAGGACCACGAAAGCGTGTCTTTTCCCTGGGCGACAGAACGTCTCAGTTTATCCCGTTTATTGGTCACGACTCGTATCCCATTCTTATATGACAACAACCCGTCGACTTCGTTCGCCCTCTGTTTCTTGCTACACGTTATCCTTTTAGCGTGTCTCGTCCCGAGAGGAAGCAAGCAAGAGTCGGAAAAACAAGACTGGCGATAGCACGCGCTGGACTCGAGGTGGCCTCGTTGATGGGGCGAGTGAACCACAGACAAATGGATCACGACGTAACATCACGCATGAGGACGAATTTCTCGGTCTTTGTGAGCCGTTCCTCTATTATTTGTTCCGAACTACTTTTCCTCTCACGTCTCTTTTCGCTAAGGAACGACCTAACATTGCCATTTTTTTAATCTTAGATAATCCTATTGTTTTTTTATCTTATTTTTTAAATGCTATTCTCGTTGACTTTTATGTTGAATTGCATAATTCACTAATTTTCGGAAATATAATTTGATTGATTTTTTCATCTTTACTTTACTGTTTGCTTATTCCCTAAGTGATGTATATACATTTTTTTACGTTGCTGAATTACAGCCAAAATTGGAGAAATTTTTTTTTTCGATATTACTGTTTTTTGTGGTACTATTCAAATCGAAGTTATATTTTTACATTCACATGTACGTGTAGACGCTTCATATATAAGTGAATCAAGGAATGAGGAATCAAAATAAAATAAAAACGTTTAATAGATAATTTAAAGTCCAAAACCGGCCTATCACTTAATTTGGCAAGCAAATTTGTCACTAACAAAGGCTAAGATAACTATTTTCTATGTATATTTTATGTATTACATATATTTTTATATGTTTCTATATAATTATATTTTTTCGGTTTAAAAATATTTATATCAAGTTATGCGTGAATGTGATACTGCAATCAGTTGAGTGCAAGTAATAATTATAAATTATATGCATTTCGAGGTAAGCAGATACGCAGAGGAATAAAATGGCAACATCCTAAAAGTTTATAGAACTGGACGTTAATACTGGATAATATAACACAAGATACAGGTGACACAACACTCATCTTCGAAATCCTGGATTATATCCATCCGAAAAAATATATATCACAGTAATGTAGCTAACTAGAAATACGAGTAGTATCAAACTGTCCCGCTAGTCAGAAACTCAGCGACGGGATACGCGTACGCGTTTTTGTCACTCGTCATGCTTTTAGCGCGGATGGGTATACACGTCGTGCCACTGTGACTGGGCTTGCGTGGCAAAAACCACGTACATCCGAGTCCCTGGTTCGGACATTTGGACTGGAAAAGCTACCAACAGCTACATCCACGATAGACCACGAGATACCAGACCAGAACTGAGCAGAGCAGCAGAGCATGATGACTGCCAGACGGACATATTCTCTGACAGCCAGACGAAGATGTCACGGCGTCTGTATGTGTTTCTTCAAAAGTAAATAATTTCTGTCTGTTACTCCTACAGTTCTCAATGTTTCCTGTTCCAGGAAAGCATTATCCATAGAAAACATTTAAGGGGAGGAAAGCAGATCAAATTATTGAAAAAAATCACTTTTTGTTCGGCAAATAATTTCAGATACATAGATACAAAAATAGCAAAGTTGTAGAACGTATTCTTTTTTTTTAATGTGTAATTTGGCAATTTTTAGAATAAAAATATGAAGTTCTTTTTCACGGGATTTTAAAGATTTCGAAAAATGTTCGCCAACGTTCTAACACGAACAAAGATATCGAATTTTGGTTTGCACTATCGTTCTCAAGTTGCATATTCTACTTTTGAAAGTACCGGTTACAAGCCTTTTTACAATGATTTAAAAAAAGTGACTTTTTCTGTTTCTGATTCCAGAATTCACAGATCCGACTTTCGGTTGGAAAATCGGACCTACATTTTTTTTCTCCCACTACCGAATTTTGGTCTTCACTATCGTTCTCAAGTTGCATATTTTACCACAGAAAATACAGGTTTTAAGCCTTTTTGCGATGATTTACAAAAAGTAACTTTTTTCTGTTTCTGATTCTAAAATACACAGATCCGACTTTCGGTCGGTAAATGCAACCTAAATTTTTTGTTGTTTCAAGATATGGAATTTTGGCCTTCACTATCGTTCTCTTTTGCTTCCTCATAGAGGAAGCTTTGTTTTCATGAAAAATTTTTTTTTTCGAGATTTTCATGTCAGTACACTCAGAATGGGCCAAAACGTCGAGAAAAGTGATTTAGAAAAAATGTCTGTATGTGTGTGTGTGTGTGTGTATGTGTGTATGTTACACGATCGAAAAATGTAAACCTTTATAACTCGGGAATGCCTTGACATATCAAGCTAAAATTTGGACCATAGATAGAGGGATTAAGCCTCATCATTCATACAGATTTTTGTTAAAATCCACTTCATCGTTAAATTATTACGCGTGTTTTAATTTTTTGAAAAATGTCTGTTTACGGGATAACTCTTTCAATTTTCGAGATATCGATCTTAAAATTGGTATGAATGTGAGCTTTCATACGCCGGTGATCGCTATTTAATTTGGTTAAGATCGGTTGAACGGTTAAAATTTTATGATGTTTTGAATTTTTCAAAAAATTGACATTATCACAATATTGTAACTTTTGCAAAACGTAAGATAGCGAGCTCAAATTTTGTATATAAATGAAACAATATTCAGCCATTATATATGTATAATTTAGTGACGAACGGTATGAAATTTTTGATTTTATGGAATGTTGAATTATTTTTAAAAATATACATTATCACATTCACTTTCGGAAACGCTCCAATAATCAAGAAATAACGTAATAACGAAATAAAAAAAGCGAATCCACAACATGTATATTTATCTAATTAAAACAAGGATGCACAGTAGAACCTTGCACATTGCTTCCTCATTATTTTTCGCGTTTTACAAAGCTTCCTCTATGAGGAAGCCAAAAATTGAATATTATACTTCCTCATAGAGGTAGCTTCGTAAAACGCGAAAAATAATGAGGAAGCAATGTGCAAGGTTCTACTTTGGATTCTTGTTTACAAATCTTCTACTATAAGGAAGCCAAAATCAATCAACATCTGCAAAAACCAAAAAATAATGAGGAAGCACGGTGCAAAAACTTTGCATGCTTTTTTATCACAATTAAATTTAAACAATATGTATTGTCGATAATAATTTCATAAAATTTCACTATCGTTCTCTTTTTACAAATCTTCTACTATGAGGAAGCCAAAATCAATCAACATTTGCAAAAACCGAAAAATAATGAGGAAGCAAGGTGCAAAAACTTTGCATGCTTTTTTATCACAATTAAATTTAAACGCTATGTATTGTCGATAATAATTTCATAAAATTTCACTATAGTTCTCTTTTTACAAATCTTCTACTATGAGGAAACCAAAATCGATTAATATTTGCAAAAACCGAAAAAAAATGAGGAATCAATGTGCAAAATTCTACTTTGCATCCTTTTTTATCACAAATAAGTTTAATCAAACAATATGTATTGTCCATAATAATTTGATAAAATATTCTTCCATCGCCGTTACATAATTTCCTGAAAAGTATTCTTGAATCTACATCCTTCTTCCTGCATACGTTAAAACAAAGACAAGCACGTTAGGAGAACACTCCTCTATGTTTTCAGTTGCAAACGAACCGCAAAGACATTACATCATGGCGACGGCTTGTTCGTGTGGTAGAGATCCCCGTACAGTGTGAATATAACGGTGATACTAGACGTTGGGTACCGACAAGAGAGCCAAAACAGAGTTTGCGCACCATCGGGTAGGCGTCGGCTGGGGGTGGAACGGAGGACGCGGGAACGATGCGGAGCCTAGGCACCGATCAGCTCTCAGTGCGACATCGTCCGTCGCTGCACGCACATAAATAGCGTACAACTAAATTTTCATAATTGGCTCCGTCAGAGCTCTTTCTCACATAATATTTTTCAAAATATTAACCAATCGATGGTTTGGAGATCTCCACCCAAAAAAAATCATTTCAATTGTCATAATCATAACATAAAATTAAACTAGATAAAATATCAAGATTTTTGTTTTTGAATTTCACCTTCCGCCTCTTTATTATTTTCGCATAGTCCTTGCCGAAATTTTTTTATTTCCTCTACTTTGCCCAATGTTCGTTGGCCGATTTTTCTTCAATTCTCTGCTACTTCATGCCCTCGAGTATTTCCGTCTTGCAACATTCCCTGTCACTATTTCAGACCCCTTCACCGCCTCCTTGGCGTTCTTTATTTCCAACCTTTTTTTCTCCTTCACCCACCGCTGATTTTTCGTCTCGTCCTCGGTGCTCTTCTCATTCCAGCGTCAAGTCTCTTTTACTTATTCCTCCTGTTCCGTCACGTCAGCGTGACGCAAGAGATCGTCGACGGCAGCTGGTTCTAGACAGTCTCTCGTCTACTCTCCCAGTAACTTCTTCCTCATCTTACCTTTGCACCTTCTTCCACTTTTTCATATTCCTCGCTTTGCCTCACTTTGTCCAACGCCCTGCCACGGATTTTCCCCTGTCACCCTCCGGCTTTTCATCCACTTTATTATAATGAGAACCGAGAGAAAGAGCAATGACGAGTGTCCAAGTTAGGCGAGGCGAGGAATCGGCACGCGCGGCCCAAGCCCTCAACAGACGCTACTCTCGGAACACGTCGTCGTTTTCTCCGTAATAGTAACTTATCTACTATATATTTTTGTACCTGAGAATTCTTCAGACCGGTACGACGTAACTATTTACCGAGCGGTGCGGTAAAACCATGAGTTTTTCATACTACCTTCAAGCATCCAGGATTCTTTCTTGCAGATATTATTTTCCGAACACATTTTAATTTGTAACTAAAAAATTTTTTGCCCGCCACTAGTGAAATAATGCTGTATTAAATTTTCAAAAATCTTTAAATAAAACCACATATTTGCGGCTCGAAGAAAATCGGCGAAATTTTGTAAAATCGTATTATCCACACTCGGCGAAATCGCGAAAGCCATTGAGAATTATTAAGTGACAACTATTAATTGTAAGTTCGTAGGGCAATTTTTATGTATCATTTTTTTTTCATTTCTATCGTAATTGAACTAAATTGAAAATATGAATATGGGCATATGGCCTAAGTGCAAAATATAGCCGATTAAAAAAGGTTTACTAAAAAAAATATATAAAAATTTCAAATGTCTATAAAATTATACTTTTTTTCTATTACTTTTCACTAAAAAAAAAAGAAAAATACACACAAATAGAAAAAAATTTGTTTCACGCGAACATTACACTTGCACTGAATGTCACTCGAATTCCGAAGCTCTCGTAAATCAAAGACTAAAAGCACGAGAGGCCGAAAGTCGCATTATCACAACTTTTATACTGAACTTGTAGGGAGGTTTGATGAGAGAAGAGTATTAAAGAAGTACGCGAAGTAAGAGTGAGGAGAAGGGGTTGAACAGGAAACGTGTGCACGCGCGTAGTTAGTGGCTCTCGAGCGGAAGACTCATCAAATTAGTTACGACCGTTATGGTTCGGATTTTATAGGCCCTTTTATCAGTGCACTGGCCATTCTCGCGGGCGACAAAGAAAGCTAAAAATCTCGACGAGAGTCACGGAGTGAGACAGACAGACAGAAAAATCGCACGACTAGGCAGTGGCAGAAGCAGCAGCAGGGACGACGGACAAGTCGACAACGAGCAGCCGCAGTAACAGCAAGTAGTAAAGGCGCTGTACGGTCAGACGCTTGACGAGGTCTACAGCGTCGTGGAGTGTGGCGCGACGAGAGAGGGATTGAGAGGGCAACTGCAGCAAGGCCCTGACAGTTCCTTCACCGTACCGAACGTGCCTCTCTATAAATTACGATCCTCGTACGTTTAACCAGTTACTACCCTCCCTAGTTAAAACCATCGTGTGCTATTAGATTACAATCGTAAGTGCTGACACAAGAAATAGTTTAAGCAATCGCTATTCGAAAATCAAGAACTTTAAAAAATTTCATTTCTAAATAAAAATAATATACTGACGCTTCAGTCACGAATAACGGTGAAGAATATATTTTTCTTGCTTTATGAAAATCAATTTGTGTTTGTCTCTATCTATTTTTACAATCTATATTATATTTTATTATTAGATTATTTACTTTATACTTAGAGGTTTTTTTCTCCGATGTTTGTTCACTGAATTGGAATATTCTTATTTATTTTTACGCTCATTCCGGCAATGTGAAGGATTAGCTTTTTGCTAAAGTGATAAATCGGGTTGTTTATTTGTAGGTCAGTAAAATCTGGGGAGGTAAATATCCGGTAGATTGCGAAAAATATTTAGATATAGGTTTATACGGTGAAATTCATGAGAATTTGAGAATCGTGTTGGTTGTTTGTGACCGGTGGTTTTGCAGAGCAGGAGTTAGGACGGGGCGCCACGTCTGCTTTAATCGGGACGCACACATACACATTCTCCGGAAACTCGCGGGAGGAGGGATAAAGCTCCCGGTATCGTCGACGCAAACAACCCGAGCACGCGCGGGGAGTATTTATTTCGTCGCTGCTAATACCGTTTTATTGGGATGTAAAATGAGCCAACTTTATGCTGACGCTTCGTTTTCTACCACTGTGCGACAGTACAGTGAACGCAGCATACTGTTATTACGTATGAGAGTCATTCTTCATGAAGTGGGCTACTGTTGTACCAAAACCTTTTAGATTCTCTTCATACTTTTCTAAGTTTTAATAATAACAAAAAGCACTCACTAAACATTTTTTTTTCTTCTTTCACCTAACTTTTATGGAATTAATTTTTTTTTGATTCGCTATATATTTAAAAGACGAAACGTATGGAAAAAGTATAAGGATAAAAAAGTTTTCTTCTTCTATGACCTACGATTATTGCAATTGGTGATATATTTTCATTTATATTGCAAAAGGTCTGTACGGGAAATTTTTTTTTTCGTTCTACTCGACACTATTTATTTCGCGAAAAGCCTGCAAAAAATTGGAAACGTTTGGTCGATGGAATGATTAAAGAAAAAAATACATAAATTAAATATTCTTATTATAATATTATTTTCCTTTGAATTATATCTACTTCCATGATGCTATTTTTTTTTTTTGCAGACTTTTCGATACACACTGCTGAATATTTCGTAATATTTGAAAAAATGCGCTCCGATTCCGTTTTTATGAGATGTGAATTAAAAAAAAAGGTTTTCAAAAAAAAAGTTGGCTGAAAAATCTGAAGAGTACTAAACTTTTAAGTAGTACTAAAAAGTAGTAAAAAATAGTGGCCCACTTCATAGAGATAGCCTCATAAACGCGCTAATGAACCGCGGAAATGTACGTTAAAAATCTGCATACTACATCAATATCGGGTGGTATTGATGATAGAGATAAATAAAGAAAAATGCATCATAACCCCTTTCAAAAAGTCAATGAATATTAAATTTAGCATTCATTTCAACCGCTGCTCATTCATAGAGGGTTTATGCGATATTCGAAAAAAAAAAATTCTCTGTTCAAGTGAAGATTAATAATTCTAATCTTCTATTTTGAATTCATTCTTATTCGAAACTTTTACAAACATTTTTCAAAGAACAATTAATATTGTAAAATTATTACATTTTTAAAACATAATTTTTTAAAAATAATTGCGTATTTTTCAAAAATTCAAATCATGATTCTAACGCTATAGCATTTGGTACATCACCTCAGCTGTTGACATTAGAAATTTTTCACACAATATATAAAATAATATTTCGTTTATTACAATAAAATCAGTCACCCCATATCAAGCACTACGCTTTGATGCACTTTGTGATATTATTCCGAGATAATTAGTATATTTGGAGCAATGTTTACTAGCTCTTTGAACTTGCGCAAGGCAAGGACGATATATCTTTCCGGTGTATTTCCTCTCAGTGAAGCGCTAGGTAACATTCTACTACTCAGTTTGCTCCTGTTCGAACAGAGAGGAAAGGACTTAGGAGTGAGTTGAAACATAGTGGAAATATATGCAGGTAGAAAAGGGCCGTTGTACATGCAGTAGTAACATCAAGCCAAACAAGTAGAAGCTCTTTGGTTTGGGGGTAGCGAGTAACAAAGGAATAAACTGTTGAGACAAGCCCGGTTATACGTAACGTGGACATAAATCGGCGAGCTCTCATCCCTCAGAAGTCGTTGGCATGTTTGTGTTCTTATTCGCGTCTCGTCCGAACTCCAAGGTCTCTCTTGCTCTGTCGTTGTATGTGCTTATCTTCCTCTGACTCGGTGGGTCTCGACATGCTCCGTCGGTGAGTCTATCTATTTAGGGCGCTTGACTGGGGAAACTCGCAATGTTGCTTCTGTTCGCATACCGAAGCATATGGTATGTACATGAGCCAATTAGCATACAAAACCGTAGCATTTGCGTTGATATTAGATCAAGTCTTGCGGCTTCTATGAGACTGGTATGAGCTTTAATAAGCATATATTTCGCATTTCTCCTATATGCCCAACCAGTCATAAATAACAAACCTGCCTACTATCTACAACAACAGGCTGTGTCGCTTGTGTAGTGAGATGAAAAAAAATTTCAAACTCCTAAATGAAAAAATGTGTTATATTGAAATATTAGAATTATTATTAAAAAATTAAACAACAATATTCTTATAGAAATTAAAAAACTCGCGACTGAAAAAATGAGTATAATTAATAAACAAATTGGGTAATTAATCAAATTGTGAAGCAATAATCTTTGGCATTAATCTCCCGGCTATAATACGCGAATGAGTATTGTTTCACAATTTATTGATTACCCAATTTGTTTAATAATTACATTCATTTTTTTCGGTCGGGCATTTTTTGATTTTTATAAAATTATCTTTATTTCTTTTTTATAAAAGTAATTCTGATATTTCACAGTCGGGAGTGAAAAATCGTTGCTCCGAGTTAGTGTTTCTTCAATTGCTTTCATGAATTTTCAATAACAAACCTGCCTACTATCTACAACAAGAGGCTGTGTCGCTTGTTAGAGTGAGATGAAAAAAATGTTCAACTCCTAAATGAAAAAATGGGTTATAATGAAATATTGGAAGTACTATTAAAAAATTAAACAACAATAATCTTATAAAAATTAAAAAACGCGCGACTGAAAAAATGAGTATAATTAATAAACAAATTGGGTGAATAATCAAATTGTGAAGTAATAATCATTGGCATTAATCTCCCGACTATAATATGCGAATGAGTATTGTTTCACAATTTATTGATTGCCCAATTTGTTTACTAATTACATTCATTTTTTCGGTCGGGCGTTTTCTGATTTTTGTAAAATTATTTTTATTTCTTTATTATAAAAGTAATTCTAATATTTCACAGTCGGGAGTGAAAAATCGTTGCTCCGAGTTAGTGTTTCTTCAATTGCTTTCATGAATTTTCATTTATCTCATGTGTCATTCTCTCGCGTATAAAATAAGTTGAATATTTAAATAAATAAATAAATTTACAAAAAGACTCGGGGATTAAAAAAATTGTTGACACAAGTGGACGTATATCGGGACTAACGAAACGTTATCGATATTCCGTATGGAGATGTATAAACTGGTCCACCGCAAAGTCAGCACAGTCGCGTCTAGTTGCGGATGTTTCGCATCACGTCCGCGAGTTACTGACTTTGACTCGATAATCGAGTGGAGGTATAGTATGCCAGGGACATTCGAAAAAAAATCCCGTGCTATCTGGTGACGCCGTATGCGTGCTTGTGTATTTGTTTGCAAATTGTGTGTGTCTGTGTGTGTCTGTGTGTGTGAGATAGTGTGTCGAGTCGGCGAAAGCGAATAAATTCCGCGTGGATGTTTACCCGGAAAATTCGAACGTGTATACTAGCCCCAATGCGTTTCTGCCGAAAACACGAGGAGCTATTTTTCTACCGGAGGCAGCGTTTTTTTTTCACTGCCGCTTACAGCAGAAACGTAAAACAATATTCCGGGGTCACTAGGAGTTCATAGAAAATATAGCAAATAATGAAACAGCCAAGTGGATTGCGCCATATTGTGAACCATTTTGGCACGAAGCCACTGATTCGTCAAAACAATTTTTTAAACCCAGATAATCTTCTCACAGTGTCCTAACGAACAAAGACTGATACACAAATACCGAACATATTATTGGAAATCCTTGATGCGTAAATAAGGAAATTTCTTGCGACAGATCCCATCTGAAAGAGAGAAAAAAAATTGGCCCTGATACTTTTTTTGTTCGCGATGTGTCAGAGATAATTTGAGTTAGAATTCGAATGCGGCCGCACAGGGAAAAAACTTATGTTCCATCAGCAAATCAGTTGCTAATATAGTGACAGCAAATCTTATTTCCTAGCCTAACGAAAAGGATTTGTTAGACTTTAAAAAAAATTAGTTGTACCAGCAAAAAAGTTTGCAAGCCCAGCAAAGTAATTACTAGGCGAGCAAAAACATTTTCTAGGCCTACAAATAAGGTTTGCTGTCACTGTGTCAGCAAATGATTTTTCTCCGTGCGATAATAGGTCGACTTGTGGAATAATAAGAGTCGCAGTAGCGCTTAGTCAAGACAAATTAGAGAGAAGGAAAAATCGTCCTACGGAGACGACATTAATTTATTAAAAAGCTGGAGAATTTTTGGAAGACTTTCGTAAATTTCGACGATCAAAGTGCAAATCGATGTGAAGTGTATCGAAATATTGATGTAAATAGCATCAAGGCATTTGGAAGGGAAAAGCTGACTATAGTCTTTCCGTTAACGAGTAGCAGTAGACAGCATCACACGGATAGCAGGGTGGGGCTCCAATCACTTAGTTAATCACGCTAGTCAGACAGCCAAGTTGAGGTTGTAGAGACGGAACAGCTTTCTAGATCCTCGGGGCGAGCGTTGCGCCACCCTCCTCGTGTTTCCTTCAAGCTACGTACATACCTATCCTCTACCTAACTCGCCGTCTACCTACATACGGGAACCCTATCCGTATATCAGACCACACCAGAATACATCGCAAGCCCGCACCTGATTTCGCGCAAGGGTGTGTACATCAGCGAAGCAGCAAGCCAAGCAGTTAGGCAGCTTGACGTTGGCCGCTTGCTCTCCTCAGCCGAAGCTCGCTCTATACCTCGTCTTGTCCCTTGCACCCTTGACTGCTTGTTCGCTAGCTCGCGGGCTTGCCGCCGCTAAATCCATACCGAGGGTCGCGCATCACGTCCGTAATGCTGCTGGTGCCGCTTGCCGGTTGCCTTACCAATACCACCCCCAGTCCAAACAGGGTAGAGGGGTAGAGAGCGGTGGGTGGGACGTGGAAAAGGGTGCGATTCCAAGTAATGTCTTATCGACCTGAGTTAAAGGGTACTCTGCTCTCTCTCTCTCTCTCTGTACTTTCTGAGTTCTAAGCTTGGTGTGATTTCTCCTTCTCTCTGGGCTGGCCAGATTTCTTGAGCTATTACTTATAGGGAGGTGTACAATATCGCACTGCAGCACTGCTTGCACGCCCTCTTAACTCTCCTCTCTGTCTTAAAGAGGGGAATTTTGAAATTTGGTACTTCTTGATGGATTGACGGCTTCAGATTTCTAGTCTTTGACTTAAATATGGAAACCAAAGTGGCATTTGCATCGAACCTGGACCCACTGCATGTGAGCCAAGTACTCTATCACTTTTTCATCGCCCCTGATCGGTACATGCATTATAAAGTGGACATTTTGTTATTTTCTAATTTTTCTTTAAGTGCTGCGACATTTTTAAGTCTTTGAATAGAGAATCCGTAATGCTACGGGTGCTGAGGGACGTGGAAAAGGGTGCGATTCCAAGTGATGTCTTATCGACTTGAGTTAAAGGGTACTCTGCTCTTTCTCTCTCTCTCTTTGTACTTTCTGAGTTCTAAGCTTGGTGTGATTTCTTCTTCTCTCTAGGCTGGCCAGATTTCTCAAGCTATTACTTATAGGAAGGTGTGCAATATCGCACCGCAGCCCTGCTTGCACGCCCTCCTAACTCGCATCTGAGTCTTAAAGAGGGAAATTTTGAAATTTGGTACTTTTTGATAGATTGATGGCTTCAAATTTCTAGTCTTTGACTTAAATATGGAAACGAAAGTGTCATTTGCATCGAACCTGGACCCACTGCATGTGAGCCAAGTACTCTATCACTTTTTCATCGCCCCTGATCGGTACATGCATTATAAAGTGGACATTTTGTCATTTTCTAATTTTCCTTTAAGTGCTGCGACATTTTTATGTCTTTGAATGGAGAATCCGTAATGCTACGGGTGCTACTTGCCGGCTGCCTTACCAATACCCCACAGTCCAAACAGAGCGGTGGGAGGAACGTGGAAAAGGGTGCGATTCCAAGTGATGTCTTATCGACCTGAGTTAAAGGGTACTCTGCTCTTTCTTTCTCTCTCTGTACTTTCTGAGTTCTAAGCGCTGTGTGATTTCTCCTTCTCTCTGGGCAGGCCAGATTTCTCGAGCCATTACTTATAGGACGGTGTGCAATATCGCACCGCAGCACTGCTTGCACGCCCTCTTAACTCGCCTCTGTGTCTTAAAGAGGGGAATTTAGAAATTTGGTACATCTTGATCGATTGAGTATGTCAGACTTCTATTCTGAGACCTAAATATGGAAACGAAAGTGTCATTCTGTTGTTAAAATCGCGCACAATTTTGTATATGCAATATATATGCATGTTATTTTACACCGATCCCCTTAGGGTTACAGGCGCCTCGAGCCACACGCGGTGACGGAGCTAGTCGAAACGTCAGCTGACTATGAACGACGGGTGTACGGGTACAGCCGTAGGTCGTAAATCCTGTACATGAAGCATCGGACATTGAAACCGAATATTTTGAGCGTAATTGGCCCATGCCAATTGTTGGCCCTTCAATTTGTTACGATGGGTTCTGAACTACCAGAAAGAACGCTGAAAAAATATCTTTGGTGAATGCAGAATTCGAACTTGAACACACTGCGTATGAGCCGAACAATCCACCACTTTTTATCTGCCCCGTTTCGGTACTGCATTATAAAGTGGACATTTCGTTATTTTCTAATTTTTCTTCAAGTTCTGCGATATTTTAGAGACTTTGAGTCAAGAATCCGTAATGCTACGGGTGCTGCTTGCCGGTTGCTTTACCAATACGAAGTAGTTCAAGCGGGATTGAGAGCAGAGGGAGGAACGTGCAAAAGGGTGCGTTGCCAAGTAATGCCTTATCGACCTGAGTCAAAGGGTAGTCAGCTCTCCCTGTACTTTCTGAGTTCTGAGCTCTGTGCGATTTCTCCTTCTCTCTGGGCTGGCCAGATTTCTCGAGCCATTACTTATAGGACGGTGTGCAGTATCGCACCGCAGCACTTCTGACACGCCCTCGTAACTCGCCTCCGCGTCTTAAAGGATATCGCTGTGGAATTTCGGAATTTGATACTTGACCGTTCCAGAGCTTCAGGCTTTTATTTTTAAACCAAGATATAGAAATGTAGTTTTTATTTTGTTTTAAAAATCACGCAGTTTGGTAGGAATCAATAATCCTGATCTGTCAATTCTTTTTCAAATCGTACTTTACACGCATCTTAAAACATCTTTTTTGTAAGCTAAAAAAAAATATTAACGGAAGTTTCTATGTTGATTAAAACGTCTCTTTGTGATTAGTCATTTAGCTGCTATTTTGATGAGACCGGGTTACTTACTTAGTGAATGAACAAAGCAAAACCTACCCCAATGTGGAGGTCGAGATGGGTTTTCCGTGTTCACCCTCCGATCCTAATATCCCTTCCGAACCTTCGTTTCTGAGCTTCGGAAATACTAAAGGGCCTCAAGACGCAGGTCAGTGATAACAAAACTGACGTTCGGAAGTAAGTTTTCTTGAAAGCTTCTCAAGATTTCTCTTTACTCCAGCATATTTTGAAATTTAAGCGTTCACTTCTTCGAGTGTTCGACGATTTCGATTTGGAACGTGTTCAAGCGCAATTTTCACCGTACGCGGTACTTTAACAACTGCTTCATTTCGTTGCACCAACTATTATCGCTCTTCCGTAGGGGAGATGGTTAAGGGAGGGAGAACTGGCATTGGGCAAACGAATTCGATGCATGCAAGGTCCCACCCAACCGCAGAGCGCCAGGAGCAGCAGCATGTGAACGAAAATTAAGGGTGCTTTCGTTAGAGCTTGAAGTTTCGTCGAGTACTTTTCCACGAGCGAACAATTGAATCGACTCGTTAGGCAGCGACGACGGCGATGAAGGACGACCAGTCTCTCCTCCCTTCCAACGTATATACTCGACGTATTTAATTATTCTCATTCTACTTTCCGGGCTTTATTTTTTTGCTTCTCTCACTCATTCACTATTTTTCACAGGAAACGTTGTTTTGCAGCTTCGACGACTTTACGGATGAGGTGGATGGAGGAAAGAGCTGGGATAAAGTTTGAACGTTAATGCCAACGAAGCTTGATTATAATCGTCGTAAAATGAAATGGAAATTGCTCGTGAAGGTTTTATGATTGATAGACCGAAAATTCGAATAATATTAATTGAACTCACGTTATACGACGCAAGCATTATTTATCATTATTAATGTATTCAAATCCTCAAGACGGGATGTTTATTGAAACCACAGAAGTTTAAGTGCTGACAGAATCTCGTGTAACTCTGACTCCCCCTCGTCTCACGGCAATCGAGTTGGGGGGATGGAAGTGGCGAAAAACGAGCGATTAATCATACCTCCATCACGTGTCAATTAGCGAGATGCAATCAATCAAGGAAATCCAGGGTATCCGATATAAATATGCATTCCAACATTGTTCCATCGTACGCCATTATGTATATCGGAGCGCGCTTATTACACCCCGATCGTAATTGATCGTCGGAAGTTGATACTTTTATTGCAGAAATTCTTATCGCGTAATCGACCGTGACAGGTGACACTTTGGAGTATCTGTACATAAGCAGTTTTACCGCGAACCGCAACGCGAGACATGGCGTGCCAGGGGATCCTTATCAAGATCGCTTCGCGTAACACACGCTCGCAACATAATTGCATGTGATTTACATAAAATTTTAATTCACGAGTATATATGAAGAGCCTCGAGGAAAAAAACGTAGGGCTAATGGTAGGTCAAGTGTGCGAGAGAGAACCCTGAAAGTAAGATATTATCGTACCTCGTTAAATACCATCGCATTGTTATACACATATCTCAACCCATATGTACCGTATATTCAGGTTAAAACCTCGGAAAACTTGACACTAATTAGAACACCCGTGAATACAACGCATAAATGTCTAAAACCTAGATCTGGATGGAAACAACTCTCAACCATGACGGAACAAAGGTAAAAACGTTACATATATTTCTTGTATTACGACCAGCAGTAGCCAAATTTAAAGTTCCCCTGTGTTGAAAAAAAAGGAAATGCAAGATTAACTTATTCTCGAGATTGATCGTTATTTTTTTAGTTTATTGTAACATTTTATATTAAAGATGTTTATAAAACCTAAAAAACATACCAAAGGGTATCAAATTTTCAATAACGTTGAGCCGGAAGATTGTATGACGGTAAAGATGAGAAACCGGAGAGATAAAAAGCTAACGTCAATTTCCGATATCACAACAAACAAAGAAGTGAAAACCCGAATTGTACGTAATCCAAAATGTTCGGGTCGTCATTATTGGCCACCAGCCAATTGTCAGAGTTCGATATTCCAAAACATCTTGAAGGTTTGAAAAAGACTCCCGTAACTAAAAAATTTCTCAACGCCGACACAACACCTTGCACAGTTCTTAACTTTATAAAATTTACCAGAAAAGTTACTAAAATCTTCTACAAAGAATTCACGTAGGCAAAAGAGCGTTTAAAAAAATAACAGTTCCTGTAGGACCGTGTGTAACCCAGATTCCCATAAAAAATGGGTCACATTAAAGGTTCATTAGGGCACGGCGGCTGGTATCTGACCCAAATTTATATTTTCTATAGTGACGGCGTCGTTGTTGGAGTTGGTGCGATGCGAGGGAGTAGTGGCGGTGGTGTCGACATCGGCTACGGCGTTGGCAGAGGGCTGCAAGCTGGAGTAGGGAGTTCTGGCGGCTGAGCTGATGGGGGGTGCGACGTTTCTCGAAAGAGAAAGAGAGAGAGAGACAGAGACAGAGTGAGAAAGAGAGAGAGAGAGCGAGAGATCGAAGGGTGAGGGGAAGGTGAGAAGGCCCGGAGGAGCAGCAGGGAACGGCGGAGGGAGGTGAGTCGACGACGCGAATGAGGACGGCTGGATGATAGTCGTGATAGTACGAGGGAGCGAGGGAGAGCATCAGGGACGGAGGTGGTATGCCGCCCGGTGGGTTTCGGGAGATAGTACAGGGTTGGTGCGTTCTGTAAGGGTCGTACCGGTAGCGCAGGCGTCGCTCGAGCGCGAGCGCAAACTCCCACCCCTCGATGTGAGGGTGATGCACAGCCCCTGCGGCGCGGGGAAGCGTCGCGACGCCCGCCGTCGGCTGCACAGTGCGGGCCCGGACGCCCACCCAGTAGTACGTTCACGTTTTAGTCGGACGGTCGGAGCGCGGAGCAACTTCGCTCTTTCTCTCACTCGCGCTCACAATTTTCCCATTCTTTGCGATCATTGTATCTTCGTTTTCCTCTAAAGCTACTGATCTCTAAATCGTATTATCTCACTGAACTTCAATTCATTTATTTTATTCTAAAAAATTTTTTTATACTCGAGACGTGTAGGAATATTACGCTTTCGAATCATCCTCGCGTTGTCCTCGGTTGCCGGACAAGTAGAGAGTGTACCGCTGCACGTCTGTCTTTTTGTACGTCCGCTCACCGTTTGCCACTACTACTGATAGTACCGATGTCCCGTTTGACGCGAGGCGGGTCGCTAGTAGTTACGGCTGGCAGGGGTACGGCACATAGATGGAGGACAGTGTGTACTCTGCGTCGTTGTCTGACTGCACTTGGTAGCATAGCTAACTTATAGACTTTGGAGATAGACCGATACATAGACAAACAGAGTGAGGGTATCAAGATCAGGCACAAGATTGGAATTATCGTAATGCCCACTTTACTTACTTTATTAGTATAACGAAACGCGATCAGTGGAGTCACGACGAATTTTGAGAATATTAAAAAGTTGAGCCAACCGTTTTTTAATTTTTTACTTCGTCTATCGTTCCTATGATGACGAATTCACGCGACACTCGGTTGAATATATTTCGCAATATCCGTTCATGTCTTACGAGAGACATTCTCGTGACACGCAAGAAATTTCCTCAGGGACTTCACAACGTGTCACAAATTTTAACTATCTCCTCGTGCGTGCAATACAATTTCTCTGGAAATTCTTTCGACTATATTCCGATATAAATTTTTCTGGAAAATATTTGAAAAATTAGGACACTCGTTGAATTTGATGGTTTATCGAATTTTTCGATTTCGAGGAGAAATTAGTTTGTCACTGGTACGCCATTGCCACTTCGATAGCGATATTGGGGTCGATGGAATAACGCCATAGATTCAATTTCGCCAGTGAAAACTCGATCGGGAGGTCAAGCTCGTTTATCCATGATCCTTTTTACACGCGGGAGATTCCCATAAATTTTTATCATCTCGAAACACGATGGTTCGATACTATGAGGTTGAAAAAAGGTACGAAGAGATTTCGAACATACATTTTCCATCGACACGTATTTGGCTCCAATATAAATTACACGGTCGTTGAGTCGTATAAAGAATTGCAACCAGCGTGAAAAAAAAGAGGAGAATCGTGCAAGGGCTTTGATTTCTGGTAAAGCTTGAGAAGTTATTGGTATATGCATCGCGGTCAACCTTGCGCTTTTGTTGAACCAACAATGGGCACCATTGTGTTCACAAACAGAATCTTCGTTCACCGCGGTATATTCATACCAAGCGGTAGACTTACGGGCAAAGAAGTGGATTTGCAAAAACGAAACGATCCTTTCGATGTTATCAAGTAAATTTTTCCTGACCAGAATCAAATATGTTTTATATGAAAAAATAAATAATTAAAAATTAGAACTTCTATGAATTGTGATCCACATGTTCGAATCTTCTTTATTCCGTCTCTTCATGATTGAACTATTTTTAATAGATCTAACGAGAAAAAAGTTTTATGCTCGATTCGTTTCAATCTCCCAGGATCAAGGAGCCAATTTTTTATTCCACTAACACGTTTTTCTGGGGTTAGTGATACAAGGGATGTTGGAGAGTGGGTGCAAAACGTTCGCAATAGATCGTTCTCACCACTTGGTTCTTGAGCTCGGGTTATCTCACGACGGGAAAGTAGCTCCGGGGCTTTCGCACCATCCCGGGAACGAGCGGTGCACAGAAATCCCGGAGGAGATCCGGAAGCACGAGCGCACGGTATCCTTACACTCCATTCTCTCACTTTCATTCGCGCCGTCGTCGCTTTTACGATCTCATGTAGTCGTGCACGAGGCGAGGTAATGCAGTCCAGGGGAATTTAAGTAACTCGAGGATAAAATCTCACAAGACGTGTCGTACATGTCGTGAAAGATTCGTCGTGAAACCGAGAAAGTTTGAAGCAATATCTTCTTGTTAGTTGTTACTTAATACGAACGATCCCCGGAAAATACAGACATATATAATTTTCTCATTTTATCTCTCGTCTCTTGGATAATGCGATAAGAAGCAATATTACTTCGCTTCTTCGGTGAGTCCAAGGGGAAACATTCTTTTCACACTCATAAAGACTTTTAGCTCTCTTCTTGCTCCTTTCTTGCCGAAGAAACCGTGAGAAGAGATAGGGAGAACCCCTCTAAATTATTAATGCAGCCCAGGTTGCTTTACCGTGAATCTAATTTGCCCGTTAACCTCGTTAACTTGCGTTAACTTTTCTTGTTAAAATGAGAAATTAAACGAAGCGGGATGTATTCGTTCTCTTATTTTCATGTCCCTCGAGATCGTACCTCCTTGTGAAAGCTTTTTCTCATCTTGACTGTACATTTTTCCGCCCTTAACATCGAATAACAATTATCGAGTTTTCATTTTTGAGCTACTCAACGTCGGGGGAAAAAAAAGTATTTCCTATGATTAAAATTTAACTCAGACTGCTCGCAATCTTCTTTTAATAATTTGAAACTTCCGTAGCGGCTTTTTCGGCTTCAAAAAAATCAAAGTCCCGCATATTGACACTGAAAACTTTGTGGCATAAGCAAACGTTTATTTTCGCGTGATGGGAGTTTGAAAAAATCAAAATATAATGAAATAAGTGTGAATGATAAAGAAAGACCGACGATATAGTACGATAGGTCAAAAGAGAGATCTGCGCTCCGCATATAGGCCGCTCGGTAGACGCCCTCTCACACGACATCCGTCCTCTTCTTCGTTGCCATCGTCGCTCTCGTCCAACGACAAAAATACCGTCAGCTAGCCAAGCAACTGAGAAACTAACGCGTCGCGGTGGGCATCGTCGACGCAAACTGGGAGAGAACTCCCCAATCCGTCGGAACTCGCTACGGGACATCGTTTACGTCTTTCATCCGAGATTCGTTGTGCGAGGGACACGAGCCGCGTTTTCTCTTGGGTTTTCCTATAATTTCTCCCATTTCTCCCGCGAATCACACAAGCTCATGATACATTCTTTGCGAACGATTTTTTTAAGACAATTTCTGTTATAAACTTCCGGTATTCTTTTTTTCTGATATCACCAATTTGCGTGTATCGAAACAAAATATAAAAACAAATTTATTCTCGGATGACTGAATTCGTACCAAAATTTTATTAAACTTTATCAATTGAAATTTCGATATACCTTTCAAATAAAATCATTGGGAAGATATCGAAATTTATTAATTCTATTAGAAATCGTTTTCCGAAAATATAAAAAATCGTTAGCTATGAGTATATTCGATCTTCAGATTTCTCGTAGATCCAAAAAAGAGGGTTTATTCAATGGTCTAAAAGAGGCATTTTTTCGAAAATGACCAGACATAGGGACACTTGGATGACAATTGGACCAAAACAATCTTTCTCCAATATTACTCAAAGATCAATCACAAATTGTACGAGTCGGAATCGTCGTGAGAACGTGGAATTTTGGGCTACTGGTGTTAAGGTCGTTTCGTTGTCAGGGGGAGGAAAGGAGAGGCTTGCATAATTTTGCCTAAAAATACGCGATAAACGGTGCTCGGTGCGATTGCGCGAGAATCGAAAATATCGGATCGAGTGTGGTCCGAGGTACGGGAGCCGGAAGGGAGGGAGAAGAAGCCGAAGCTCGGACGGTGGAAGTTAGGAGGCGAGGCACACGACGTTCAATGTCAGGTCGAGTAGGATACGGGTGTTCCGGGGGTAAAAGCGTGGTTGTAAGTCGTCGTGTTCGTGCAGACGTGCGGTCGTCTTCGTCTTCGTCATCGTCGGTATGCGTCGTCGCGACGCTCTCAACGCGGTGAGTGCGTCGTACGGAAATAAACTCTTCATCCTGCTTCTACTCCGTTACTCTGTAGAGAGCAAGGGAGAGAGAATGAGAGAGACAGAGCTTTTGCGTCTTCTCTACTTTTATTTTCCGTCGTTTTTTTTTTTCGAGGGAAAGGGAGTTAGCTGCTGTTGCGAATAGCGAAAGAAGGAAAACTTAGATTCAAGACAGTTCAGAGTGAAGACTGAAGTACGAGATGAAGGAGCGAGCAGTATTGCAGTATGCTGAGGGCCTCGGAGTGTCGGGTTTTAATTACGTACAAATATATATATTTTTTTCATAAGTTTTAATTGAATATCGTTAAAGTGTCGAGTGACTTTTGAAATCAGTGCAATTCGAGTTGCGGTGGTGAGAGTGCTGGATGATTCCGAGCGAACAACGTCAAGACTGGTCTACGTAGTCTCTCATTCGTCCTCGTCACTTCTGTCTCTCTGTGGCTTCTGATTCCTGAGTTTTCTCATCCAAGCTGGAGGTACGATTCCCACGTCTTGAATCATGTTGGCATATCGCATTAATAACGGTAATGAATTTTTCAATAACACCGGTGAACGTGAATGCAATCGAATCCAAGGTAAAACTTTTCGAACCAAGTCAATAACTTCGTATTAATGAAATTCAAGATTTTTCATGAAATTTCCGAGACATAAATTCGTATGCTAATGACGTATGTCGTACAGAAAGTTTTCATAGCGCAGCATCCATAATCGTCCATCGCTTATTATCGGAATGAACGCGCGGGAACTCTTGAGAATGAAGAGAAGGCAGTAGAGATGGCGATATAGAGTCAGACGGTAGTTTCTGACTGTGTGTGTGTTTGTATTCGTGTTCGCGTCTCCGCAGCCGTTGCCGGCACTCACTGGATATATTTAACGCGCCCGTCTCATGTTACTCACATATCTGCGTTCGCTCTCAAAATAGACTTCATTCCTCACTGTAAAAGCGCGGCTTCTAGGGCTAACGTTCGAAAGCGATGTTTCTTTACTGTATTTATTACAATAATGCAACTTTTCAAACTCGAGAGGGAATCGCCTTTTGCGATTTTAGCTTATTCCATTGTAAATAACGTTTGAAAGCATGTGGGATGTAGATCCAGTGAACAATGGGGCGGTATTTTTATTTCTGACAAAAGCAAACGCTGCAAAAACCCTTGAGGGATAAAGAGGGAGGCGAAGGGTAGGAAGTACTTTGGGCAATTTGAATATTTTTCTTGGCACGAAGATGTCACGGGGATGTCGAACCCTTCGGTGGATCTCAGGGGAAAAGGACTGCGAAAGGGTCTCGGAGTATGTATGGGGGAGAAGGAAGACCGAAAGAGCGAGGAAAATAGAGCGAGTGATAAGGGCGGGGGTGGCAGACGAAGCTGCGGAGAATTTGGGGCGTTCGAGACTCCACAGTTGATATCGGAGGGTAGTAGAGAAAGGGTGCGCCCCATTGTTAGCGCCTTAATGCCCCTCTTCCTGCCAGTACCTCCGCGCACAATGACACCCTTAATGGCCGCGCGCGACCGATAGAACCGGGTTTTAAACCTACCCACGAGCTTCGCTCGTCTCTCGCCTCCGAAGAAAACACGCGTGAGCATTTCAATGTGTCGAAGTTTCGATCTCTTTCAACTGACATGAAGGAATTAGTTCAATACCGCATTTACCGTGGAACTTTATATCTGCATTGCGGAACTCGACTATCAGATTTTCGTTATTTATTTTCCCGATATTTTACACTACATACGCATGTAATAAAAATTAAAACACCGCAAAACGGAAAATTACATGACAGTTTGAATTTTGTTCTTGACTTGTCGTTCGGAGAATGAACTGTCAGTGAGTTCGGAAAAGTTATTGCGTGAAAAAAACGCCGGGATATGACAAATTAATAATTGTTTTCATTACAAGCTGATTAAAATCGGGAATGAAGATATTTGGTGATATAAAAAAATCCAAAACGATACGATTTTAGTTCAAGTGTTGTAGTGTTTAGTGAATTGTAATTAATGTGTGTTCGGGATAATCCATTGGACGTAAACTAAGTATGATTACGACAGATCGATGCAGCTTTGATTTTGCGAAGATCACGGTTCGGTGAAGGCAAAATGTCACCACCAGCGTTGCATCACATTAATACTGTCGGTGGTTATCAATAGGTATGTACAAATTGTGGTAGAGGTTGACAGTTTTGATGCTTCTGTTTTCGACATTTTCGACGGCATCGCTGGAATCAATCGCAAGAGTTCCAGATGACAACTCATCGTCCAAAGCAAAGCAAACATCCGCAGCATTATGATACGATGCCTTGACGATTCAACGAAAAGAAAAAAACGGCATTCTACGGGCATACGTTAATGTTAAGCTTAGCTGGTTGAACCCGGGTCAAATATATCGCACGATTGACGCATTTGGTCCCCTTCAACCAGCTTTAGTTGACATTAGACAACTTCAGTAACCTGGGATACCTCGTCGCAGAGCATCGAATATTGAAGACTACGTCGAAATAACCTATTGATTGTATTCGATTTATCATGCTCTGCACAATATAATGCTTCAGGATTATTCTATGTATATTCCAAGAATTCTTGTATTGTTACCTTATATTCAAATGCAAATTACGCATAATTTGGCTCACGACATAACCACATTTGGTTCTTTCGAGAGTTAAAAGTGTCAACGATTGTATTTTATAATATTATACATTACTGATTATAAAATAAGAATGATCGGTTCTTGGTGAGGCTCAACTCGAAGTACTCTACGAACTTTAATCAATTATTCACAATGTTATTATAGTAAATTATGAATTTTACTTTTCATATTTGTTATCCATTTTTATTCAATCTGTTCATCGATATTTTGAGGTATATGTCGATCAAAGAAAAGCAGCAATTATAATAACGTGATATGTCATTAGAATTTTTATCAACGAATATATATTTCATGCAATTTTTTTTTGTATGACGAATGATTATCCATCTGAAAAAATAAATTGTCCACTTTTTTCACTGCTTTTAGTACATATTTCACAAATGAATGCTTTCGAAACTTTTTTAATCGTAAAAAAAAATGTCCGTCAGAAGTATTCGGTGAAAGAGCAAAGGGAATACAGCGGGGCTATTATACTGCGTCCTCAAAGGCTTTTGCATATATTTCTAGGGCGTGGAGGATAGCACTGGTGAGGAAGAGCAGAGAATTTATTCGCGCAATGCACAAAGTTAACGCCGGGCTG
Organism: Ephialtes manifestator; assembly: GCA_963970395.1. Classification (NCBI taxonomy): domain Eukaryota; kingdom Metazoa; phylum Arthropoda; class Insecta; order Hymenoptera; family Ichneumonidae; genus Ephialtes; species Ephialtes manifestator. The sequence continues at coordinate 667,552 of OZ019973.1, forward strand.
CCTTGCATCACTATTTTATTTTATTTTGTGTGCCGACTGAGTTGCAGTTTCGACTCACAAACGGTGCTCGTTTAGAGGGCTGCACACATAGAGGAAAAGTGCTCGCGAAGAGATTACATTGCACGATGGGGAAATCACGACGAGAGACTCGTGCTCAAAAATTAGCAGCTCTATAATCAGCGCGCACTCGTGACTACCGAGTGAAAAGCTTGTGCTGTTTTAACGTTTCGGACCTACGAGTAACAAGAATAAATAAATAAATAAATAAAAGTTTAAAAATTAAAGCGTGTTTCGCTGATGGCACAGAACGTGCCAATTTTTTTCAATAAGAGAGCAGAGAACATCGATGATAGGGCATGCCATGCGCTGCTGACGAGTGCAATTATTTTTAAATTATTCTACCCCATAACAATTATTTCTCTAATTATCTCGCGGTGGCGTGAACAGAGGAGCAAGGCTTTAATTGTATAAATTTAACGTGACAGCGGCGCTTGAGGAAATTACTAGGCCTAGTATTCCAACAAAAGCTTCACCCTTCTCGCTGGATTTTAAAATGTACCACATATTTTTGTATGACGCATTTTCGCATGTATGAAATTCTATTGTCTCGCGCATTCTGGTGACAATGTATTTCAGTGCAATCTAACATTTTTGTGCTTATTGTTCTTTTTGCTCGTCTCGTCATCCATCATTTTTATTCTCGAACACTGACGTGGAGATCAATATTTACAGCCTATACACGTCGTACCCTTAAAACATATTTTTTCGTTCACTTCATCTTTATTTTTTAAAAGAAGCTAAAAAAGAAATATATCATTAAAGCAACATTATCGTGATTTTTAAAAGAATAAAATCAAACGTCTTATTCCTCCAATATTCATAATCCATTAAGTCCTAGTTATCATTAATAAAATGTGAATTAAAAATAAAAGTTTAGTAAACACAACTTTAATTATGAATAATACAATACATATTTCTTGAATTATGCAAAAGATTCGGAATAATTTTAGCATACATAATTATATTGTCGACAACTTTTTGAACATTAAGTGTCCAATATAAATGAGAATAGATGAAAATGTTGGAAAAAAGCTAAAACAAGTGAGCCAGTATCACGGTAGTAGTGCATTTAATATAAACGTCTCACAAACTTTGTCTGAACCAAGGGTTAAAGATAGTTCGAAGCGAGGGTAACTTGAAAAAAGAAAAAATTTCATCTTTGCATTGCAAATGTAGTACAAGCTCAAATTGCGGGAAGCCAGCGGTGCGAGAGTTCAAAATGAAATGCCGGGAGCGGCAATAACGTGGTGGAGTCTCGCGTCTTTTGAAAGAAACATTATGCGGAGATCGATTCCAAGATTGGCGGTCGCCATCGTATCTTGGCTGTCTTCACCGACCAAGAAGTCTGGGACCTCTTTGCCCCCCCCCCCCTCCTCAAACCTCCTCCGCCGACGCAGTAATATATTGAAATTTTCCCGAAGACTTCCCTGTCTGTAGAAGACCTCATGGCACGCAATGTTTGCAAATCGGATCATGAGTAGACGCAATACCAATTCCCAAGCTATCTATTAAATCGTGCTTCATTATTTTTTCAACAATCAATCCATTAATAAAAAAATAAAAAATTCTATGGCATCCATGACGTTTTTTATATTTTTTAAAGAAGAAGGTTTAGTTGACAGTCAAGATCGTTATTACTAAATAGTATACAAGACTAAATCTTTTTACATATCAAAGATTTTTTCAACAATAAATCTATTAACAAAGAAAACAAAGTTCTATGGTATCCAGGGATTAGTCGTTTTTTTACATTTTTTAAAGAAGAAGGTTTAGTTGCCTGTCGCGATCGTTATTACCCAACAGTATATAAGGGGAACAGAATTTCGGACCGCTAAATAAATAGAACAACAAACGTACAGTTTTTTTTCAGGAAAAAGGTATTTAAAAAGATGTATACTTTTTTATAATTGTTTTTTATCGCAACGCGATTGACTATTTTTATATCCAACGTAGAATCTACGACCATCACGTATCAATCGATAAAAATATAACTTAAAAAACAATAAATTCTTTTTCCAGTCTATAATTTCGTCAAAAACATGCAGAAGGCTTATTGTATCAATTACGCCAAAGTACGTGGTATATTATTTTACAATAACGAAAAGATATATTACCTTAACGGCATTTATCGATTGCACCAAGATTATGAAGAGCATATTTAAAAAAATGATGGTGCCATCAACAAAGACGAAAATTAAATCATAAGAAGTTGTCAAGGGCTCTCAAGACCTTTAGCAGGGTTATATGGACATCAAGAACATTTGCCGGGTGTGCCAGAAAAACCTCTGAGTCGGTCTGCTCGAGGTTTTGTAGTTGAGAGCGACACCGGGTAGATCAGGGTAGATGGGTGAAAGCTCGAGAGAAAGATAAAGCAAAGGCAACCGAGAAAGAGCGTGCGGAGCAGAAAAAGTGAGAGGGTGGTAGGCGAGGATAATGCGAAAGCGCGAGAGAGGCAATGTGTTTGAAAGTAAAGAGTGAAAAAAAAGGAACACAGGAGTTCCAGACACAAATGAGTTTGAGTGCATTTCAGGATCCCACAAAGTAGGGTATCCCGACGTAATGTAATCTCGTCGTCCGTACCCGGGCGTCGCGTCGCTCCTGAAGCTGGTGTTGGTTGGTGGTGGGTGTTAGCGGTGGTGTTTCTGCTTGTGACAGTAGTAGATGCGGGTGGTGATGTTGGTGCTTTGCTGCTAGTACTGTCCAACCAAGCTTTGTCGTTTCACTTAAGCTATTCATTTCCTACTTTTCTCCAAACACAGTCGCTATCTCTCTTCTTTTCTGTACTTGTTTTGTGTCAAGAATTACAAACAGCCAGACTAGTTGTGTATTGAATGCTTGTGTCTTTTGACTCCACACACAGGTCATCAGGTAATGGGAACGGTATTATTAAGTGTAATAAGTTCTCGGGGTATACAGCTCTGTGACGCAAAATTGAGAAAAGTGATGGTAGCAAAGTTCGGTTTAGAGGTAAGGGCTAATTTTATATAAATTAGTGGGTATTGGATATGAGTATGTCAACGAACACGTTTGTGCTGATTCGATAATTAAAAAAAACGATGACCCACAAGTTTTATGTAACAAAAAGATCAAAGATATAAGAATGGACATGAGCTAAACAATATAGGGAATAACAGGTTTATTGTCTGCAATGGAAATCTAACAATGGTGCTTTGCTGCTAGTACTGTCGAATCAAGCTTTGTCGTTTCACTTAAACTATTCATTTCCTACTTTTCTCCAAACACAGTCGCTATCTCTCTTCTTTTCTGTACTTGTTTTGTGTCAAGAATTACAAACAGCCAGACTAGTTGTGTATTGAATGCTTGTGTCTTTTGACTCCACACACAGGTCATCAGGTAATGGGAACGGTATTATTAAGTGTAATAAGTTCTCGGAGTATACAGCTTTGTGACGCAAAATTGAGAAAAGTGATGGTAGCAAAGTTCGGTTTAGAGGTAAGGGCTAATTTTATATAAATTAGTGGGTATTGGATATGAGTATGTCAACGAACACGTTTGTGCTGATTCGATAATTAAAAAAAAAGATGACCCACAAGTTTTATGTAACAAAAAGATCAAAGATATAAGAATGGACATGAGCTAAAAAATATAGGGAATAACAGCTTTATTGTCTGCAATTGAAATTTAACAATGGTGCTTTGCTGCTAATACTGTCGAATCAAGCTTTGTCGTTTCACTTAAGCTATTCATTTCCTACTTTTCTCCAAACACAGTCGCTGTCTCTCTTCTTTTCTGTACTTGTTTTGTGTCAAGAATTACAACCAGCCAGACTAGTTATGTTTGACTCCACACAGGTCATGAGGTAATACGAACGGTATTATTAAGTGTAATAAGTTCTCGAGACATTCTTTGTAATGCAACATTGATAAAAGTGGTGGTAGCAAAATTCAGTTTAGTGGGAAGAGCTAATTTTGGATATGAATATATCAAAGGACATATGTATGCTGATTTCTTAATTAAAAAAAATGACCCACAAGCTTTATGTAACAAAAAGATCAAAGGTAAAAGGATGGAAATCGAACGAGAGCTAAAAAAATAAATACTCAAGTTTTTAGTGAATAACAGGTTTATTGTCTGCAACTGAAACCTAACACTTCTTGACAGGCTAGGATAAGAAGGCGCCGGCGGGGGTTTTCCTCGTCGTCGCTTATCGCTCTAACCCACCACGACTTTTATTCTCGCCTGTCAATCCCAGTCTTCTCGTTCCCTGCCGTTTCCGGCTGCTAGCTGCACCAGCTCCCGGCAGTGAGCCAGAAACAGGATTGGAAAGTCAGAAAGACCAGACGAGAGCCGATAGCTAAGAGTAAGTGAGAAAAGTGAGAAAAAGGGAAAAGTACAGAAGAAAGAAAAAAAAACACGAAGAGGTACGTCACGCGCGCAGCTTCAGAACGAAAGGCCAAACCCACGATAGGTCGCGTGGTATGTTGGCGAGGCCGTCCAGTTGCAGGATTCTGGCTGGCGAATGTGAACCTCGAACGCTCACATATCCTTCAACTTTCTGGCTGATGTCTGCGGTCCCTGTCTCTGGCTGCTTTCAACGTATATTTTTCTACCTACCTGTACATTGTGTTCCAATCCGCTCGCTAGTACAGGTAGTGATGGCCATGCTTTCACCCCAAACGGTTCACTGCGCCAATCGGCGCATAGGCTTTGCTCCGCCGCCCTCCTCGCTCTGATAACGGTCAGTGTTTGACTTCCGGTTTCAGAAACTGCATATGCATCGAGTTCACCGAGTGTATTCGTGTTTGAATAACGACTACAGTATGCCGAAAGTCAGACAGAATGAAAGAGAGAGGGATAGAGGTAAAGATAGAGATAGAGTTAGAGTTAGAGTTAGAGTTAGAGTTAGAGTTAGAGTTAGAGATAGAGATAGAGATAGAGATAGACATACAGATAGAGATAGAGATAGAGATAGAGATAGAGATAGAGATAGAGACAGAGGTAGAGATGGAGATAGAGATAGAGATAGAGATAGAAATAGATAAATCCTCTCTGAGCAAACCAGAAAGGGCATTGTTGATAGTTGAGCTTGGATCGAATCTTCCAGTCCAGGAATGGGCCATTTACTGGTTGTATACGATACCGAAGAACTTGCTACTTTCTCCAAATTTCGCTTCGTATGATATCGATTTTTATGCATACAATAAGTTCGAGAGTAAAACTTTTTATATAAAAACTAGGATTTTATTGTGGCTCGCACGCTGCGCGCGCTCGCAATCGCCCCCCAGCCGACGGTGCCCCCCCCTCAAGGGTGCCGCCTCGTAAGGGTGCCCCCCCCCAAAGGGTGCCCCCAACCTTGGGAGAGCTATTTTTTTGGAAAAGGACTTAGAATAATTCGGGCTCGGGGCTTGGCGGAAAGAGGCGGGGCTAGCCCCAAGCCTTTAGCCCCACCCCCTTCCGCCAAGCCCCGAGCCCGAATTATTCTAAGTCCCTCGATTCTTGACACGGCGGCGGCGATGGCGGCGGCGGCGAGATCTTTTTATAATATAGAGAGATATTAATCCTGGGAACTTATGACCCATAATCTCCATTTTTAATCACAATGGTTATTTTACTAGTCAATTTGGGAAGCGCATTTTGGAAATCATTCAAATGACATTTGATAATGTCGACACATCTATGATTGTCAGTGTTTGTCGATGTTATTTAGCGTGTATAAAAAAAGCCGATACTGATGAATTTATAATTGTATTTCTATTTATGATATCGAAGGAGTTACGAATCTCGCGAAGAAAGGAGTTTGTTGAATAGTGTTTCACATGTAGGTCGTTCCATCGACATTACGTCGTGGAAGATTGCATTATTAACGCTCGTTACTCGAGGCATTCTCGCGACCGCGCTCACGCTGCGGCTCTCGCTTCATCAACGTCGCCTATTTATTTAACAAATCGGGCGAAACACACAAGCACCGGTGCGGGGGAGGAAAATCGCGATAGCGAGTCTCCTATCTGATTGTCGGACACCCGAGTACTCCTATATGCTTAAGGTACCAGAGCCTTCGTGTTCGGTGGGATCATTACGTGAGCATGGAGGGTTTAATCTGAGTCGAATAGTATATGGAACAACGTGTGGCTTAGAGGCCAGCCACATTATAATACATATCAGTTACGCAAATCACGAACCTGCAGACTGTAAACAAAAATCTCTCGTCCAATTTCGAGTGCCCTTAAGTATTTTGCGGATAGCTGATAATGATTAAATATTGAAAAGGTAGATATGCATTTGGTCTGATTGACAGACAGGCAAATAAGACAATGTATGCTGAACAATTCAAGACGAGTGAATTCAATAACTAATTGTTCTATCTCTGTTATAATACATTTCAACTGCGTCAAAATTATTTCTTTCCCTTCAACTGTAGGTTTTGTTTATTTATAGGGCTACAAATCTTCAGTGACTAGCGATCACTAAAGACTTTACAACTGAAAATGTGAATATATATGTATTCAGGAGATGAAACCGTTGGAAGGTCAATGGAGGAAATAGAAGCTCGTAGGACGAAGGGCGTAGAAAGTGCCTAAAACGTTAAGTATGCAGCCAGTGGTAGTGAGGCCTCTTGTTGGCCAGTAAGCGACACGGTTTGAAAGCTGCTAGCTATTCTCTTGAGCGAGGGAACGGCCACTGGACTCTGAAGGGGAATGCTAATTTCGGAACGTGGATGGGCAAGAGAAAGCGGTATGCTTATGGTGCTATTTCAAAACGGCCAAAGGCGATTCTGAAATCTTGGGATAGCTGTGGCCAGTCAGCTTGCAGCACCATCAGCATCAGTGGGTAGCATTCAATGGCTTTTGATAATAATTGACGAACATCGGTATATTTAAATCGCACTTAACGTAAACATATTATTATCAATACATGGAAAGAAATGTTTAGTTGTGGCAACTTCTTTTTTGATTTGCTGTACACAATGTCTAAAAAATTAGTTGCCTCAACCATATCGAATAGTAACTTCAACTATTCACGATTAGTTCTCGCGAGATTAGTTAGGTTAACTAATCCAATCGTTGGGACTACCACTCGAATAGTTGGGACTACCATTCGAATCGCCGGTATTACCATTCGAATCGTCGGTATTACCATTTGAATTGTCGGTATTACCATTCGAATCGTTGGTATTACCATTTGAGTTGTAAGGGAAATAGAATAATCAATTGGTTGTGTCAACTCATTTCTTGGTTATGGCAACTAATCTTTTTTTTCCGTGTATAAAGATTAGGTTCTGTGAGACACTTCATTTTACTCACAATCGAACGGATGATCAACTTGAACGAATCGTCATGACAACTAAGTATTAGCTTCTGATAATAACTGATGAACTTCGGTGTATTTGAATCACCCTTAATGCAAACTTATTGTTACAAATATTAACATTAGGTTCATCAGAATCAAACGGATGATCAACTTCACCGGATCCCCACGACAACAAAATCTTAGCTGAACTGTCATGATGTCATGATGACATATGAGGGATCATGATCGTTTTTAAATAATATTAGAAGGTCATGTAGTAAATGGTATAAGTCCCAGCATGAAATATCTGTGAATCTATTCGCTCTGTCGTGACCGTAACGTTTATACACACATGTTAGCCATTACTGCACTGAAAAAAGAGGTTTGTCGATTCAACGAAGCAAGCAGTCACCGGCTATCAAATAAATTGTTTAGTCAGCTTAACAAAATTTTTCCTCACCTTAAATATTTGTTGGTCTACTAAACTGACATACTGTTGAAGAATCAAAACGTTTCATTGCTGTAACTAAATGTTTATTTGCCAGTGGTGACCGCTGCTTTTGGTTGACCCAACTATCCCATTTCTCTGTGTGGATCATAGTGCAATGGTTCGAATTTTGTAAAAAAAAACGTTTGCTTTGATTTTTCAAGGATGCCGGGTGTCATAAACGACCAGTACACGGAGAGAAAAGTTTCGCTGCGTCAGCAAATCAGTTGCTAATATAGTGACTTATTTCTTAGCCTAACAAAACTTATTTGCTAGGCTTGTCGAAAAATTTGCTAGACCAGCAAAAAGATTGGCTAGGCGAGTAAAATTATTTGTTAGGGCAGCAAATACATTTTCTAGGCCAACAAATAAAGTTTGCTGTCATTATGCTAGCAAATGATTTTTCTCCGTGTACCTTTAAGACAATAGGTAAGTTGTTTTCGATGCCTACTAAGCCCTGGCTGAACTGAAGGATGGGTGTGTCATTCCTATTCCCCTAAGAGCATTTTTAAGGCTCGGAGTTTATCTTATGTTACGTTCATGAACTAGGTCACTTACCTTGCATATGTAGTAGGTATTACACTCTCCAATTTTCTGATACATCATCCGTCGATGCGATATACGAGTTGCAATCAAACCTCTGAATTGCAGGAAGTCTGTGAGAAATTAATTTATTTATAAAATGCAGATGATTTTAAAACATGTCTATGTGTCTTTCTTTACTCACTTTGATTCCCTATCGGAAAGTCCTTAATGTCGCAAGCGTACCAGATGAATACATGATATCCGCTGATAGCGAAAAGCGATGAGAACGGTGAAGAGGACATGAATGAGAATGGGAGAGGCAAAGACAGAGATGCATAGTATACTGTGTACACGAAGACGGATACTCTCGGTCGCTGCGTGCGATACAAGGGGAGTTGTATATCAAGGAGCCACGCCTTGCACGAGAACCACTTCCGGTCTAGACACGCGAGCTTGTGCTTGCTTGGCTGCCTGCCCCTATCTAGCTTGCAAGCCACCGTGGATAGTCGATGGAGTGAGAAAGCCCCCACGACTCAAGTGTCGTACCCATTCCCTAAATACCCCTTGCCTTTACAACCGCTTTGCTGTTCTTGGTGCTGATGCTACGTTACCATGTTGCTTCAGTCGAGGTGTACAGGTTCTATGTCTATGCTGCACTAAGGTTGCAAGACGCGTGTTCTATACAATGAAAGACGATCTCTACATTCACCAACATAGAACACCTGATTCCACGAGATTAACGTTACCACTGGATCTTTTTCTGAGACATCGATAAAATGTTCGGGTGGGGTTCAAGATAGCGAATGATTAAAATAGCGAATGGCTAAAGTAGCGAATTCCATAATAATGGCCGTTCTAGATTCAGACGTTCATTATATTTAAATTCGGTACTTCATCCATTTGCTATTTTGACCCCCATTCTATTAAAATGCAATCAAAATAGCGAATGGCTGAAATACTGAACTTTATAGTGATGGCCATTCTAGATTCAGACGTTCATTATTTTGAAATTGGCTATTTTGGTCATTCGCTATTTTGCCTCCCACTCGATCATTCAACTATATCGAGCACACTCGATAAAAATATCATTGAACAACATTAACGAAGTGAAGTGATTGTAATTCATTTGTCAGCTTATCGTTTATCGATTACATTTCCAAATCGGTTTGGGACCATTTAGAACCATGAAGAATTCTGACCAACTCTTTATAAATCTAGGGTTAGCAGTGTCCCTTTATGTCAGTTTTGACATTTGACATAAACTAAAAATTTTTATGCAGGAACTTGGTCCTAATCCCAGTGGGTCTAACGACCAATCAAAGCACAAATAGGCTAACAATGAATTTCGTATTTGTTACTCATGAACTTTCTACAGAAAAGAAGATTCCACATTTACAAGTGAACGGATTTTTTCACTGTTTAATGTTAGCACTTGGAATGGAGCTAAAACTTTGTATCGTTAAACATTTTTACTTTTTCTCGATATTGGGAGACAAACTGCCTGTATATAGATTGAGTATACAAATATTTGTAAGTGCAAAGGAACTTACAATCCTCTCTTAAAAAAGACATGGCACATCGAACTCGAAAGACTGAAGCCGCTTTTCGAGTCTTCCGATTGGTCGGCGACGGCGGTTTCGGAGCTAACTTCAGTCTGTCAAGGCTGCCGCGTATGGCGCGCATTTTGAACTGTCGCTCTCACTGTTCTGCCATGGCCGCTGCAGAGTCACGTATTGCCAGTGAATTCAATGACTGTCTTTTTCGTAGTTGTGATATTGTATAACTATCTCCACACAAACAAAAAGTAATCGATGAATAGATAATTAATTTTCCATAAAGGTTCAAAAGATTCTCTTTTTATTTCTAAACAAAAGCGATGCTGATCTTAGTAATGAATGTTGTTGTAAATCCGTAATTCTTTTGGAAATAGAATTGTAATAATACAATTTACGAAATAAATAATAAGTCAATTGTATTTGCAATACAATTGACTTATTATTTATGTTTTTGAGAATAATAATTTGCATCGATTATCATATCTTCTCTTAAAAACATTTTAATTATTTTGTGGGATGCAATAGGAACGCTGTCCATTAGATATGGGTTCTGAGGAACGTCTAATGAAGCTGCCTTTTTATAGCATCTGAAATTGATGGTGATTGGTAGAGCGGTAAAGAGGATATGTAATTATTATATCAAAAGTATGTCATAAAAGTACACACATACACCCGAGTAGAAATTTCATCAGGCATGCCTGCTGTCACACGAGGTCCAGATCAGTTTTAGGTACGGTAACCTTATTTGGGGCCGCCGTAAATTCACCTGCTCAGGTCCATGTAAGGCTGAGGTATGGCATTCGTGCTTAATAATGCCGTCTTTCCACCGGATCAGGTTGATGTCAGGCTAGATATGGTAACCTTATTTAGGGGTCGTCGTAAGTTTACTTGATCAGGTCCATGTAAGGCCGAAATATGGTATTCTACCTTAAAAATGCCGTCTTTCCACCGGATCAGGCCCATGTCAGGCTTTACATACGGTAACCTCATATAGATATGCCATTCATCGACCTTATCCGTTTCGCATAAGGTCTTCCTGTGGCATTTGGACCAAGATTTTGTCCAATTTACCTTTACTTTCCCTGGTCAGATCCGCATACGGTCTTCATACGGCATAGTTTTTTTTTAAATATGCCGTAAATTTACATTACCAGGTTCGTGAAAGGGCTAGATACGGCATTCGTTAAAAATTATTGTTATGTAAAATCAATCTTTTAAGCACCTTGCATGTGTTGGATTTTTTCACATCTTTATCCCATCGAGAAGTATTCGAAATTTTCGCTGAAACTCACGTTTTACGGGACTGTACCGCTAGAATTACTTTGAAATCTATCCAGGTACTGACCGTCAAACGCCAGTACCTGGATGGGTGACCGCCCCATCATGTTTGAATTTTGAATATTTCGGTAGTAGTCACAATAAATGGATGTACAGTTTTGACGTGTTTTCATTTTAAGTATACTTCAAATAGACAATAAATATATAAACTTTCTAAGATTTCAATGGCCGAGTGGGTTAAAGCGCAGAACTGTCACCCAGAGGATCAAGGTTCGATTCCCACCAACGGCAAATAAATTTACATGTGTTTTTCTCAGCAATTAATATGTACTGAAAACTAAATTAGCTCGAATATCCAATGGAAAGTGCAAAATAAATCGAATTCGATGAGTGCAGATAATTATTTTGTAATTTATTTGCCGCTTTTATAAGTAGGGGCTTAGTAGGGCAGCCTCTATCCGGCCCTTATTTGGAAAACTTAATCTTGACCTGATCATGCGCTGCGTTACTTTCCTGCAAGGCCCGTATAAGGTTGCCAGGCTTAGATTTAAATCCGGCTACCACGCTAGGGCCTGATATTCCCCTTAGCTGAATTTTTACTCGGGCATTGATTCTTCAGGATCATTTTAGCTAAAAAAGACGCAAAGTCACTAAAGCGTAGCACGCGCGGAGCGCGGGCGTTGTTGCTACTATTATTATATTACATGGGCGGATGTTCTATAGAATGTACTCGCGTTTATCGTTTTAACTCAATTAATGAACCTCAAGCAATTCTCTCTGCCATTTCGCGTGGTATATCGTGGCAATGCGATGTGGAATCGGCGAGGAAATAACCGTGGAATTTGCAAGCGCGCTCTCGCCTGCCACGCCCCGTTTCTACGAACGTCACAGGCAAAACACATAGTACAGGATTGATAAAGTAACAACCGACGACATGGACGATTATCGAGGTGCGACGCCGGATAATTTCGCAAATCTCGCATAATCGTTAATCGATATCGTGAGAGAAAGGAGGAAAAGGGATCGTTGATGGGCTTCTACCAAATTGACACAACTTGAAAGGTTTTACCATACTCACCGACTCTTCTATAGACATTAGAAAAACCTCTGCAACTCCAGACTCGCCTTCTTACCTGAAAAACGAAAATAAATATTATCAGATACAATATAAAAGTTGGACAAAAAATATAAAGATATTCAGATTCAGTCGTTGGTTCCGATTAAGCCCGTTTTGCAATCTCGGATTCCGAGTGTAGTTTTGGACATATAAAATTAAAAAAATGTCAAGCTTGAAAAACTTTGCAATTTCCATTTCAATTTTGGGTCTTGTCAACCGAGTTCCGGCACTATAACGCGGCACCGCAAAGCCTTTTTTTCTCAAGGGTGTGAAATCTCGGTGTAAAAAGAGTGCACGAGAAAAGAGAATCAGTAGTCGAGGGTTTGGCGAAGGTCGTGCATTGATAATAGCAGGTGGTTTGTCGAAAGGGTGGGGAAAAGCACAGAGAGTAGAGTCCGGGGGTGCGAAGTGTGACCGTACGAGGGAAAAAAAGGCAAAGGAGAGAGTGAGAGAGATAGATACAGGGGACCTAGTGCAGTGGTTATGTCGGGGGGTGGTTTAACAGGCGTCACTCACAGCAGGCACCCTCTTTCCCAACCCCTCCTCTCAGCGTCCAGCCCCAATCCCTTGCTCGCACACGCTTAGATTAATGTTTCCCTTTACTTAAAACCGCCTCACTCCTTTGTCGGATTACGAGAGAACGTTTTTTTTCCCTTTTCTTTTTTTCGCGCAAGCGAAGCAGCTGGAGGGGCGGTCTTTCATTAAAAAGTCAAAAAGGAAAAATCGTCCGAAATTACTGAGCGTGTTGGCTGCCTTTTTCCAGATGCGAGAAGAGGCATGAAGAGAAGAGGACCAACGGTGGAAGAGAAGAGTTCGGTTGTAGTGTGTAACATGTAGGTGAGACGAAGGGTTTTCGCGTAGGGTGGTTGTATCCGCTCACGGGCGTATGGATATGCCACGGCTCCTGCTGCCACAATATCCCTCTCTGGTTGCTTCCACTGCTTGTACTGGTATATTGCTGGTGATGCTCTGGTGCCCGTGGAATCCGTAGCCGGGGGCTGATGCTCACCCCCCCTGCCTTTATTTATGCCGTGCTCCGAATATCGATGCGCGTGTCGACGACAAGCCTCGTATAACTTCCCGGCTACCCCTTGCGAGTATCTCGTTCGTGCCGCATACACCACTGAAACTGTTGCTATATATCTTTCACTGTGTCAGTGTAGGAGTCACGGTATATGTAATACTGCTCGTGTTGGGCAATGCCCTGTGCAACGTAATGTTTTTTTTTTTTTTTTTTTTGGATTAAGACTTACGTTACCTTCTATCTTTTCCATCGCGGAAAAATTATCTACAAGGCAGTGTAATCTTTATCAGAAAATGGACATCTAGAATTTCTACATGTTGCATTTAATACATATAGAATTTATGTAATCTTAATTTTTTAAAATTAAATTTATATATATTTATATATATTATATATAACGGGTAAAAATTCTACATGTCCATTTCCTTATACAGATTATATACACTGATTTATATATCATTTTTTAAAAATTATAATAACAATAAATTCAATTAATGTTTAGCTTGTTTATTGGAACTATTAGAAAATAAAAATAAATAATCCTGGCTATTTATAAAATTAAAAAAAATGGAAACGTGTGTTAGAATGTTTTTAAAATTTCTTTGACAAGACAAAATGGAAGATGAGTTCGAGAGGCTGGTCTGGAGTTGATGTATATCATAGTAATAAAAATGAGAGGCCATCGTCAACAGTGATAAAATTTCTCTCTCTCTCTCTCGCTGTTTATCATCGACAGTTGCTTATATTTCCCGTACCTATATACGTTATTTCCGTGCTTCGGCGATGGTAATATATTCTGTCTTTCTCGTGAATCCACAACGGCGATAGCGATAGCACCGTGAATTTGAGCCTGGAAAAAGGATACGCTCGTAATATCGATAGCACCATTCAGGAATGCTTGAATGTTTTGGGAAACTATGATTGAATTTGAAAACTCAAATGGCCTCTATATTATGGTTATGTAAATCGTTAAATGTACATTTGAGTTTCGCATATCTCTCCGTATTATAAAAAAATCTTGCTGCCGGTTGCTGCCGACGCTGTCGCCATTTGCGGGTCGAGATTCAAGGGGTTTTCCCGAGGGATAAAGGGGAGCCCTCGGGAACTCCCGCTCGATTCTTAACGCTTAAATTAAATAGAAATCTTTAAACTATTACTTTCGTAATTTCGTATATTATGAAAATTGCATATATAAGGATAACATTATCAACGAGTAATGATTAATAATCTGGGATTTGAATTATTTAATTAAGCAACGAAACTGCAATTTTCTTTATTTCCCCACGTTTGGTTAACCCAAAATGTAATCCAGATAATGAATGTTTATATAAAAAGGATGCAAAGTAGAACCTTGCACATAGCTTCCTCATTATTTTTCGCGTTTTACAAAGCTACCTCTATGAGGAAGGATGTTATTCAATTTTTGGCTTCCTCATAGAGGAAGCTGTGTAAAACGCGAGAAATAATGAGGAAGCAATGTGCAAGGTTCTACTTTGCATCCTTGTTTTAATTAGATAAATATACATATTGTGGATTCGCTTTTTCTATTTCGTTATTACGTTATTTCGTGATTATTAGAGCGTTTCCGAAAGTGAATGTGATAATGTATATTTTTTAAAATAATTCAACATTCCATAAAATCAAAAATTTCATACCGTTCGTCACTAAATTATACATATATAATGGCTGAATATTGTTTCATTTATATACAAAATTTGAGCTCGCTATCTTAAGTTTTGCAAAAGTTACAATAGAGCGATAATTTCAATTTTTTGAAAAATTCAAAACATCATAAAATTTTAACGGTTCAACCGATCTTAACCAAATTCAATAGCGATCACCGGCGTATGAAAGCTCACATTCATACCAATTTTAAGATCGATATCTCGAAAATTGAAAGAGTTATCGCGTAAACAGACATTTTTCAAAAAATTGAAAAACGCGTAATAATTTAACGATGAAGTGGATTTTAACAAAAATCTGTACATACGATGAGGCTTGATCCCTCTATCTATGGTCCAAATTTCAGCTTGATATCTCAAGGCATTCCCGAGTTATAAAGGTTTACATTTTTCGATCGTGTAACATACACACATACACACACACACACACGCACATGCATACAGACATTTTTTCTAAATCACTTTTCTCGACGTTTTGGCTCATTCTGAGTGTACTGACATGAAAATCTCGAAAAAAAAAAATTTTCATGAAAACAAAGCTTCCTCTATGAGGAAGCAAAATATATATTTTTGCGATAATTTCGTATTTAACGTATTGTATAAATTTCCGTGTGGTTTTACAGGTTTACCGAGATTGCCATGAAAGCATATTATATATCGTGGTATTACCGAGAAAATCTATTCTTAAATTCTTGTCTATGCATGAATATATTAACTTGTCGGTATTTAGCTGCGTGTCAAGCTCGCTCTTATCATCGCGAGGAGTAATAGCGCTGAAGGTAAATGGGCACGTGAATTACTCTCTTTCCGAACATGGAGAACCTTTAGCTTTGACGCAGTGGGTGTGGTGCGCCCCGTCCTCGACACAATGCTGCATCTCGTGCAATCCACTACTGCGGTGCACATTATATACAAGAGGAACGCGGCTCGGTGGAGAACAGACGAGAGGGTGCAGTTTTCGTTCAAGTGGGATCGCGATTTCAGGTTGCACAAGAGCACAACACTCGTAAGTACAGCGCTACGAAATTCCAGGCTAACGGTTAAATAGAATAACTGCCGGGTGACCTGAACCCGAGTGGTTAGGAGTCGGAGACCTGCACAAGAAATACTACTTAAGATAACACCTTCAAATAAATTTCGGGAACCAACTTTTCCACGCTTTTGTTTCCAAGGTGAAGAGGCAAAAGTGTTTATTTCGATTTTTGTGGCACTTTCGCCACTGTGTTGATCCATTTTATGTTAATAATAGCAAAGAAAAATTGTTTTCAACTTGTTTCATCGATTTATTCTAGTAAAATTTGTTACAACATTTGAGGTTATCATTTAAAATGCTGCATGCTATTGAAGCCTATTTATTGAACACGGTCATCGTTCTAGATTTATTTGCACACCGCATAATATTGCATATTGCATATTGGATACATTTAATAACTGATTAAACGATAATATATAAATAATTACAAAATTAGTGGCTGCAAATAGCAACAATTCAAGTAAAACTTTTAAAATCTCCGAAATTTTCCTGCGCCGATAAAAATAACCTTAAATCTGATTTTGTCTAGTTGGTAGCCGTTACAGTCGCAACCAAAAGTTTTCGTTACGTTGGCATGGAATTCAATACTTGTGGTAACAAAAAATTTAATTCGGACTATTACACGATAACTACCTTACCAGCTGACAGAACCAATGCATTACATATTGAATAGGAATTCCGCCGCGAGCGCGGCGCCACTGTAGTTATCCACACAGTGAGAGAAATTGCGATGGTCCTGGTAATTATTCAGTAGTAATTATATTTTATTAGTCCGCCGACTATTTTCGTAATTACATTAATTCTCTTCACTGTTAACGTAACTAAGTTACTGTTAATGTAACTATGAAAATAGTCACCTGCACTCAGAGAAATCGTAGTAGTACAGTGACAATTATTAATTTTTATTCCATGCAATTTTTATAGTTACCGTAACTATAAAAATAGTGATGTTAACTATTTGATAGTTACTATAACTATAATATACTATACTAGGATTTTATTGTGGCGCGCACGCTGCGCGCGCTCGCAATCACCCTCCACCCAAGATGCTCCCTCCAAAGGGTGCCCCCCTCCTCCCCAAAGGGTGCCCCCACCCTTGGGGGACCTATATGTTTTTGGAAAAGGACTTAGAATAATTCGGGCTCGGGGCTAGCCCTTGGAGCTGGGGCTAGCCCTTGGAGCTGGGGCTAGCCCTTGGAGCTGGAGCTAGCCCTTGGAGCTGGGGCTAGCCCTTGGAGCTGGGGCTAGCCCCAAGCCTTTAGCCCCACCCCCTTCCGCCAAGCCCCGAGCCCGAATTATTCTAAGTCCCTCGATTCTTGACACGGCGGCGGCGGCGGCGGCGAGATCTTTTTATAATATAGAGAGATATACTATAATAGTTGTGGCAACTATTAAAAAATTGCTTGTACGAACTAAAAATGAATAGTTGTCACTTTATAGTTACTAATATCATAATTTTCTCTTAGTGTGCACTTATACAATATAATTATCACTGAATTGTTACCAAGACCATCTCAATTTCTCTCAGTGCATGGCCTAAATGTCTTGAATGCATGAAATAGCACGATATTTCGCTTTGTTCAGTTGGTAGCAGTTACAGTCTCAAGCAAAAGTTTTCGATACGTGGGTAGAGATTGCCATAAAGTTTCTTGTGAAAAAAAAACTTTTCATTCGGACTGTCACACGATAACTATCTTAAGGGAGACGTACTAGCTGGCTGTCGGTGAATGATGAATATAGCGAGATAGCAGGTGGCGAATGAAGGGAGTATCGTTTTCTGGTCCTCGTACGTACCTGCTATTCGGTAGTGTTGTCGGCAAGGATTGATCGTTCAGGCCGTACAGAAACGTTATAGGATATCTCCGTTTCTCGATTCTCGAGGGACGATGATGATTACAAGGGTTGTAGAGGGGGATACAGTTGAAGTGCAGGAAATGGGAATAGTGTGAGTTATGTGGACAACAATTTAGCGCGAAGGACGATGATGTTACGCGAGATGCAATTACCATGCAGTGTCGGATACGCAGAAGAGAATGTGGGGTCTCCCTGAGCATCGTTCATCCTCCTGTGTGCACTATTTTCCGTATATATCTATATGTATATGTATAATTACGCAATTCACAGTGAGATATTGACAAAGAGCCTCTATTCGAATCTACCGTGATGTACGAAAGCCCTGCTGCTAATGTGCCTCTTATGTATTGCAGGTTGTAGGATTTTAAAAATCCAAAATGTTATACTCGTTTTCGGTATGTAGTAAACAGCCTATATGGTAAATTTTATTATTAAAAGAATGTTTATTCATGTTCCTCCCATTTCTTCTAGTTTTTGGTATCGGAGTCTCTGTAACTGCACAGGGTTAATTGTAATTACAAATATAAAATAACATTCAGCACTGCTACCTACCAAATTTGGTCGTGATCGGTTAAGCCGTTTGGATTTTACGTGATTTTGAGTTTTTCATGTACCCCTTAATGCAATCAAAATTTCACTTCTTGGCGATGCAGAATTAAGAAAACTGATTTAAAAGGAGCAGAAAACTTGAGAGGAAGAAAGAGACTGAGAGGGAGGAAAGTAACTCCCTAGGACGGGAAGTACTTACTTTCGCCCCTCTCACCGGGGAGGAAAGTACGAACTTTACGGGCAGATGTGTGAAAAAATAGTACATTATGCTACAAGGGAGGGAAGAGCGCGATTTTCACCGAGTGCGAGGTTAGCTGCCCGAGCACGAGCTCGAGCCGCGTGCCGCGGCGCTCGCGCTGCGAACGTCGAAGTGGGCGAAAATAGGGGGCAAGATGCCCTAGGGAGTTTGGGCTCGTATATCTTGCCCGCTGCACATGCGCACTGCTCGCGGTCAGATATCGGCGACTTTCTTCCCGCTTTTCAAGGACGGAATCACGTTATTTCAACGTAGTCAGGAGAAAAAATTTTTGTAACACGTGCATGAACATCGGTGCTTTTCATAGCAGTTTTGCGGGCGGAAAGTGGCTAGTTTCATAACAGTGTTGAAACGATAGGTTGGCGCATGCGCAGTTCGCGATTCCTTCACTTTCGACCCTGCTGTTTCACTTTCGACCCTAGAGTGGAAAGTTGATAACCTCACTTTTCACTGTTCGTCCCGCAAAACTGCAATTCAAAGCACCACTATCCATGCACTTGTTACAAAAAATATGGTGTGCAACACGAGCCAAAATTGGCGTTTGCGCCAATTTCGGCCCTTGTTGCACAATATACTATTACAGGCAAATTGAAGAGCGTTTTTTACTGCCGAATACTGTAGAGGTACGAATGTGTTTATCAAATATTGGGATTTTAATGAAATTTCATTGATTCAGGAAAATCTTTTCTCTTGGTGTACGCAGGGGAGAATGTGGGAACTCATTGGGTAAACACTTGTTCATTCCCCTGTGTGCACTATTTTCTGTATATATACATGTATATGTATAATTACGCAATTCACAGCGAGGTATTGACAAAGAGCCTCTATTCGAATCTATTGCGATGTACGAACGTGTCCTATTGCTGGTAGGAAAGCCCTGCTACTAATGCCACCACCGACGATAGCCAGATAGTATATATTCTGGAGAAGGGATGAGTGTCAATATTTGCATGATGGAATTTCTGCAGCTACAGCAACGATAGAGTCAGCCATAGGATAGAGCCCTGCCGACACTCACCACGTGCAGCTGTTGCCGGAGACGGAAGAAGAGGAACAGGTAGGGTTCGCGATGGTATACATCCGTGCACTCGGAGCATCGAACGTTAAATTCGCCTCACGGCTCTATATATGTGTACGAAAATACACAGGAGAGGAAGAGGAAGAGGAAGAGGAGAAGTAACGTTAGTACCCATCAGCTCAAGTTCGACACGAGCGCAGTGTCCTGTAAACTGCGTAAGACGATCGCAGCCATGCCGTCGTTGCTATTGGTGAGAGTGATTACTATACCACTACAAGCGCTATAACGGAATCCGCGATGCTTGCAGAAATTCGAGCTTGCGAAGAGCTTCTACGATGTTGATCTACACACAGCAATATAATCTTTATCCTTCGCATAGATATCTATCTATGAAGCTCTATAAAAAAATTTATTATTTCTATTGATTCCCCGTGCAATCTGAAACGATCAATGCATTGATGTAGATAAATAAAGGAAATATTTACGAATACTCGACATTTTCACTTTTTCAGATAGAATTTCACGCATCGGAAAAACGGATTGATTTGGACAACTAACTAGTTATTAGTTATGTGTTGATTCATTGCAGTATTCAAATTGTTTGTCAGTGTAATAACCTAGTATTATTTTTATCTACTTTTAGTTGTAAGTTCACGTGGATAGTGCGCGTGGTAAACTCGATTAGTTAGTCTAACTTTAAAAATAGTATCCGTTAGCGACAGTAATTATTAAAATAGTATTCCTTAGCTAGTCTACACTGAGAGAAAATTGGGGTATTTGTAACTATGAAGTGACAACTATTCATTTTTAGTTCATACAAGCAATTTTTTAATAGTTGCCACAACTATCAAATAGTTGCTATAACTACCAAATAGTTGCCATAACTATTTTCACAGCTATCGTAATTATGAAAATAGTTGGATGGACTAAAACTTAATAATTGTCACTTTATAGTTGACTTTACTACTACGATTTCTCTGAGTGTATCTATTAAGCTGCACGGAAAGAAATTTTTGGTTGTGGCAACTTCGGTTTCGATTTGCTGTACACAATGTCTAAAAAATTAGTTGCCTCAACCATATCGAATAGTAACCTCAACTATTCACGATTAGTTCTCGCGAGATTAGTTAGGTTAACTAATCCAATCGTTGAGACTACCACTCGAATAGTGGGGACTACCATTCGAATCGTCGGTATTACCATTCGAATCGTTGGTATTACCATTTGAGTTGTAAGGGAAATAGAATGATCGATTGGTTGTGTCAACTCATTTCTTGGTTATGGCAACTAATATTTTTTTCCGTGTGGTAAATGGGATGTTTAAACCAAAAGATCTCTTAATATAAATTGAAGATGATTATTGGAAATCAATAAGATTCAGATGAATTTGATTGTTTATGATTATGGTATCAAATGATGGATCTTTGCAGCTCTCATAACACAATTTAACCTAAACATCTGTACATATAGTCTAAATCAAATTAATGGATGTCCAATTTTTGAGTGTATCAACCAATGATAATTCATATATGAGAAAGGAGGTTAAAATGGGTCCAATTTTGACATTGGAATCCATTATGTATCACTCTCTAGACTGTCGGAAGTTGAACACGAGATGTTGACATTTTTATTCAATTGATCGAATTGATATATATTTCTACAGGTTCAAAATACTCACGTAAAATGTTTATGTTTGTACATTGTATTTTGGCAGTGAATATCGACGAGAAAAATTGCACACACTGGCAACTAAAGTTGCCAAAGGCTGAATGTCACAGAAACGTTGATATATAGAACAGGATAAAATGGGGTAGAGAATTGTGAAGGGGTTACGAGGGGGTGGTTACAGAACCAGAAGCAAAAGCGGAGACAAAAAGGGGGACAGGGTGGATGAGCTGCTCTTTACTCTTTGACGACGAAACGACGCCGCAGCAGCACACCGTCAGTTTACCTTCGATAAACAGGAAAAACCATCACGGTGCAATCGTGTGTGGTATGCTTCAATGCCCGGACCACTCTGACAGCACGAAACCTGACGTGGTTCCTCTGTCTCTCACTCTTTCCTCACTCCCTCGAATCATCTCTTCGTACCGATTCTCCACTCTAGTCAACACCTACTCTCCACAGGAGCAACTCGCTCTGTCTGTGCGTCTACACCTTGATGGTCGATGGTTTTCACCAGAGATATCGCGTTCGTTTGGACCTCATCCTTTTTTATGTACCAGCTACCGTCTATACATTTCAAACTCTGCAACTGAAAGTATGTCGTCTGTATTCTCTGGAATTCAAAGTCATATTTACTCTACCGATTTTAAGCCGAACATCCATATCGACTGAAGGGATTTGTAAAGTGGATCGCGTTTGTACAAAAAAAGTGTTATTTGGGATATTTTTTTACTTTCTCATCACATACAAAGTATGTAAGAGAGAAAGTATTGCAATCCAAAAAAAATTCGACCCTCAGATTTTGATGGAAATACATGTTTTTAGTGTCCTAGATTCCAAAAATCACGTTTACTCATTTCTGTCTGTCTGTCTGGCTGTCTGGCGTATGTATGTACCATCCGAAACCACAATAACTTTTGAAAAAATCTATGGACTGAAATGAAATTTTTTGTGTGCCTTCTGCATTCAAATCCTGGTTTTGGTATTGAAATCCAATCCAAAATCTTCACTGCTTCTGATACTTTACCTTAAATACAAAAAAAAAAAAAATAATTTATTTTTGTACCGCAAGCTAATTTAAAAGATATTATGCTTCAATGTGATGCATACAAATATTACCAGCAAATAAGGAATGAACAACAAGAGATTTAGTATATAGAAGATTTTGTCTTTTCAATCACTCACATAAGACATCTTATACTGTTGTAAAAAGTTTATATTGCCTGAAATATGTTACTTTCTTGTGTTATTGTGTTACACATTCACTAAAAAAAAGAACTGCAGTGATCTTGAGCAGTTTTCAATGAGAACATACTATAAATATTTACACCATATGTTAGATTAAAATTTAAAAAAAGAATGTAAAAATACAAGACAAACACATTTATAAAGTATGTAAAATAATATAATAACTTCACAAACTAACTTCACGACAGTAACGTGACGCCAGTAGCAATCGTGATGAGAAAGTCACGTCTTGCGATCACGCCAGTAGCAAGTTTTTTCATCAAATTACGCAGGACATTTTTTCCGTAGGACGAAAATCTATACAAATAAGATTCTATCTAAATGATTCTATACAGCAAAATTGGACATAGATTTAACTCAATGCAGCAACGACTTAATCCAGAAAAACTCTATAAAGTGTGAATTTGAATATAATTTATACCTAAATTATACTCAAATATATTTCTTTTATAGTACTTTTCCAACAACTTATCGCTGTTTTAATGCGTTATAAGTAATTGAAGAAAAAAAATTAGTTCGAATTTTCAGATCGTAAGTCCGATCTTTTATTTACTGTGAAAGGATTAAAGTGGGTGTTTTTAGGGGTAGAATATACATCTTGAGAACGATAGTGAAGGCCAAATTTCGATATCATGAAGGAAAAACAATTGGTTTGAATTTTCTGACCGAAAGTCGGATCTGTGAATTCTAACATCAGAAAAAGTTACTTTTTTTTTTAAATCAACATTTCAACTGTCGAACTATACTTTGGAATTTACAGTGTGGTGAGTTTTGCTGCATCAAGTTAAAGTTATGTATAATTCTGCAGTGTCGAATCTTGTTTCTGTAGATTTGCATTCTGTAGAAACATAATATACTGCCTCGAATTTTTATTGGGTACTAGTTGCAAGGATTCGTGTTTGTTACGTTACGATTACAGATCTTTTGATCAGCAAATTCACATGAACCGTGTTTTATCGCGTAGAGATATTGCGATATGCAGTATCTAATTCTGGGTGTAGACGAACGAGTCGAGATAGCTTATGAATATAGCTGGAGCTAATCCGACAGATCGCGTGTACCACCGAAACGAGATGAGTTGGATATGATGTTCGCACCATTCGTATAGTTTTCCAGGGGCGTGTCATATATGTAGATTGGGTGATACAGTTTATATAAATGTATATACATAGATAAACAAATCCAATATACACCTGAAGTACATAGAGTCACGTATATAGCAATACAGTGCATCACCAGTAGACATGATGTTTTATATTTCTTTTTCGATATACAGTGCAAGGTTTTTTAAGCTGATAAGTATTTTCTGTTTAATATGTAATGAGTGGCGCTTTCTCGCTCAAAATTATGCTATCTGAACCACTGTATCATCTTTAAGTATGACACAGATATTGATTCCAACAAAATACGAATCACATCAGAACGAATGGAATGAATAGAGTGAAAGCGTAGGGAAAAAAAACATAACTGCTACACGAATGCACGTAAATATATAAAAATTTGTCTTAGAAAAGCAATAAATATAATGGAGATATAATTATTAGAGATTCCTGCACATATGACACTTCGACATATTATTTATCTATAAACAAAAGTATACCTTCATATTAAAATGTAAATCGAAAAGTGTCAGACCAAAAACTGTTTGAATTAAATTATATATATATACTTTAAAAAATTATCCATTTTTTTAAATTGTATAAAACTTATAATTGAATTGACGTATAGAGAGTCGATAAGAGATCTACTCTTATTTCATTATTGCAGTAGGAATACATAATGAGAAATAGTAAAACATATAAAAATATAAATATCCATAGATATGGTTAATTCGAGAGTAGAGGAGAATTCCTACCTCTGCCATTACAAAACTTCACCGAGACATTTATTATATAAGCAAAATTCATATAATTTCGCGTATGTACAATTTTACCATGAATAGCAAGTGAAGGCAGCGAAACAGAGAGGCCAACACCAAAGATAATATCATCGTCGCGTCAGTCGTACCTGGTAATTCAAATATGAAACCGCTACGTGAAACGCAGCAGAATAACCTGGGAACCAACCATCCCTCATTAACTCTGCTATACAGCTCTTCAGGGCTTTTGCATCCAACCCATCGTGTCTCTTCGCTCTGTGCGCGTATTATGAATTGTGAGAAAATTCATAGGTGTGGTACAGCAACATTTCTGGCTCTCGCATTATATGTAACTGCGTATGTATTGCAGGTTGTAGAATAAAAAAGTCCAAAATATTATCCTCGTTTTAGGTGTGCAGTAAATAACCCATACAGTAATTTTCATTGTTACAAAAATGTTGATTCATATTTCTCCCACTGCCTCTAGTTTTTGGCGTCGGAGTCTCTGTAACTGCACAGGGTTAATTGCAATCCCAGAAAAATATTTTGTTAATATACAAATTTGAGTAAATTAGAACTTTGGACTATTTCACACTGAGAGAAGAGTTTGTTAATAGTTAACAAATCAAGTGTTAAATATGGCGAAATGAACCATTTAGTTGTTGGTACTAAATGTATGTTGAGTAGGGCTGTTCAAAAAAAAATAATTTCTTTATAATCGGTTGCTCCTGAAATGCTGTATTGATTATCACAAAAAAAAATGTTTTCGCGAAAGCTGGGAGTTGTGCGATGATATTATGTACTGCCGCATCAAGGCCAAAATTCATTAAAAACGGCGATTTTTAGAAATTTTTTTTTTACTTGGTGAAGCGCTCATGGAGATTGTGGTTGCTTTCGATAGACTATGAAATTGTGTAAAGGCAGAAACATGTTCGATAATGTTTAGTACTGCCGCGTCGATATTGAAGTTAACAAAATAAAAAATGAAATCCTTTAAAACATTGAAATATTCATCTGCTCATCGACTATTTCGCGCGATTTCAAATGACAAAATGGCTCATGAAACGGGAGTCCCGTATGATCAAATTTAGTACTGCCGCATCGATATCGCAGTTTCCCAAAATTCGAAAATCGCTTATCATCATCATGATTATGATCATAGATGAGTCCCGTCTCAAGAGTCATTTTTTCATTTGAAATCGCCCGAAATAGTCGATGAGCAGACGAATATTTCAATGTTTTAAAGGATTTAATTTTTTGATTTTGGTAACTTCAATGTCGATGCGGCAGTACTAAACATTATCAAACATGTTTCTGTCTTTACACAATTTCATAGTCTATCAAAATTAACCACAATTTCCATGAGCGCTTCACCACGTAAAAAAATTTTTTAAATAAAAATCGCCGCTTTTCATGAATTTTGGCCTTGATGCGGCATTACTTAATATCATCGCACAACTGTCAGCTTTTGCGAAAACATTAT
The DNA here is from genome assembly GCA_963970395.1 of Ephialtes manifestator. Classification (NCBI taxonomy): domain Eukaryota; kingdom Metazoa; phylum Arthropoda; class Insecta; order Hymenoptera; family Ichneumonidae; genus Ephialtes; species Ephialtes manifestator. Next base: position 693,493 of record OZ019973.1, read on the forward strand.
TTTTTGTGATAATCAATACATCATTTCAGGAGCAACCGATTATAAGAAAATTATGTTTTTTTGAACAGCCCTAATGTTGAGCCAAATGAGATTTGTTAACTATTAACAAATGTCAGTTGTCTCAAATGTCTCAATCAAGATTTAATAAGAATAACCGAATGATTAATTTACCATATTTAACACTTGATTTGTTAACCGTTAACAAACTATTCTCTCAGAGCAGGTATTGAAATTTGTATTCGCAAAATATTGATGATGATTATTAATTTGATAATGTAACGACCAAGCGGAGAGTTTGGAGAAGTGTAGATATTGGCATTGCGGATGGACTGGCAAAGTATCGAAGAGAGAAAATATGGCAATCACCGGGAATCGAATCCGGATTATTCAGGTACTTAGTAAAAGCGCTAACCACTTCGCTAATATCACCTATATATTTCTCTGATTTTAATCATCTTTTTATATGCAATTTAGAGCCGTCATAAAAATAAGCAAAAAATCCTCGGAACTGGTATGATTTCTACCAGAGTTGTAAATCCCCATTAATTCATGAGATATAGTTTACAGTACAATTTGTTTTGTAATTATGATTTCATAATAATAATATTATTATTGGTTTCTTCCGTATGCCTTCTTCAGGCTTTTACGTTTCCCCTCTCCCCTTTTCCCCGTTCCTTCATAGAGACCCCTCTAGAGTGTTGTCCGCAGCCACTCATCCTAATGCACTACTGTATCGCATTTGCACGAGGGCACAGGGAAACTGCGGAAAACCTGGCCGATACAGTCGGCTTTATTTTTACTGAGTTTCTACTGCATGAGAATACATTAGAAACTCAGAAAAACTGCCTCCCGCTCAGCAGTTGGCGCGCAAACCAGTGCAAGGCTAAGCGGTCACCCATCCAAGTTATGACCGCAAATAATGCTGCTTAACTCTGGGGACCGCCGAAGCAACACACCGACCGCGCGTCCACTACTGTCGGTCATAATAATAATAATATATAGGGATTATAAAATAGAGTGTAAACATTTGAATGGCTGAAAAAAATACTAATTTTCGCTTTAATATTGCAAGAAATAGTGGAAAAAATGGAAGAAATAAGTAATGCATTACTTATTTTTTTCCATTTTTTCAAAAGAATTACCGTGAATTTTGATTGAAAAATAATAATTTTTGCAGCCATTCCAAAGTTTAATCATCGTATTACAATCGCTATATGTTATTATTATAAAATCATAATTATAGAGCTGATCGTATCATCATCATTATTTCTATAAGTATTAGGCATTTACAACTCTGGTTTCTACCAACTTCAATTGACGTCGTCCTCACTGTAATTTTAATATTTTTCTGCTAGAGTTCCTGTACTACATATTCCACTTTGCGCAGTCTCTTGCGGTTCTATCATCCTCTTATTTTTGCATGTCTTTCTCTTTCCTCATTCACCGACTGATTTCTACATCCTTCAACTATCACGGCCTCTATCGATCTCAGCTTTACCGAGTAACGGTGGATTGTGTACATAGACACGAAATCCATTAACGAAGCATTGCCGGGCTGTGCTGATTGAGATGTGAGCACGTACTGACGCACATACTTGATCGAGCACACACCCATTCAATCGTCGACGAGATTCTTTTAGGGACTGATTGAGAAAGGAGTCTATCAGTTTTAAGCTCTCTGTGTTGTAGACATCTCGTGATAACTGCTTACTTTTATTATTATTATTATTTATAAAGAGCTTTTCGCCCTTTATAAGGGGTTATTTTACATGTCATAAGTATCAGTATCATTTCTTCGCTTTATAAAATGGCCTTAATGTCCACCTTATTACTAGGGCATATATTAATTACAAAATTTCGTATTACGCAAACCGGTTTCGCAGTCAAATTTTTGTTTTAACTTTACTATAATTGTTTTACTTTACGATAACTGCGTACTTAATATAGCAATAGATTTCAATTTTTTGACTATAATTTGAAGCGTTTGGTATTATTCAGACCAGAGAAAAATGAAATGCTTTTTTTTTAAGTCATTGTTTTCTAAAATCTCTAAATCACAAAAAAAATTTCTTGACACAAGTGTTGTATTCTTATTCTCAACTGTGCGCAGGGTAAAAAGGGAGAAGGTTGCGTTCCACTGAAATGGCCCGAATATGTAATGATTGAAAATTTTAAACGTAAGGAAAAGAGCGCGTAACCGACCAGAAAGCGCCAGCTCTCAGGCAACGAGCATAAATTCTGGGCGTAATTGTTTAATTAGAGTAGTAACTAGATTTCAAGGCTACTTACCAGTACCTCAAGACGAAAATCATAAGAGCTCTCTTATCTCTCGGCTGTCGAAGAGAGCAGACGTGCTCGACGGCAAAGTTTTCTTATATTTCTTTATATATATTCTTGACCATGTGGTTATAATTTTCATCATTGTAATGTGCCGGCCGGTCATCTCATCATTTACAAAATCACGATAAAAGAGAGATAAGTGAACATTTTATATTGATATATACTTTGATAAAAGTATTATTTTGAATAGAACCTTTTATATTGATATCTCTATTAGTAAAACCATTATTTTGACGTAAAGCTGTTGTATGTGTGTCTCTATTCGCGTAATCATATTGTATTGGCAATGTTATTGATTAAAATATCGACCTCCATATGTGTTTTATCTGTGTCTTTCTTTATAATTTACGTATGTGAATATTTAACTTTAGAAGCTACTTTTGTCATTAAATTACAAGCTCGGGATTATTAAATATCGTTTATTCAAATAAAAATAAAAATTTTAAATCAATAAATTCTAATTCATAAATTATATATTGTTTTATATTATTCCTAAACGAACTTTTGAAAAATCATAAAAATAGGAAAATATTACAAATATGACTACAAATTGCTAATTTCGTAAGTACTAACATGCAATTTCAATTTTTTTGGCTAGCTTTTGAGATACGTTGACTCAAACGACTGCAGCGTTTTCTCTAATATTAGATTTTTGAATCTGAAGAAATTCACGGTAGATGTATTCAAAATTTGAAATTAATTGAATGGTATGGCAACTGTCGATACAAATCATCAAATGTATAAATCGTGAGATATTTCAACATACCATTTTGTGCGATATATTCGTTTGACCACTCGCAAATCCGGTTGTCATAACTTTGAGTAATCCAATGAATCGATATTTTTTATATTCCTTTTTCATTCCACATTCATGCCTGTCTACTTTGCGTCATAATTTTAACAAGCGGACTAAAACCCTGTGATCCTCGGCACTCTTCACGAGTTGCACCATTATCGAATGCTATGGAAATTGGGGACCTACATGTTTGATGCTCTGCTCTTTGACGTGCTCACATAATCAGCCACTTTGAACAGCAAAATGGAAAGGTAGAACGAACATTAAAGCCTGCGTGTATGTATGCAAGCGCTCAAATGTAATTTCATAAAGCTGTTCGTTGAGGGATGTGTATCATCAAAAAAGGCTCCACCGTATCTCAAAACAAGTAGATTTGCCTATCGTTTGGACCGACCGACAAGACGCCATACTAATCGTTTATCCGAAGCAACACATCTTGATGACGTTCGTTCTTAATCTGCCATAAGAATCAATGTTAAATAGTGCAAATTAAAGAAAAGGACGTATTTCTCGACAGCCGTGAATTAAAAAACAGAAAGTCGAAAGCCGTGCATTAAAAAAACCAGCGTATTTTTCTTGATACTGTTGTGATGCTCGACCCTCCTTAATGACACAACTTCGTTGTACACAATTTTCCGTAAAAATGTAGGTAGTGATATGATTCAGATATTTTTATACCGGATACGGAAATTACTTCATTTTTATATCATCAGAAAAATGATCTTACGAAAAAAAAACGTATAGTACATGACATTTCATTTGGTGGGAATATTATTTTTGGCAGTTAATTAGAAATTTCAATTTATATTACAGGATTGAATACGAACCAACATGGGATAACATTTTCGGTATGTATGCGGAAATGTACAATGCAAATCACCTGCCTCCGACTGTTCGTATTAATTCGTAACCGTTCTCATGTGATATATGCGTCCAATGCACGCACATGGTAAGCGTGTATTCGTATTATAAACTAGCGAGTTTGCATTTCCAATCGGTGGAGAGTACCCATCAGCTATAGGACTTTTCACGTGACCAAAGTCTTTTCCTCCGGGGAACTTTTTTTCTTGCTCTCAGTCGTTTTTTTTTCTCACGAGGACCACTTTTTTTCTTCGCCATTTTCCTCTACGCTTCCTCATAACTGCTGAACCACAGCACGAACGCGACGTGTATGGGGAGTTACGATCGGGACATCGTATACATGCTTAAGTTTACTGTACCAAACACCAACGACGTTTACATACATATGTGGGAATAATATTTTTCGTGATATCACGCACGCTGTGAATGTAAACGCCTTTTATTTGTGTATATGTGGGTCAACGGAATGGCACACGTACGTGAGTTTGTTCCAGTTACCAGTTTCGCATGAGCAAGTGCTTCGACAGGCATCGATTATTCTCCGTGCCTGATGCCACATCCAAGTGGTGCACGGGAGAAGAATGCACGTGAGATGACAAAAGAGTAATTGCTGCCATATTTCTGAGCAAGAGTTGGTTTGCTGGTGTAACTTTTAACACCTTACAAATCATCACTATTCTGAAAATTTGGGAGCAATCACTATTCTAAAAACTTGGAGGCAATCACTATTCTAAAAAGTTGGGGGCAATCACTACTATAAAAACTTGGGAGCAGTCACTATTCTGAAAAGATGGGGCGATCACTATTCTAAAAACACGGGGACAACCACCATTTTGAAAGGTTAGGGCGATTGCTATTCTAAAAACTTGGAGGCAATCTCCATTCTAAAAAGTTGGGGGCAATCACTATTCTAAAAACTTGGAAGCAATCACTATTGTGAAAAGTTGGGGCCATCAGTATTCTATAAACATGGGGACGACCACCATTCGGAAAAGTTGGGGCGATCGCTATTCTAAAATGTTGGGGAAAACACTATTCTGAAAAGTTGGGGCGATCAGTATTCTAAAAACATGGGGACAACCACCATTCTGAAAAGTTGGGTCGATCGCTATTCTAAAGAGTTGGGTGCAATCACTATTCTAAAAACTTGGGAGCAATCACTATTGTAAAATTTGGGGCGATCAGTATTCTAAAAACATGGGGACAACCACCATTCTGAAAAGTTGGGGTGATCGCTATTCTAAAACGTTGGGGACAATCACTATTCGAAAAACTTAGGGGTAATAATTATTCTAGAAACTTGGGGTAATCACTATTCTAAAAACTTTAGGGGTGAGGACTATACTAAAAAGTAGGGGGGGGGGGGCAATAATTATTCTAAAAAGTTAGGGGTGATCACGATTCTAAAAATTTGGGGTGATCAGTATTCTAAAAAGTTGGGGGCAATTAATAATCTAAAAAGTTGGGGCGTTCACTATTCTAAAAACTTGGTGGTACAGAATAGCAAAACACGTAACTAAGCGGAAAATACGAATTAAAATTATTCATATTTGTAGCATTTCAATATAGCGAGCAAGACTGTTTTCCTCCCTGGATCGTGCATTTACGAATGGAGCTCTCCAGACCAATTGAAGCTTCGAACAGAGACCATTAGAGAAGAGTGAAATCGAAACGAGAGGGAGAGAGAGAGAGAACGATGGACATTCTCAGTATCGCGGTTAATTAGTTTCACCCATGACTCGTCGTAGTTGAAGTCACGTAAGCGTGACGCGTCCATTTTGGCGAGAATAATTACAATGATCAAAGGAACGAACCGCACTCAGCATGCGTTGATGCTCGTTCCACTATCATGAGGGTTGTCCTCGACATTTGCAACTGTATGTAAAATCACCAGAAATCGGAAATGTAGACAACATTTGTATATACTCGTGGATTATGTTAATTCCTAATATTTATGACTAATTTTACACTTCCTATTAGGTTACGATTTATATAGACATTCATATCCCTCCAAAACACATTATGTGTGAAAAATTGTAAAATAAACAGAAAACATCGCTAACCAATTAAATCCGAATCAAGATCACTTCAAGACTGAAAACTAAATCTCCAAATAGAATCAATTCAGTACGACTGCTCATAAAAATCGACACGCCTATGAGTTTATGCTATCTTTTTGTTTCTGGCGCTGGGCAAGTCAAGAAATCGAAACCAAAACCGATTGAGTTGAGAATTAGAGTAGACGTATCTTCGCTAGTAGTTATTAGTCATGAAGTGACGAGCTGCAGCGATGGTATAACAATGATGCGACCAGTAGTTGGTGTATCACGCAAATGTGTCACTTGTTCTTGCACATCTCAATTCGTGACTCAATCAATATCAGAATGAGTGAATTGACATCGGCAATGTGAAATCGTTGATGGTATACTAAATTATGCTAAATTCGATCGATGATTATAATAACGAAAGTGACAACAGTGGCGAAGGAATATGATGATACAAGCTGCAAATACACCATGTCAATGTATAGGAGCTCATCTGCTGAGTTTACCCTGGTTACGGATAGATGGTTAAGGGAGGAAATACATGTATGCTACATGAAGACCAAGCTGTGTACGCGGAGAGAGAATGCCTGTTCCAAGTGCATTACCGAACGGTCAATCGATCCAATTACTCGCCAACACCAACCGATATCGAACATCGGAAGCACATACTCTCAAAGCTTCCTTGTTGGGTACCTCTCGTGTTTATCTCGTACAGTATGAGACGTATGTTCGATATCGAAGGGCGATCGATGACTGACTGAAAAATTTAACCGTCGACTGCTACTGAAATTCATCACTTGACTGATATTTCCTGTTCATACTGCGTCTGAAGGCTCGATACGATATTTATTCTCATACGTCCAAGCAGAAAGCTACTTCAACAGGTATGATCGCATTTATGCGGCAATGTTAATTGGTTTTATTTTATCTCCGTTTAAGATTCAAACTTACATCATTCAAGAAGGGCTTTGACAATCGGGCTGAAATTTAGCACATATGTGAAGCAGATAGACGCCTTGGTTTGATATCATTTTTCAAAAAATTCAAAAATTTTTAGTTATGGAGCTAAATTTTGTCCCATCTTAAAATTCTATGTTAACCGAGGATCGGTATTGAATTTGGGATAAATCACAAGAAAGTTCGGTATTTGTAGAATTTTCAATTTTTGAAAAAAATTATGTTTTGTTCTAACTCACGTCGAATCTCATCAAATCAACTGAAAGTTTCTACATACGAAAAATAACATTCGGTGCTGCTACGTAATTTGGTGATGACCGGTACAGCGGTTTGGATTTCACGTGACATTGAATTTTTCAAAAAACTATAGAGATAACAAAAAAAGTTGCAAAGTAAAACTTTGCACATTGCTCCGTTATTAATTTGCATATTTCACTTCCTCGACAAGGAAGCCAGAATTAATAAATAAATTTATTCATGGCTTTGTGAACAATGGAAATCAATGAGAAAGCAATGTGCAAAGTTCTTCTTTGGACAATTTGTTTTTTTCCTTCTATTGGGATGGTAGCAAGTCATTCCAATTCCCGTCAATACAAACTCCTATGTCGACTTCTCAGCACACCCAAGTCAAGTGACGCCTAGTACCCGTCAATTGCACCTCTCGTCAATGAAAATTCGAACGTCGGAGACATCCATTCAATTCTGATCGTGTTCAAGTTCGATTTCGATTAAGTCTCGCCGTTTCCCTCTAAACTGTAAAAATCAAGCGTGTTGCAAGTGTGTTGTTTCCTATCTTTAACATCGTGACGTCTTTAAGCGTGTTGCATTCTACATATAATTACCATGTAAAATACAAGACGTTTAAAGTGTGTAAAAAGTTGTCATAATATAAAAGATAGGAAACAACAAACTTGGATATTGGAGTGTACCAGCGTTGCTCGGGTCCCTTCGCATTGAACTTTCGCCAAGTCTAATTCTCATGTCGTTCAATTGTGGTCGTCTAGCTCCACCTGAGTTGGATCCAAAACGACCCGAACAACGCACTGAAGCTACACTAATGAGTCTTTTGTTGATGAAAGTTTGACATCATATTACGAAAGGGTAAGCAAAAAGTGTATCACGATTGATACAAAAATCTCCTATTTCAATGATTCAACTTCACATTTATTTTCAATGTTACATTATCTCCAAGAATTATGAGGTGATATTCACACTTCCTGTTGTTTGTTATTATCCCCTTTTCACTCGTTTAATAATCACCGTGACGTACAGACTCATTACCATTTTTTTTCATGCATAGGTCCTTTCAACTGCGCTACGTGTCACAGTGTGCTAGTGCCTCTCGAGAATGTAATTTCCGCGGAGAGAAAACTCGGGGGTATGCTACTGGGTGAGCGGGGTCGACCTCGTTGGCAGCACCTTCTCTCGCATCGAATTCCGGGAAGTACATAGTAGTTGCTGTACGGGGTATGAAGTAATATACCTGCTCATTTTCCTCGAACATTCAGAGAATACCCATAAGGCAAATGGTCCTATTCTTGACCATCTAAAGCACCCATTGTATAGAAAAATACATGGCACTTCACTCGAAATTTTCATGTACTTTAACTCTGAAATAAAACTATATGTTAAATCTTTAATGTAGTACCGGTGACAATCTGTAGAACCCAGAGTTGGATTTCACTGATCTGGGCATGAATCTAGAGTCCTTTGGTGTTTACGATTTTTTCGGCACGAAGGCAAGAGTCTGTAAGGCGATGCGCAGAATATATTTTAATAAAGACTATGCTACAAGTTATCTCTCTATATTATAAAAAGATCTCGCCGCCGCCGCCGCCGTGTCAAGAATCGAGGGACTTAGAAAAATTCAGCTCAAACCAGCGTAAGGACGGCGGGGGAGGGGGGGGGGGGGTCCGACGGGTTGAGCGACGGGGTTTCTGACGGGGGGGGGGGTTCTGACGGGTTGAGTGACGGGGTTTCTGACGGGGGGGGGGTCTGAGTGGTTGAGTGACGGAGTTTCTGACGGAGTGGGGGGGTTTCTGAGCGGTTGAGTGACGGAGTTTCTGACGGAGTGTGGGGGGGGGGGGGTTCTGAGGGGTTGAGAGACGGGGTTTCTGACAGGGTGGGGAGGTTTCTGAGGGGTTGAGAGACGGGGTTTCTGACCGGGTGGGGAGGTTTCTGAGGGGTTGAGTGACGGAGTTTCTGACGGCTTGGGGGGGTTTGCGAGGGGTTGAGTGACGGGGTTTCTGACGGAATGGGGGGGAGGGGTTCTGAGGGTTTGAGTGACGGGGTTTCTGGCGGGGTGAGGTGATTTTTGAAGGGCTGTGTGGTGGGGTTTCCGACGGGGTGAGGGGGGCTTCTGGGGGGTCGAGTGACGAGGTTTCTGACGGGGTTTCACATTCAAAAATTTTCACAAGCCCGGATTGGGGGGAGATTGCGAGCGCGCGCAGCGCGCGAGCCATAATAAAATCCTAGTATATTTAAATAGAGACACTATAGAAAAATCCACACGCATGTCACTTCTCTGAAAATTTTCATATACTTAAACTTTGAAATAAAATTATATGTTAGATCTATAATCTAATGGCGGTCACAATCAGTAGAATACAGAGTTGGATCTTACTGATCTAAGCATGAACCTAGAGTTCTCTGGTGTTACGATTTTTTTTTCGTTGTACGAAGCAAGAGTCTGTAAGGCGACGCGCAGAATATATTTAAATAGAGACTATGTTACAAGTTGGCGGTAGCGAGGGAGTGAAAGGGTTATTCGGAGGGCCTACATCATCCGAGTGCGCGAGAGAAAACGAGATAAACAGAGGTAGCCGTACACAGCCAGTAATACCCAGAACGAGAGAGGGCACAATGATGCTTCCGGTCAGTAAGTACTACAATGGCCGAGCGCTTGGTCTGTCCGGACGAACGGACAGAGAAACTCTGACCATAGAATCCATCCTCTTCTACTACTGCCTTCACTATTCCTATGTATATATATGTATATATACATAGTTCTACTACCAATGCTCCTTTCTCATGCTATAATTTAACCCTGCTTTGCATATAAAAAGCAACAATGGCCCACTCTACCCTCGCTATTTCAACGAGCATGGAGAATGAGTCGAGGGGATGGGTTCTACTATCCCCTCGTGGAGCCTGAGCGAAAATTTGATTTGTCGTCTCTGCTAGAAGCGCAGACCCCAAGCGATTCCCATCTCTTCTATCTTCCGTGTACCCTGAGCTTCTAGTTTCAAGCGCATGCTACCGAATTCTGCATTTCTACAGGCTCTTTCATATCCTCTTCGAGCCCTTTTCCTCTTTGTTCTATTAACATCTATCCGTCTGCACTTTTCATTCCGGCTTAGACGATGATTCGCGATGGTCTGTTTTCCGTTCTCATTCTTATCTACGTCGTTGCATTTTCTAGTATGATCGGTTTTCGGAAGGAAGTTTTTGGGGGGTACATCTAACAGTAGTGTCTATACCGACCACTCACGATATTTATACTGATGACAATTCATATTGTGCTCCAATAGCCAATCATAGATAGTTGCTAATAATAGGTCGCATTAGCCAATCATAGGTAATTGCTACTAATTGGTCGCATTAACTAATCATAGATGGTTGCTACTACTAGGTGTTAGAATTTCCATGATCTCTTTGAATTTATACAAATGGATAACATTTGACTACAGTAAAGTACAATCAAACTGGTGGTGGCTGAATGGCCCAATCACTTCTGTGAAGGGCCGTAGCCAATAAAACAGAAGAAGAAGAAGAAAGTATAATCAAGATCCCGTCTCTAGGTCTTGTTGAAGTCAATTAATCGCTTTTTATTTGAAACAGGAAGATTCTACCAGAGAGTTTCGAAAGATGTCACCTTCGTTCGACTTAAAAATTAGATTCGTAAAGACTTGCGAAACAATTTTTTAGGAATTTATTATCTGTTCATTAACTTTGGGTTTATTATAACTATTTCTAATTCTGTGGGTCAACGCCGACGTTCTACTGAAATTTGTGAAATCTCGGATATTTAATCGAATTGTGATCTTGGAATACCCCGAAAACGATTCGCCAATTCACCTACTTTCAAGAACTTGAACGTGATTCGGAATTCAGCACAGCTGCAATGGTAGATGGGTGCAATAAAGTTCGACCCACGTCGCGAAATAGTGCTAAACGTAAATCCGAACGAGTTGGTATAGGAATGCAAGCTCCCGAAGATAAATTCCGCAAGAGTCACCGGAAATTCTGACGTTCCTACAGTCCAAAGACGTGACGTATATGTAGGTTGGCAAAATACTGATGCATATATGTGACAAATACCTACATGTTACTGACAGAGTATATAGAACGTCACCGAGCTTATTTGCTCGCTCCCTTATACCGAATATACATAGATCCGAGAGGTATGACGAAGCCAACTTAACTTCGACGAATGTAGACGACGTAAAGAGGGGTCGGATGGCCCTTTTGCATTCGAATATTACATCTTCATGGTCGTTTCGTCAGATTGCAGGCTGCATCTGGCTGAGAGCTTGAAACCGCCAGGCCCCCGAAGGCTAGCACAGAAATTTAAATCATTTTCTCTCTCGTCGCCACCACTCTTCTATAGTTGCTAGCCGCACATTCCGCAGATGGGCTCCGATATAAAATATTTTCTTATTCCCTGAGAAGTACCGAAGCCCCACAGAATACCGAACACTCTTTCCATCTTGCCTCACTCACCTATTTAACTCATTCGCCAATTCCTTCTCATTTGGTTAAAGTGCAGCTAGACAGAGCAATAAATCTGAGTGATAGAATTACTGACAATGAACATGACTTTGGTTTCCCCCTGCGATTTTAATGAAACTCATATATGTTTTAGAGCTGTGAAAAATACGAGATTCCTATTTTTTTTAATCGACAGAAAAACAGTTTGAAGGAGTGAAATCACTCTTCAAAGTTGCACATGTCCAGAGTTGGTAATGCAGTTTCATCCATAAGGAGTCGACCAATGGAAATAAACCAAAAACTGAAAACTCTTCATAGTTTTTGAGTGTCCATGTGGATCTCTCTATAGCTTTCGAATTATTGAAAAATGGAAGTGGTCTCTGAAAACTATGGAACGATCAACCTAGACGCCGAAAACTATTGAGCAATCGACCTGACCACTCAAAATTATGAGGCGGTCGACTTGAACACCGAAAACCATGGAGATATCGATCTGGACCCTCAAACTATGGAGCGGCCGACCTAATAATTGCTTACAACGCTGGAGTGTTCAGCGCAAAATATTTATCGCCAATTTGTTATAGAATAAAATTTATATTAGATTTTCTATAAAGCACATTTTTCTGCTAACATGTCAATTGACAAGTTTGATCGATCTACCACTAATCTATTATATTTGAGAATATTTTTACATAGGTAAAATCTATCTTAGTGTATGCGTTTTCCTAGAATCTCGAATAGAATCGGTACGTGGGTTGGAGATTTTAAAGTGTATTGACAAGCAGTTCATCCTTAACTCGATTGAGATTCTGGGCGATAGTCCTAGCCAAGATCTCGGCGAGAATCTCGGTCACTCCATTTTTTTTCACGCGAAATCTAGCTAGGATTGTGGGCTTTGCCAGATCTACACGTAAATGACACGATACAAACAGGTCAACCACCAGAAGCGAACAAAATGAGGCTTTAAAGGTCAACGAGATGTCAGTGGGGATCCTTTCATTTCGGTGAGTTTTTCCGAGCATTTTTCATCTGTAGGTGTTTTTATCGACGAAAGCTTCTCCCTGAATGGAACGTTTGGATCGTGTAACCTCGACAGTCTCTGTGTGGAACACAACGAGAGTTTTTTACCGTTATTCCTCGGTCGACGCCCGATGACAGGTGCAGTCATAGTATTTTGGCTTGCCGACTAAATACCTCGTGTATCTCGCGAAGAGAAAAAAGCTCGCTGTATAATTGGGCTAGTATTTCAAAGAGTTTTTTTTTTTTTTTGCAGGTATGTAACCATATCCGCGTACCTCGCTCATGCCATTTGGTATTCCGACGATACTGTTTCGATACCTGGGAACGCACCAGCTTCTGTAAAAAGCAGCCCAATCTCTTGCTCTTTCTGAAGATACTTTAATATGCGTGTACAAAAAACAGCGTAGTCGAGTGTTTGCAGATCATAATCCACGTATTTTCCGGTTTTCTCATCGTCGCACGAGATTATAAAAGGCACGGTACCACGCTAATTCTGTTGATGGGATAGGAGGAAAAGAGATGAGAAGGAAGCACCACTTGCGATCGGGAATATTCAATTTGCACTCCGATAAGCCGAGTGGTCCGTTTTCTCGCCAAGAGTCTCGGTTTTCCGCCAGTAACTCCGAGACAGAAAACGCGAACACGTATCGGAAAACTGAGAATATTCCATGAACAGCCTATATACTGGCGTTAATTAAAAGAATCGTTGAAAATTCTCTAATACCCACGCGTCTTCCAGTCTTAACACCACTGTTTAACACCAAATTTGTAGAATTTGTGAACTCAGTTTCGAGGAAAGCAACAATTTTTTTTTCAGCACCCTTCAAGCAAAAGGATTTTTGGTATTTTAGTAGTTTAGCATCGAAAAATTAGACTCATATACTGTCGTGACTTAGCGCCAATGATTAATACCAAATTTGTAGAATTTGTGAACTCAGTTTCGGGGAAAGGAACAATTTTTTATCAGCACGAGATATCTCGAGCTGCCAACTTTTCAGGATAGGATCCTTCGAGCAAAAGTATTTCTGGTATGTTCCTTTCCTAATGTCCGTAATTAACACGCCGGGAAAATAGACGCATACGTTGTTGTAACTTATCCCGTTATTTTTACAATGCTAAAGCAAAAGGCTACATGAGATATTTCGTGTTTGTAATTCCTGATTAAATCCAAGCTAATTGAATCAATATATTATTCAAAATTGATTTCCACCACGATGGTCGGGGTGTTGTTGGACGGCATACCTCGTAAATATTTTCCTTCAATATATTCTGTGCGCGGGAATATATTATAAAATCAGTTTCTGTATTCTTCGCTAAAGATGCATTTTAATGAATTGTTGTCTCAGTGTAATTATGTTATTATAACTACAGAATTTATACGGCAGCGTGGGCAAGAATTCAAATTGTGCGGTGTTTCTCGTGTGGTCGCGACTGTAGGGGTTGCTCGTTTGCTTGCTCGTATCAAGAGATGAGCGCACCAACCGCGCATCAATCCCAATTTAACATAACCAGCGAGCATAGTGGTCCCACAGTGGGCGAGAGGCCAGTTAACGTGCTGCTGGCTAAAGCAGATACTATATGTGAGGGTGTGGGGATTGCTACGACGATGGTAGGATGGAAGAGGGGCGAGCGGACAGGTAATCATGAATTAGCATGATAATGGACCGCGTGGATCACGTTGCGCCCAAGATAAGCAGTAATTTATGAGCAGGGAATTGGAGGGCTCTGCGCCCAACGCCTTTGCCTTATTATATACTTATCTCCCGACCTCTCACAATATTCTTCTCGCTCACTTTAGAGTCTAACAGGATTAATGATTCCTTATAAACTAAAAAGACGGACTAACGTTCAACCGACAGCTGAGCATAATTTCGATTTTAATCACTATTAAGCATACCATTGCGCAGAATGCATTAACCAAACTGATATAATTTGTTAACTATACAATCTCTTGTTTCAAGCCTTGGAAGTTATGCCATTTCGAGTCAGAAATCATTTTGGCCTTCTTTAGACGAACGCACTAGAAGTAGGTTTTGAAATTAAGCGAAACACTCACTAAAAAATGATCGTTCTTGTGTTTATTTCTCTTTTAGTCTTTCAAGCTCTATACCGAAATTACTTGACTTACTCTGCGACATCAGAATGGAGAAAAAGATAATACGCGTTTAAAGCCAAGAGCACGCATTATACCATGTCGCAAACTCATTTACTGTTTCCTGGTTCCAATGCTTCTCGCGATGGTCGTTTGGATAGGGAAGCGAAACGGCTCGATTCACGATTTTACGAGTCACCGGTGAGCCGTTCTTCTCGTCGTAGCTTCTCCCGCTTTCAGGGTATTCCTTGTGAGTTACCAAGAATATAGCTTTCACCTCTGGGTAACCCTGCAGTTGGAATATTACGCTCACCTTGCCTTTGGTATCTCCTGCCTCTAGACTCTGAGCGAATTCCTTGGCGATAAGATGTCTCAGGGCAGGTTCGGCGAGCCCTCTTCCGATAAGATATCGCTTTTGATAGATTAGCCCCGCGGCTTTCAGTTTCTCCTCTGCCGCACTACGGCCTCTCTCTATAGAGTTTCTGGGGCACACAGGGCTTTGGTATGCGGGAAGCGCAAGCTCGTCACGTTTCTGGTAATGAGCGCAGTCATCGAATCCCCAGGGAAGCAGTCGAGATGGAGACGGCAACTATTGCACTAGGCGCATCAACAGACTGAAAGAGAGCTAGAGGGATATTGAATAAGGAGAGAAGCTGAGAGGATCCGTCGTCTCAGGAAATGGATCGTTAGCATAATCAAACGGGAATCGAATAACGGATAGCCATTACGCGTGTCGCGGTAGTGGATAAGATGAATGTAAAAATGTAGAATAAGATACGCTGACTTTGCCGGGAGTTGAAATAGACGGAAGCGTAAAAGCCGACGAAGAAATGGGATTGGAAAGTCACTAGCATTTAGCTCTAGTCTGATGTACCATCATGAAAATCACCTGCCTAGTTGCATCTTGTCTTGTTTCAAAATGTAATTGGTACAATATCCTTAGATCTTATTCTCGTTAGAAGTTATTACTGTGTTGCTTATCACTTGTAAGTGTAACGACTATTTTCCTGGGTTAACTTTCCTAGATGGCAAAAATACAAAATTAACCCTAGCCCTCTAATTTCAATGTCCCTAGGAATGCCGGTTGAGACTCCTTCAAGAGACCAACAATTTGGATCATATTCTTGTGAAGGAGGTTGGAGCGCTACAGCATTTTAAATATTGCAGTGTGAAAATGAAATATTATGTTGAACAACACTTGTGTTCGGTTTATCCAAAAATTAAAATAGATTCACCGTTTAGTTGCAGAGATATTGACAATCGTAGTTGGGCTATTTAACATTGCTCTTCTGGAACCGTCACTGATTGACAACACATAAACTGATACTACAAAATTGTACGATTAGATTTTCATGTGAAAAATGTGCTAACGGTAAGAGGATTCTGTCTAAAAATATAACGTCAAATTAAAAAAATAATTAACCGTTTAGTTTTTGAGATAGTACAAGTGAAACCGAGATTTCCAGCTTTTGTCTCGGTACGATTGGGCTTTCACATCGCGGACCTCTCACTCACTCGCTACCTTCCCCGCACCGCGCGCGTCTCTGGGCCAATTCACACCGAGCGCTTCAACCTCCTTAAAAGTTATTCCTATGTTGCTTATCACTTGTAAGAGTAATGTAAGAGTAATTTTTCTGGGTTAACTTTCCTAGATGGTAAAAATACAAAATTAACCCTAATCCTCCAATTTCAATGATCCTAGATTTGCCGGTTAAGGCTCCTTCAAGAGCCTACAACCTACAACTGCAGAAATTGAACACTCGATCGGCAGATGTGTGGTGGAGCATCCAATGATTTCCAATCATCGGCCCGCCGGGAATGTAGGCCTGTAATCCTATCGGTGGAATAGGGCCTCCTTAATAATAGGGCTATAAAACGCGAGCATGGCAATAATTGGCACATTGTAATCTCTGGGCTGGCAGCCGCGACTAGCACCGACACTCCCTGACCCGCTAATCGTTCGTAATCAATCCCCTGATTGCTGCCACTCGCGTTTATATCGAGCAGCTCGATCCTCCTACCCTGTGTGTACATATAACTGGTATAGTGCGGGGTAGTAACAGAGGGCGGAAGGTGAACGCCTGTTCCCGTCGAAACCAGTTACGCGAAGCGCAGAGTGGGTTACTCAAACCACTAATGAACATCAGTCGTTGCTGATGCCGATAGTATGGCGCATGTACTTCCATGCAATATAATGTAGTCTTTGAAATATCGACATGCTCGTAGGGATTGGAAAATTACAACACCTATATCTATATAAGATTTGAAGGATGGTGTTCAAAATAGCGAATGACGAAAATAGCGAATTCCAAAATAATGAACATCTGAATTTAGAATGGCCATTATTATGAAATTCGCTATTTTAACCATTCGCTATCTTGAATCTGAGCTGATTTGAAAACTCATATTTCTATCTGTCTGGTTAAGGTGTTACGTTAACAAATAAATAACCTGAGCAAGATATGATTTTGAGGATATGCTGGAGTAGAGTTTTTTACCGACATTGGTAAAAAAAAGTTCCAGTTATACCCTACCAGAATCTACTAACAACGATTCGCAATACTGTCCAGCACAATTGTTGAATATAATCGAATAGTTTTGATAAAAACTTTTCGATTCTCTATAGAGTTTTTTCACTTGTTTATTATGCACAATGGAAATTTTGTTATTGTAATAGGCCTTCCTTTATCGTTGGTTTTTGTCTTTACAGTGATCTGTACAATTGTTAAGGGGAGGGAGTCAGGTAAAAGAAATTGATTTTGGAAATTCAATATCATTCAAATCCTATTGCATATAAAAGTGCCTAACGCACTATATTGTTGGTACTCGATGAATGGATTTTTTACTGTCGTCTGACTTGCATATGCGTTTCAATATTATCTTAAGCAAAGTTCTTAGATTTTCCATTCTGCGCATGATTCAGATCAAACTACTAGGCAGATTGGAATGGTTGACGTCTCATTTTCTTCTTCATGAAAAGATACACCGGCTAAATGGAGAAAACTATTTTTTTTCATTCTGAAAGCAAAGTTAATCACTGATTTACAAAATAGCATACAATTTATTTATTAATAATCATGTTACTTAAAAATATTACCTTTTATTAACATTTGCTCCATTTAGCCGGTGTATCTTTTAATGAAGAAGAAAATGAGACGTCAACCATTCCAATCTGCCTTGTAGTTTGATCTGAATCATGCGCAGATTAGAAAACCTAAGAACTTTGCTTAAGATAATATTGAAAAGCATATGCAAGTCGGACGACAGTAAAAAAATCCTTTCATCGAGTACCATCAATATAGTGCATTGGGCATTTTTATATGCAATAGGATTTGGATGATATTGAATTTCCAAAATCAATTTTTTTTACCTGACTCCCGCCCCTTAATATTTAACATCTGTTTGTTACACTTGAAAAATGTTTTCTGGGTTGCTAAACCCCTAATATACTAAAAAAATTCCAGCAATAAGTATTATTGAAAAAGAATGTTCTTAGCATATTTTATGACATCCTCTTCTGGCCTCGAACCATTGAAAAACACTACAATGTTTGTATGACACATTTTTAGGAAATCAGTTTATTACTTTTCCGATTTCATATGAATCACGGACGTTTAGGTTTTTTATTCTATGTTCATAGATACAAATACATAGATTATATAAAATATATTTTTCACATTATAGACCTAAGATGGATATACAATGATTATCTTATGCTAAATGGATAAATACTGTACTGCAACAAATGAACATGAATATCTCGCATTACGTACTCTCGTATATTAACCGCAACATCGAAATTCGAATTATGTAATGTAATGACGGAAGGCAGTAAACTGTGCATAATACACATATACCATTATAGTGAGTCAGATGACCAACGGGAGTGGACTAATCACGATCAGTGGCCCGTGAATAACGATTCAACGTCGGAACTGTATTACCGTATGAACTCGGTGAATGCACGGTGACAAGTATAGACTGAGCATGTATTTATGATCGTTGATGAAGTCGAAATGAGTGTCGAAGCCTCTACTACAGTTGCAAGTTCCATCGTCGATGTCGGAGTCATAATCGGGAAACTGTTAAATACGCAAAATCATGTGAAATTACAACGCATGCCATTAGACATGCCTTGTAACGACATGAAAAATAGAGGACATTTCATTGCCTCGTTATAAGCATTACAATATCTATTGCGCTATCGCATTCGGAGGATATACGATCCTTGTGGTCATTTACATGAGGAGGTTCAGATACTGAGATGAGATATCGAGGTTATCTAATATTTTACGACATGATCATCATTAATGATGGCAAAAGCCGATGAAACTCGTCATCTTATGGGAATCAGATGGTGTTCTGAAACTATAAGAAGCGTGTTGTCTGGTTCAGATACAGATTTCCAAATATTTAGTTAACCACAGTAATATCGTAAACTATTCAATACTTTTTGTGTACAAATTAAAAATTTCAGTGTGTGAAGAAAACACTGGCAATGGTTTCGATAAAATCGCGTTTCTCATGAACTTATCAGGGGAGGATTATTGTAAAGATCGACTTTTTAACTCCAAATACCTACGATATTTTTAAGATTTTTTTTTCTAGAATTAAAAAATTTCTCTTCATTTCCGAAAAATGGATGTAAAGTCGAAAATGTTGTATACGTTCACATTGAAAGAAGAAAGGATGCATATTTCATATAATAAAATCCCGAATAAAAAAAAAGTGCATCAATAACAGTTTTCTAAACATCCTTAAACTATTTTTTAAATCAAATCAAATTTTTCGTTGGCCATATATGAATGTTGAGAATGTGGAATGTACATTTTTACCGTTATAAAAGCTTCTCTCTGAATCTTCGAGATTCAGTCAGAATTCACAATGTACATGACACTTCGCTTACGTTTTGCTATTCAAACTGATTACATTAAGACGGGGTTTTTTTATAATAAAAATAAAACGTGAATAAAAATTTATGTCAGTCTATGACTGTAATATTTTTGTCCTGATGAAGTTACTTCCACTGTAGAGGCGTAGTCTGTCAGCAATATCAACAATAATGGTTGCATTATTTAATTAGCAGAGTAAAGCGCATAAAGGGGGTTACAGCCGGTATTTTCATGAGTAAAGATCGTGCTCCGTAGGAACAAAGTGAAGACCGCAGAAGCAACGGAACTGGAGTGCTCGTGTTGTAATTCACGAAAAGAGGAGCCACAGCAGCAGTAACGGGGGCGAGGTTTCTCTGCAAAAGAGTCATAAAAATAAATTCAGTTGCAGGTAGAAGAGTGTCTGAGAAAGGGAAACCGAGGAAAGAGGGAAAGCGAGGCCGTAGTTAGTTCGCGAAATATTTGGTACCGAGACTGTGCTTCGAGACCTCTGCTCCCTCCTCTCGCACCTTCCAGCATTCCCTGACGTAGGATTCACCAGCGTTTTCACTGTGCTACTCGCTCTGCCCGTTCCACTAATTACCCCCGATTTAGGGTAATGTTGTTTTTACTCGGGAGGGCATCTGTATCCCATGCCTGGCTATTTAATGTATACCAGGGCATCTCGCTGGTGGCTTCACTATGCCTTGCAGAAATGCTACATCAGGAGCACAATGTATTCCGTGCCCGGGATATACACTGCTGTCCGGGAGGAACCATCTGTTGTTTTTAATTTGGTCGCGAGATATAGTCACGGAAGTTTTATAAATGAGCGCACTCAGTGTCCGCCAGGCAGGACGCGAATTTTTCTAGATTTGGCGACACACGTCGCCACTGGTGCAATGAATCATGCTAGATATTATTATTATCACGGTTTATGAAAATTCATCGTTTTTGTTTTGTTCAATGTGGATGATTCATCGATTGGATAAAAATGTACAGAATGCTTGGACTTGGAAATTCCAATATTATCAAGGATAAAAGTATGATAAATGACTAAAATATTTCATAGGATTTGTGATATTCAAATTACACTTTAAATATTTAAAAAGAAAAATACGAATTTTCTGAAAGATTTACAGCATCATCCTTTTTTCTTCAGTACGAATCTATAAAATTGTCAGGATTTTGATTTGCCATGGTATTAACAAACAACAATAATTTCAATAAATAAAAGAGGTATTTGTTTCGTAATCTACGACAAGTCCTGTTCAACGTTGAATTGTTTAACAGGACGTGTAAGCACGTATATAATTTCAAATTTAATCTATCGATCATTCTACTCCGGCGTAGAAGAAAAGAATCTGGCCGAGATTCTTAAGAATATCAGCGAGATTCTCAGCGAGATTCTTAAGAATCTCAGCGAGAATCTCGGCGAGAATCACGGTTACGTGCCGAAACGATATTCTTTTAAAATCTATCTGAGAATCTCGCCGAGATTCTAGAGAATCTCGGTCAGCTTCTTAGCGAGATTCGTTAGTGGGTAGCTGAAAATAAAAAGAATCTCTATCAAAATCCCACCGAGATTCTGGAGAATCTTCTTACTGAGATTCTTTAGTGAGTAGCTGGAAATAAAAAGAATCTCTATCACAATCTCGCTGAGATTCTAGAGAATGTCGCCCAGCGAGATTCTTTTCATTTTCATTGAAAATGAAATGAATCGATATAAAAAAAGATCTTTACGAATATTGAAGGACTGCTAACACTAATTAATTAGTACATCAACGAAGGTTCAACCCCACGTGTGTAGTCGAACTCAGAAAATCTCTCCAGTCTTATATATACGCTGAGGCTTCAAATCACTTGCGAGAAACATGCCGTCCGTTCGCCACCTAGTGACATCTTACGAAACGCTGGTGGACAATACTCCGCTAGATGGCGAAGGAACGAAGTGTTTCTCGCAAGTGACTTGAAGCCCCAGCGTATATATAAGACTGAAAAGCTTTTCTGAGTGCGACTACACACGATGGGTCTAACCTTGGTTGATGTACTAACAAATTAGTGTTAGCAATATTAAAATGTTCGTAAAGATCTTTTTTATATAGATTCTTTTCATTTTCAATGAAAATGAAAATGAGAAGAATCTCGCTAAGAAGCTGGCCGAGATTCTGATAGAGATTCTTTTTATTTCCAGCTACCCACTAAAGAATCTCGGTAAGAAGCTGGCCGAGATTCTCTAGAATCTCAGCGAGATTCTCAGATAGATTTAAAAAGAATCTCGGTTCGGCGCGTAACCGCGATTCTCGCCGAGATTCTCGCTGAGAATCTTGGCGAAAATCTTCTTAAGAATCTCGGCCAGACTCTTTTTTTCTACCCGGGCTGTCAAAATTGCATGCGAAAAAAAAATCATATAATGTCACTGCTATTAAAACTGGTCAAACAATTCGCCACTCCCTATTTTTCCTTGAACAAACGGAACGATGCAGAATTAAGAGAAACGGTGAGAGAAGCACTGGTATCATTTGCAGTACAAATGCGGCCTCGGAGCAACACAGTTTAACCCCACGAAAGAGTCTACCCATTCATTAGGCCTCTTTGCTCTTGACACAAGAGCGCGCGCGGCTACCGACATCATTGCACTGCAATGGCATCACCCTTGCCACGTTTCACCTGTCGCGCTCTCCCGGCGCAATACTTTTCACACTGTCACCCGGCGGCTCTGCCGCAAAACGAGCTCCCTTCTGCGTTCTGCGGTATCTCTCTCTGTTTCTCTCTTTCACTTCACCGCTGCAAACAGTACACGGAAACATGTAACACGTTAGTATAGGTAACTGAGCGTCGGTGATGTATGTAGTCACGTACCTGCCGGTGCTTCTACCGAGGGTCTAAGCGTTTCCCTGAGAGTCGGTTGATCTTTTTTCACACTACTCACTCTCATAACACTCGTGCCCGTCTGAATTCTCGAAGCGCACAAGAGCACAGAGAGGACGAATAACTTGAAAAGATTAGATGAAACGAAGTTAAACAAGTACGAATGACATGCAGCATATGTCGAAATATTAATAAACAGGTGAAATCAATGGTACGTATGTATTGACATTTTGAGACACTTTTCTTCTCAGCATATTTCGAGATCTGTAATTGACTTAGGATGACAAAAAAATCGCACGAAAATTTACTAGATGAAATATTTCAGTGAAAAATTCAGTAGTGTCTTAATTCATGACAATTGATGATGACAATTGTGAGGAGAGCGGTAGGCGTCTTTCTGGCAGGGACGTGCAGATCCGAGCGTAAATTATTGTCTACAAACCAAGCTGTTTTATTTTTACAATTCCCTGATAATCATGGAGGCAAAAATGTCAAGAATCCATTACATGCATCCATTTTTATTCAATTCTTAACATTTTTAGAACTTCGGTGAAACTGCAAAAGAGATACATACCCTTTTTGCTATATGTCGTCCGCGCACTAGAATATATTTTTGATAATTAATTACTTGACAACGATGTGGGTTGAGTCTGGCCAGACTCAGCCCGTGAAATATAATGATATTTCATCGGATATTTGCTAACGTGAACGCAGATGTCTACCCACTGACGGGCAATTATCCAAAATTAAGGTGATTTCGTACTGAAAATAGGTGCACAAGAAGTAACAAAAAAAAGTACTAATGAGTTTTTTTTAACCTCAGTTTGTCCGACCAAGGCCTCTTAATTTATTTGGCCAGTAGGTTGCGCTGTACTATTGATAGCTCGTCAACAATTCTTGGCCGACCTTGTATCAACTTCCGTTCATTCTAAGATGATACAATTCGCATCATCTTCTTACAGAAACAACGATTGTGTCGCTTACCCTATCAAAATTAAATGATACATGAATCATATTAGCTATAATTTTTAGAGAGCAGTAAACTCTTTTCAAAATTATATGCATCGAACGATATTTTCAAGATTTTTTGCTGTTGCGATGAAAAGCAAAGACAATTAACCATTTATCGGCACTTAATGAATCTTGATCAACCTCGTCAGAGGTTGATTTTAATGGTACGCAGTCTATTAGGGATGGAACGCATTTCTAATACGTCTGCTCCCATTGCTGTCTTCACATCTTATCAGTAGCGTTGCCGTTGGTCCGGGCTACATCAGCCCCTCTCTTTCTCGAGCCTAGCCAGAGCCTCCTCTTTTTGCCCAGTCCGCACACACTGGGATCAATAATGCACCAACCACTCGCTGCTCTCTCTCACTCTCTCTCTCTCACTCTCGTAGTTCTCCTACTCTTTCCTCTTCAAAACCGTACCGAATACGCGGGAGAGGGGCTCCTCCACTCCGTCCTGGCCTGGCCGCCCTTCCACAGCCAGCCCCGCGGCAACCCTCGACTAGGCTCAAGCTGCCCGTACTCGCCTGCATTCGCAGAACACTGGTAGCTCGGTCGGTATGGCAGAACTCCCTGGCTTTTCGCTTAGATATATCACCGTGCATCCTTTAACTAGGGCTAAGTTCCACATTTGTTAATAATTGTAATAGCTCCCTTTTTCCGTCGCTTTTGTAGCATATTTTATATTTTTATCGTACGGTGAAAAATATACATTGTTAGTAAAATTAATATACAAAAATAGTAACTTTTACGATGCATAGACTGAAAAAAAAAGTCATTGATTCCATAAATCCATCGTTTGCGGGCTGCCAAAAACAAGTGTTATCAACTTAATTTGAATTCTAACTCCTCCAATTCCATACGAGATCGAAACAATAACTCTAAAATAAGCAGAATAATATTTTTTTACTTCAATATTAAATGGGATTGAACGAATACGAACTACAGT
This sequence comes from Ephialtes manifestator, assembly GCA_963970395.1. Lineage (NCBI taxonomy): Eukaryota > Metazoa > Arthropoda > Insecta > Hymenoptera > Ichneumonidae > Ephialtes > Ephialtes manifestator. The sequence goes on from OZ019973.1 coordinate 718,007, forward strand.
AAATTCAAAAATACTCCTTTTGGCAGACCGCAAACGATGCATTTATTGAATCAATGACATTTTTTTTTCAGTGTAGACTGGTATTTTTAATTTACGATACAAGTGTTAAGTAATATTAAACCACGTGTATATTTAAAACGTCGTGTTTAATATAAAAGTATATTCAATAATTACTACCGTTAATTATATTTACATTATGTTTGTATATCAAATTTCATATAATATCTTAACTTTGGTGGTTATAACCATCCCCGTAAAATTCATTTTTTTCCCATCTTTTCTTGTGATCTCGCTTTTCTTCTATCCACTAATTTCGTCAGCCACACAGTTCTCTTTACTCGGCGAGACCTTTCTTGTTTTTATTCCTAGGTTTTTTCTTTCTATGCAGCTCGATGGAATCTTTGCTTCAATGGAATTTCTGTCTCAGTTTTATATTAAAAAGCATTTTGTCATTGTCAATGGCGCCTGGAAGACTCTTAATCTTCATCCCTCAACCCACCATTTTTTTTTGCTTAATATTAATTTTCGATTATTAGAACGACCACATACTATCCATACTTTGAATCCTCTCACCTAACTGAAGCAATATTGCATTTACCGAGATTTTAAGGTCTTTACATTAATCTATGGAAAATCGAACAAGTTTAGTTATTTTTTTAGACGCTTCGAATCATATATCATTCTTTTAAATCAAGAGTAAAAAAAAGATTCTTACGACCTCTAGATAGTTGTTTGGAAATAATGTATTTCATTCATGACTTTGTCAATTCTAAAAAATTAAGCAGAAAAATATATATATATATATATTCAGAAGCAATTGGTCTATAACTCGAATGACGTGTTTCCATGTCATAATTTTTAGTGACAATATCGCCAATTTACTCTGCAAGGAAGTGCAGCGACAACCAGTCTCAATTTTATTTTATTCCGTTCCCCCTGTATCTTCGTTAATTACAATTCATCTTCCACGTCTCTGGTTTCACCTTGATCTCTATTTTTTCATTTATTCTCTTTTTTTTGTCTTTATAATTTAATTCCTTATCTCTTTTTCTCCATTATTGCTTCTCTATTATTTTTTTTACGCATACTCTATTTCTCTTTCTGTATTATTTTTCGCGACAACCATGATGTTTACCAGCTGTCGAGGTTATTATTTGTTAATTAGTAAGTTTTTTTTTAAAGAATCTTCAACGCTTCGTATTTCTCTCTCAATACGAAGCGTCTTGAAGAAGGGAGTTTGGGAATTGCCTTGATTGAGCCGCGACAACGTGAAGGGAAAAGGTGCGGATTTTCGGGGACTTTAGAGCCACTTCATGCCAGCCAAAAGATTAGGTTGGGAGTATTCTGAGGCCTTGTTCGGCAAAGATAGGAGCGAATAACTGTCCCGCTCCCGTTTACACTTTAAATACAGTGAAAAAGGGATGTTTAACCAGCCAACGGTCGATCTTCTTTCGCAGAATTATTATTATTATTATATATATGTATTTTTAAAATGTTATTTCGTGATCCCTTCCGAGGCCCTTCGTTCCGAAATGGACACTACAAATACTTTTATTGATATATCGCAATTCGACCAAGTGATCAAAATTACCTCTTCAATATTTCAAATATTCTTTGAGTCCACACCGTTTTTTTAATTTTATGAACAAACCTGCAAACCAATAAAATTAGTTTAAGTGCGAACACTTTATGTCCCTTCGTCTACTCTGAATTTACTTTCGCTTTTCTTTCAAACTATATATTGTTGGGGTCTTTGGAAGGTACATGGATGCTATAGTATCTTTTGCGCTTCATCATTGTGGACTCTACATTAGGTTAGAAATTATAGTCCAATATTTGCATTTTAACATTTTTCTCAAGAGCGAGCAAGGAACGTTGTGATACGAGGAAATTTCAAGGCAGGATGCCGCTCGGCCTAGAGTTCGTGAGATGAGGAGATGGCGGAAATGGAAGAGCAAATGTATATCTATAGAAACCTTGCGAATGAATAAAGGCAGAGTGAATGCGACCGTCATCTGGGCGAGAATAAATTCTCATAGAGATGACGACCCAAAAGACTTTGTTTGGATCTGTATAATCTGTAGATATCCCAATAATTTTTTTATGGGGAGAGCTTTAATTTAATACTTTTTATAGGAATTCACAATGATACATTATGCTACAAGGGAGGAAAGTGGGTAATTTTTGCCGAGTGTGAAGTTATATTAACGGGAGATGAAAATTTGTCATAAATGCTGACAAGGCAATGTAGATTTCAACGAGGAGAATTTTTTCTTAACAACAATTAAAAACATATTAATAAAAGTTAACGGAAAAAATTGAGTTTTTTAGAGTCGACGAGTTCCTGAGGAAAAGGAAAGGGTGACTACTTAAAGTCAGCAGTCACTTATTAGAGGAAAATTCACTTATGGGCAGTAAAATTGTTAGGGAGGGCAATTTACGTTGAAAGAATATTATTTTTATTTATTTTTTTCTTTATATCTATATTTATACTCTTTGAAATAAAAAAACACAATTTAAAGGGAAGTCTAGACTTATGGACAGCGAGGAAAATTCTGAAAGAAAGAAATCACTTAAACAGCAACCTCGGGTTAATATATTTACTTATGAGCAGTAAATAGGATAAAAATTGGGTACGGTACGTAGAACAGCACAATTCCTGGATCCTTGCTCTCGTGCGGTCGTTTTACTGGGAGAAACGAGCAGGAAAGTTTCGGATCAAAAACTCTGAATCTTCGCTGCTTATATGCACGGCCAGGTCTCCATTCTCTTGCGAGAGAAACCGCATCGTCGCGGCCATCTGTCGGCCGAGCCGGAACTACGGGAGCTTTCGCGCGCTCAGGCGCGGATCGCCAACTCGGGAGGCCCGGGCCGTTAGGGAAACTTTATTTCAGTTTAGGACGGGGTTTTATTTTACAGGAAGAAAAAAACTGTAAGCCAGGAGGCAAACAGTTTGGCCGCTGGCGAACAACAAATTACGTCATCAAATAAAATTTTTCAAAAATCGATGCAATAACGTAATTTTTTTGAAAATTCAAAACCCCCACAAAACCTGAATAGATTTACGGATTTTTTCCAAATTCAATATCAAAGGTTGCATCACTTGTTCAATTTTTATATCAAGACTCAGCCCGATTGATAAACATTTGTTCACAAACCAGAATCCAAATTTTACGTTCGTTGAGTTCGATTGATCGGCCTTTTTTTTTAAATTTTAACAAATATTCGCGTGGATCGAAAATAATTCGCAGGGATTTTGCTTTAACCTTCATCGAGAATTCAAATAATATATTTCAGGGGCAAGCCGTAAACTTGCGAGCAGTTTAAATGCTAGCTAATAGTACGAACACGAGGGAAGAGTGGCTAGCCGTCAGGCATCCTGCAGTCGTTCTCAGGCTAAAGTTTTATCAATATAAAGCATTCTCTAAATAGACAGCAACGATGACGGCCGACCGACAACTTGATATCGACTAAACTGAAATCCGTCAGGATTGCAGTACGTATTCGAACTTGTATATTAGGTGTTTAAATAAAAAAGATAGAAAGGAAGATAGAAGATAGAAGAAAAAAAAATCAATTCAATAGAGAAAGATCGTTATTTAAAAAACTTAAATTAAATTTAAAAAAGCTATAATTAAATTTAATGCGAATCAAAAAATTTGGAAAACAATCATATAAAGAGAATGTAAATAAAGGCGAATTTTTGTATTTTTTAAGTTACAATATGCTTTTGGCACGATTTCGTACGCTTTTGATACGAAACACTGTAGGCTCTTGAAATTTAGTACTTTTTATTTAATTAATTAAATATATTAAATTACAACATTTTTTGGGAACATTGAAAAATCGGGTTCCTGAATTTGTATTGGACGTTTCACATTTGATGTATTCATTGTACACGTAAATACATTTTCGTGTATGAAATACCCGTTTGTTTCATGAGAATGTTCCAAGTCAATTGAAATGATAGACTCATTAATTGATAAGAGTGTTGAAGCAACTTTTTTCACTTTTGTATATGAGGCATTCTTTATCAACTGAGCCACTTTTTTCGGTTGGCCCCCGGATATTTTTTATAATTTGTCAGTTTGTTGTACTATTTGAGATGGGTGTTTGTGATTTTTTTCAGATTTTTCAAGAACAAAAATTCCTAAGAACATTAACTTTTTCATTTTTATCTACTTTCGAGTGATGTTAAGGTCACGATTGTTCCATCAGAACAAAGTCAATTTTTCGCAAAAAAAAAAAGCAATAAATAATGTTTTTTACAAAAAAGCTGCGCCAAATACTTCGGAAAAAAACGGGCAGGGAAAAAATTTTTAATTTTTAAATTTTTTACTGCCTAAGAATTGGAGGTTCCACTTTGGGATTTTTTTCTCAGAATCTTCATACAATGCGAAACACCTTGTAAAATTAAGACCGGAATCAAAGGTGCTTTTTTCGTAAAAAAATTATTTATTGCTTTTTTTTGCAAAAAATAGACTTTCTTCCGTTGGAAAAATTATGATTGTAACATTACTCGAAAGTAGATGGAAAATGAAAAAATTAATGTTCTTAAAATTTTTTTGAGAGTCTAATATTTTCTGCGATATAGTGATATTTAAAAAATACGTAAATCTTGAACGGCGCCCTTTAAAAATTTAAAAAAAAAATCACAAATACCCATCGCAAATAGTACAACAAACTAATAAATTTAGAAAAATATCCGGGAGGTCGACCGTAAAAAGTGGCCCAGTTGATAAAGAATGCCTCATAGAGAGCATTGAGACTTCGAGGTACCTTTTGAGATTCTCTTTGGATTAAAACTTAAGCGATCTGTTTCCCTTCAACATACATGTACAGCCAACAGATCTATGTTGGCGATGGTGGTGCAAGTCGCACCACCATCGCCACTTCCACCGTCACCATCATCCCACCAGATGAATAGTATTTCGTGGTGAGCTAGGCTGAAGCTCTTGGGATTAGCCAAAGTTGGACTGGGAGCCACTCGGCATTCAACACAATATCCCAATACAATTACCTATTCAATTCTACGTTCTAACGTGGAGCATTAATTGCGAAGTGAACTTGGTCCTGTCGCATTTCTCTCACTGTATATTCTAGATTCAACACTTACCGATAGTTCTGTGAGACCCCAGACATTCATCAATGTTCCCAAAAGACATAATCAATTCAGAAAATAATTCAGTCCATAGATCACTCACCTGAAACATAAGAAAAAAAGAAAAAAATCAGTAACTGTTCCTATTTTTATTGTCAATTTGAGACAATAAATTTCGTTTTTAAACCTTTGTTGTACATCCAGAGAAATTGGTATAATGGGATTTATTTCAAATAAATGAGATTTTATTTGGATCAAATAAATTTTATTAAAAATTAATTCGATTTATTTGTATGCTATAAATTCAATTTGATCGAAATACAATTTATTTCATTCTAATAAATCGTATTGATTTCAAGTAAGTTTTATTTGATCAAAATAAAATTTTATTACTTTGAAATAGATCCCGTACACGAAGAGAAGGATCTGATACTTTTTACCATATTTCTAGGAAAAAGTATCATAAATTCCTGGTACAAGGAGTCATGACGCCACCTATCAAGAAGTACGAGAACTACGAGAATTTTTACCACGAAATATGATAAAAAATGGTATGTATTTGGTAGAAATTCTCATAGTTCTCGTACTTTTCGTCAGGTGGCGGGTGTGGTTACCCAATACCAGTTTCGTTTGATAATTTTTATCATATTGTCTGGTAAATTTTATCAGATCCTTCTCTCCATGTGTTTGACTCAAGTAAATCCATCAAACTGATTTCTCTGGGTGTAGGGAACAAAAAAATGCTGTGGGACTCGCAGGCATTCATCAATGTTCCTAAAAGACATAATCAAGTCAGAATAGAATTTAGTCCATAGATCACTCACCTGGAACATAAAAGAAAGAAAAAAAAAATCATCAACTGTTCTTATTTTTATTGTGGATTTGAGGCAATAAATTTCGTTTTTAAGCCTTGATTGTAGAGAACAAAAAAATCGCCCACTTTCACATGGGCTTATGGATTCTGCGCTTGTATTTCGAAATCCTCTTAGTACTTCTTCGAAGCCCGGAACTGTAATCCCTTTTCAGATTTCAGCCTCCAATTAAACGTGCGAAGCAACTCGCGGAGCGGCCGCACCATCACCACGACACAACAACGGAGCCAAAATCGCGTCGATAAATCACAAATTTACAAAGAGGATTAAAACGCGATCGGGCAGACGGTAACAAAGTGAATGGCGCACAAGCCCCTACCATCCAACAATCTCGCCCCCATGCAGTGTGCGCTCAGCGCTACGCGTAGTCATGCTAATTCTCTAATTATATCAGAATACAAGCAGAAAAAAGGGTAGACCATTTTATGAGTTGGCCATAAATGAGTTGCTAGAACGATTAATTCAGTAATCATCGTGAGTAGTTGTCTTGTCAAATCAAAATGGGTTTTGATACAAGATAGTACTTGTCGTTATATAAAAAGATCTCGCTGCCATCGTTGAGTAAAAAATTGAAGGCGTCGGTTTCGTCATAAAGTTTCTTTTCAATTCTAGAATATCTAAAAAATTTGATACTAATAAGTATATCTCTATCGCATTTGTATTTTTGTACAAATAAGATAAATCTGTATTTTATTTGTACTAGGCTATTCGCGCGCTCCGCGCGCTTTCCCGGTTGGTGTTATATTATTTTATTACATTATTTGTATCTGAACATTTTCCTCTAAATCGAATTCTTGGACGATGGAAATAAAATCAAAGCTTTCTATATGAGGAAGCAAAAAATGAACTGCTCCTCATTTATCTGGCTGCCTCCGTCTTTGCCACTACCTATCTGTCTCTACTGTAATAGTTTATTTCGATACAAGAGGCCAAAGGAGCGTTTTGTGCACTGCTCGTGTGAAGACAGTACGCAGAACGATCCTTTGGCCTCGTGTATCGAACCATATTTTTCTTTACGAGTGCAATGCAAAATCCGAGTTTGTCCGACCTTTACAGACATGCAAAATGAGCTGCAACTTCAAGCAGTGAGCAAAATCCAGGGAACAATGTGCAAAATGAGGGAGATAGTGCGCAAAATTTTTTGCGCACTAGTGCGTCAACTGGCCATTTTGCATGTCTGTGAACGGTGGTCAAACGCGGATTTTGCATGTACGAGTAACGAAAAAGGATTTTATCACGATTCCACGTTTAAATTGAATATACCAATTAGTGCATAAAATCTTTCTATAACGAAAATTAGCTTACATATTTCTTTTCCTTATATTTATTTCCTCTCTGCCGCTCGTTTTCTCTGCCTTTCCCTGGCCACTGCCTCATGATGTACTGTACTGATTTTTTTAGATTCCTAGAGGTTTTCCTTCAATTACTTGTGTCGTCTAGGATTTTTTTCTTGCAGGGCAAACAGTTCGACTGAAGTACGGTCCTCTTTTCTTATGCATCATACTTCAACTCGATTCGCTCTGCCGGGCTTTTACAATCTTTTTTAAGCGTCTTTATGCGACAAAGTAGCAGTGCCCGTCTCGAAATAACCTTAACAAATCCTCAAACCTCGTGTCGCGAGAACTGCCAAAATACGTTAACATGCCTGAAGTTGCTCATCGGTTAAAACGAGTTTCAGTTAATCAGACAGCCAATCAGAGAACGAATAAACCGACAACAATACTTATATCGAAAATGCGAGATATTTTACCTACTGATTTTTTAAGAGGACTTTTTATTTGTGTTTTTCAAAATAAAAGGGTTCCTGTAGAACTTCTTTAAGCCGGATAAAAAAATTCTTTTCATTTCTGTTCATGTTGGTATAAAATTGGTAGAACGATGGATTTATTACTTGGTGCTTAACGTGTCGTCACGCGGCAATCGAAGAGGCTTTAGTTCATCTGCGTAGGTGAACGAGAGAATGAACGAACGGTCGGAGAACACCGGGCACTTGATTGACTGGCCGGCCATACGCAACAACTAACGAGCCATCGCGCTTTTGACAAGTTTGAAAATAGAACAATGGTCCATCATCGCTTTTTCGCAGTACGAGGGAGGTTTTCGTGTAGAAATGAAGCAGCTTCTCGCACGTTTTGTTCGGTAAGCGCACGTGCTGTACAAATCCTCTTGTGCAAGCACCGTAGCACCCTCTACTGCCCGTTGCTTGCTTGTTTTCGCATTGGCTAACTGGATCGTGAGAGTGCTTCGAGCTTTCGACGATCGACTGGTCGCTTGCTCGTTCTGTTGCAATGCCGGACGGCAGACCACCCGGCAAAACAAATTCTCGATAGCGCGTTAAGCCTCGAATTGAAAAGAACCTAGCGGTATTTCACCCCTGCACGATTCAACGCTATTAGAGCAGAGAGTATAAGGTAAAAGTATCATTCACTCGACGATCACAAGTAAGTAAACATTTTTGTTGACTGCCGATTATTTTTATGATTTACCGAACGTTTTCCAAATTTTTCGACAGCAAATTTTTGTTTATTTTATTAGCTAGACAATTTACTGCGAAGAATGGAAAGAATTCTACTATGCAGTAGAATATTGTATATTTAGTTTAGAACAATTTAAACTAACCATAAGATACAATGTGGTAACATTTTATGATACCAAGACTACGAACAATATCACATTGTTTTATTAACAATTATATATTGCAAATATTGTATCGCTGTAAAAAAATTAGACCTCTGTATCTGGCGAGTTTATATGCTAATATGAACATTCAATAGTGAACCACTTTACTGTCCTTTGCAAATTCGCTAAGTACTTCCCAATTAGATTAAATAAATAAAAAGTGAAAAGAGCAACTTTTTTAGTGCCTCGTAATAAACTGTACTGGTAAAATGATACAATATTCACTAATCTTTTATTGAACAATGCGAGATAATTCAATACTTCTCTTTTTTAATGCATTCCTTTCGGTTAATGCATTTCTCTGAGTGGAGCGTTACGTCTCAGCGGAATGACATACAAGTCAACGATCGAAGCCAAACAATAAGGAATCCTTGAGATGGAATCAGAAGCAGTCTCACGGGAACGGAAGTGGGAGAATGCTGTGAAAGAGCTTGAATTCCTAGATTCTCGCTAATTAATTCAATGGAACACTCTATCGTCTAATTAGCGAGAAGAGAGTGCGGGGTGCATTCGCCGACACGGAAGGATGGGTATTCATTCTCGGTATAATATCAGACTGGTCGGTGTCAACGCTGTCGTCTGCCGTCGTCGGAGTCGAGTGGATGAAGGCCGTGGCCAGGATTCGTCACGGAGCCTTGCCTCTAGAATCTTGATTCTTGATTAATTCGACGGAACATTCCTTCGCGGAGAGGGTGGCACAGGGTTAGCGCCAAGTTCCACGATAATTAATTTGGCCTAACACTGCTAGCTATGGTAAGCCTTTCTCTGCTAGTTGGAAGTACGACGAGTCGTCAGAACTGCTGCCTACGAGAAGGACTGCGGTTGGCGGGCCAAAGTCTAGGTGATTCTACAACACCGAAGTATGCGCTACGATTCAACTTTCCCTCTTCCCTCTTGGGTATGATATGACGGAAAAACATTTATAGTAAGGAAAAAAATGTAAATGTGACTAATGATTGAACATCCTTGAAAATTTTCACGGTTTAGAGAGTATTGGAAATTTTTTGAAGATCTTCAAGAGACGCGGTAACGTCTCGAGTCCAAGAACTTAAAACAAAAAAAAATTGGCTACATGCAATCGGTAACTTGCTCGAGAATTTTGAAAGCGATTTGGGATGAGATTTTTAATGTTATGTTTAGAATATAATTCTAATATAAACTTTCGATTGCTCCTATTCGCGATCCAATCGGTTTTGCCAATACAGAGATCTCAACATCCATATCAACCCGTGCAGAAATTAGTTCGGGCAGCCGCGATTAAATAACTGGCCTTTTTAGGTATAAACGTGGCATCCACAATAGGGAATCTACTCTAGAACCCTACTAGGCTCAACAGAGGTGGCCACGACAAACTTCCGGGCCTAATCAGACTTAAATGTGGAACCCTCACTAGGGTCGCCCATATTGAGCCTCTAAAGGCCCCGTACTTCAAACGTGACTAGCCTAGTAGGGCCCCTAATAGAACTGGGACAAACTAGAAAGGGCCAAGTCAGAGCCCCAACTATTTTTCTACACGAGAATCTATTTGAATCACGATAAAAGAGGATTTAGTGTGACACTGTATTGTCCTCGTAGATTATTTAAGAATGGACATAATGCTTATTGGATGCTCGTGTACATACAATCATTACTATATTTTACAGAAATGAATTGATAGTTATTATTATGCACAGTATTAGGAGTGAACTTTATGAATTAGTCAACGTTCCTAATACGATCCCGACTCTTTCAGGAAGATAATTGCTGCGTACCATTAATTGCTGCAAACTTAGCAAACTAATGGCATTTGATCTCCCGTCCGAATCTCAGAAAACCAACTGCTACATCGAAAATATCCATTAAATCGCACTAAGTACAGTGGATTTTTATATTAAGTTCTGGAATAAGTCATAATTATAACTAACATTATCCTCGTTTTTAAACCCTTTTCTCAAATCCAATTATTATTACAAAGTGTTTCAAAACCCCTTTCCCATAAATTTCTAATTTTCGCGCTAGGTCGGCATTCTTAGCTCTATGCGGAATAAATTTCCGGAACGTTGGACTCGAAAGGGGGCTTGCGTATTCGTGTGTTAACCGCCAGGCGCGTTAGAGGGAGAATTTATTCCCCTTGACCAAAATACGGGAAACCTTAAAGCTAAATGGCATACAACGCATATAAATTGTCAGTTGAATCAAAACCGCCATAAATTGAAGCAAAAGAATACCGTGGCATTTGAATAATGAAATGATTTATTATTGAGTCTCAATGACCACTTTTAAAAGAGAGGAATGCTAAAAATTAAGAAAGGCGTGTGGTAATTCGCATTGCTAACACAAAAGGACGAAATTGTGATCTTCGTTGGTATCGTCTGGAGCGGGAAACGATCATGCCAAAGTACTACCGACTACGAGGATCACGCGAATGGGTAAACGTAAACTCGGGGATGAATCTTGAAGCTTTGGACGGTGGAATGTGTGCGGTAGCTACAGGATTTTAGGTAATCGGTCCACATAGAGATTTCACGTGGCCAAGAGGGAGGAAAGGGGTAGCAGATAGTCAAGTTTTGTTGGTTATGTTGGCTGTCGTTGTACAGCTACATCAGCAACCGAGCTATCTGGTCTCGTCTGCTAGATGCTGGCCTCGCTGTCTCTTGTAACAATGTTCCTACAGAACCCCGTGGAGTAACGAGAGTAGAGGAAGATCGGGTATACGCCGAGGAGTAAACCGAGTGGGGAATGGAAGCTACTAAGCTACAGAACAGTCAAGTAAAGGGGAGGAAGAGAACTGGGAGGCTACACAGCACAACACATCAGTAGAAAGCAGCTGAGAGGACAGAGTAGAACTAGTCGAGCCCCTGGAGACTCGGTCTGCCCTCTGATTACTGCATTCAACACAATCTTCTCTATTGTCTCTCCTCTCTCAGAGGGTACACTCGCCTAGAGGACATATTAATATTACGTTGCACAGACCGCGCTGGCCAGTCGACACTAGCCAGTTGAGTGCAGTCAAGATTCGCCCACTATGTACGCTATGGCTTTAGATCCCCAGCTACACTGTTTGGGCGTGTTAGAACCCTAGTATACTTGAAGAAAAATCTCGAGTGCTTAGTTAATCTTCGTTGAGTTATCTCGAAGGAAATGTACATTGCCCCTGTTTCTCGCTATCTTTTTGCAATTACTGTTTATGATGTAATATCATTTTCTAGTATTACTTTCTCAAGAATTGTATTGTACATGAAGTGTAAAGGAATAATTATAGTTAAATTGACTATTTATTTATTATAAGATTTATTATAAGAAAAAGTAATTGATTAAGTAGATGAAGAAAAACTCTTGCATTCACAAAATATAAACTGATAAAAAAATCCAATCAAAATTATACAGTAATTTAATAAATTTTATTGTAACAAAAAGAAATGGACGTTAGTACTTTATGGGTTTAGATGCTAAAATGAATATTCAATAGTGAACTAATTTAGTATATTTCGACAAAACAATGGCGTGGAATGAAGAAGGCTGACAGATTGTCTTGGCTATCCGAAGTAATTTGCGTTTTACTGAATTACCGACCGAGTGGAACCAAGAATCTATGCAGTCTAAGCTACCACATGGTTTTACGAAATGAACAAGCTCCGACAAGGGTGACTTATCACCGTGCAACCCGTCTTTATTACCGCCGTGTTGAATTCGAGCGATCACAAGTAAAAGTCTCTTCGAAGAGAGTGTACGGAGTATATAGCAAAAAGGTGAGAAGTGTATAGCGAGAACTGAGTGAGAAAGATCTAGGGGTACATTTCAACGCGTCAGTCTCCGGGATTCATTCGATCGAGAGTGCATCGATAGTGATTTATCGCTCGCGCAGCCTTATCCCGCTCGTGTCAAGCCAGTTTCTGTAGTTTGCGCGAGAACCGAGACTTTGGGATCGATCGGTTCCTGTATTTTACGGCTCTAAGGTGATTTATGGCTCGTCTCGGGTCGTCCTACGCCAACTTCGACCAATACCCTCACGAGCTATTCCTATGAAATAATCAGTATACTGGCAATCCTTTACTCCCTCTTAAGAGAACTTTGTACAAGCGATATTCAAAAGTAAACATAGCAATTTAGGTGTCAAACCATGATCGCTTGGATGGGGGTCCAAATAGCGAATGGCTAAAATAGTGGATGGCTGAAATAGCGAATGGCTAAAACAGCAAATGGCTGAAACAGCGAATGGCTGAAATAGCGAATGGCTAAAACAGCAAATGGCTGAAACAGCGAATGGCTGAAATAGCGAATGGCTGAAATAATGAAAGGCTGAAATAGTGAATCGCTGAACTAGCGAATAACCGAAATAGCGAGTGGCTGAAATAGCGAATGACTGAAATAACGAATGGCTGAAATACCGAATGGCTGAAATAGCCAATGGCTGAAAACAGCGAATGGCTGAAAATAGCGAACGGCTGACAATTTCGAATGGATAAAATAGCGAATGGCTGAATTAGCGAATTAAAAAATAATGAACATCTGAATGTATAAAGGTCATTTTTATGGAATTCGCTATTTTAGCCATTCGCTATTTTAAACCCCATCCGATCGCTACCGAGGAATTTGTAGTTAGGAGATATAGTATATAAAAAATGCTCACTATGTTTGAAGAAAAAAAAAATAAGCGTTGCGAAATTCAAAATGACTGTAGGTTGCTTTGGTTCTACAAGACTGAAACACGTTGATGAACCTGACAGAGAATTAGAGCTGGCAGAAAATTTACCTGCGTAATCTAATATAGCCCGGGGTAGTGCATGCAGCTATGGGCTGAGTGATTTAGTGTTATTGCTTATTACTGGCGGGTACTGTCGACCAGTTGGCGAGCTTTCGCACCCTACCGACCCTGAGTACAGCAAAATCTCGATGCAAAAGGGCTGCAACTTTGCTCTTTCTCTCTCTCTCTCATCCACCTATATAGTAATTCTAATATAGCTTTGGCATAGCTGCAAGCCTCTTACTAAGCTACATGCGAACCTGACGCATTTTAGTTTAAGGGAGTATTCGCTTTCCTTGTTCGTTATGAAATGCAAGCATGCACAATCGACTGCACGGCATGCCAGAAAATATATAGTACATTAGTATTGGAAACTTGCAAAATTCATGGGAAAAACCAACACACATAGCGCACTCAATTTTATCTATCTAAACCTCTCATTTACCGGCTTATACCCCATACCTTTTTTTTGTGCCAACGAGATAGCTCAGTAGTGCAGCCCCGAAATCGCCACTAAAGCGTTTCCATGTGCGACCCGAGTGGTCACCTACGCTAAAGCTCCGATAACGAATGACCTTCGATACGTTTTTTTTCACCCCCTTCCTCTCTCCTCTATTGAACACATCACTCTACTATCTCTCCCTTTTCACTAACATATTTTTCTCCATTCAGAACGATTTTTTAAATCCTATAGAATCATCATTATAAGCAAAACGCGAAAAATACCCTCGAAACCGTTAAATAAATGTACACGACATTCCCATGTTTAACCAAACCCCAGTTTTGATTGTTCTGTCATGGAGAACATTCGTACGCAGAATATGAATATTGCAACATTTTTCGGAAATACACACGTAATACGAATAAATAAAAATTATACATAAAATATATTTTACTCACGCCGAGTATTTTAATCCTTCAGGTGTAAAAATAAATCATTGTATTAAATTTTTTTTTCAACTTTGTAAAAGTGTACATATTGCACCTCAATATGGAATTGTTTAACGTCATATAACAATATTTTAAATAATAAATAAATAGGTAAGACTGTTCATTTCCAACCCGCGTAGAAAAAAAGAATCTGGCCGAGATTCTTTTTAAATCTATCTGAGAATCTCACTGAGATTCTAGAGAATGTCGGCCAGCTTCTTACCGAGATTCTTTAGTGGGTAGCTGAAAATAAAAAGAATCGCCATCAGAATCTCGCGCAGCTTTTTACCGAGATTCTTTAGGGGTTGGCCGAAAATAAAAAGAATCTCTATCAGAATCTCGGCCAGCTTCTTAGCGAGATTCTTCTCATTTTCATTTTCTTTGAAAATGAAAAGAATCTATATAAAAAAGATCTTTACGAATATTTTAATATTCCTAACTGTTACGTCATGGCTGTGATTTATTTTATTATTTTTGTGGAAAAGACGCAACAAATGAAAATTGATTTATTTGTTCCTCTATTTTTTAACGGATTGTGCCGCCTCAGGGGTTGGAGGAAGTGACTGGGTGATTGAATAATTGTATAAATTTAAGAGAAAAAAAACAATTAATATAAATTTTATTCACGGGAGTTAAATTATAATGGTTTGAGTTTTATAATGCTTAAATTTGTTAATTGTTGACGAGGGTCGACCACCTTAGTCTGCTCCCGGAGTAAGACTGACTATGTTGGAAATTACACGTAGTACTAAAGACACGGCGCATTAATACAAAAATTAAAGATGCGCGACATCGCGCATCTCATAGATGTGCGGTGCTCTGCTATTGGGCGTGGGAAAGCTGACTAATATAAAAAGTTCGCATCTAGTAGCGCTTCCGGCTACTAGGTGTAAGAAAAAGAAGAATGACCAGTTTATTGTTATTATACTTCATTTTTACTTAATAGAATAATAATAATAATTTGAAAGAATTAATAATAACATTCATTTATTGTTTTGTTTAATTTTCAATAATGAAAAATAAGCCCGGACGTAACACTAAAACTAATTTTTTAGTACATCAACGAAGGTTAGACCCCTCGTGTGTAGTCGAATTCAGAAAAGCTTTCCAGTATTATATATACGCTGGGGCTTCAAGTCACTTGTGAGATACGCTTCGTTCCTTCGCCATCTAGCGGAGTATTGTCCACCCATGTTTCGTATGATGTCACTAGGTGGCGAACGGACAGAGCGTTTCTCGCAAGTGGTTTGAAGCCTCAGCGTATATATAAGACTGGAAAGCTTTTCTGAGTTTGACTACACATGAGGGGTTGAACCTTCGTTGATGTACTAACTAATTAGTGTTAGCAGTTCTTCAATATTCGTAGATCTTATTTGATATAGATTCATTTCATTTTCAATGAAAATGAAAAGAATCTCGCTGGGCGAGATTCTGATAGAGATTCTTTTTATTTCCAGCTACCCACTAAAGAATCCAGTAAGAAGCCGGCCGAGATTCTCTAGAATCTCGGCCGGCTTTTGATAGAGATTCTTTTTATTTTCGGCAAGATTCTGATGGAGATTCTCTTTATTTTCAGCTACCCATGAATCTCGCTAAGAAGCTGAGCGAGATTCTCTAGAATCTCGGCGAGATTCTCAGATAGATTTTAAAAGAATCTCGGTTCGGTGCACAACCGTGATTCTCGCCGAGTTTCTCGCTGAGAATCTCGGTGAGAATCTTCTTAAGAATCTCGGCCAGATTATTTTTTTCTACGCGGGAGTATATTAACGTTACAAAATATATACATACCAAAAAATATAAATTTTTACAAAAATTCGTCTGTCAGAAATATTGATCGTAGAGCCAAAAAAAAAAAAAAATTACATGTCTTTTCTTTTTTAAAATACTTTTTGATGAAAAATAGTCAAAATTATTGAAGAGCCTTAGGGTCAGAAAATGAATAATTCAGCTGAAATTTCCCATGAACAAAACTGGTAAAATACTGAGGACTAACATTTTTGCTAAAAATAAATTTTCCCGATGCAAAAAAAGAATGATATTTTTTAAACACCGGTGACATAATATGTTTTGTGCGACTGGCACAAGTAGATAACAGCTAAATCAGCAATTGCGACGCTGAGTATCGATCACGAAGTTCTGTAAATTTATTAAATGTTGTATATACTAAATTTATTTATAAGGTAATCATTTTTCAATAGGAATTTCAACTATAGCGACGGGGAACTAGGAGAAGCTGTGAAGAGGCGGCACTCGAGGTATTTTAATTATCTTTCGAGCACACTACCCTCCAACCTTGCTTCTCCATGTAGCCCCGCTCATTCTCTAGCTTTTCCTCGCTTCGACTTCACCAGCTTTCGCACTTTCTCTCCATCTTCAGACCTTTCCACACCTAGAGCTCTGTACGCGAAGACGTCTCATTGTTATACGCCAACGCGGATTTACGGTCGGCCATATCTTAGGAAAATGAAACGATATTCTTTGCCGGGCTAACGCGTTCACCATTCGCCCTTGAGATCCAGAGGAACGGGGAATGGGGAAGACCTCGTCCAACGACGATGAGGACGCGGGTTGCAATATTGCTCCCATAGTGGGCCCGGTTACTCTCTTTATATTCCACAATTTTCCATCATTCTCGCCACGTTCGCTACTTCCTACCAAACGATACATACATTGTCACAGTGTTTGTTGCTAGCTTCTTGTAATGAATAGCCAATCTGAAGCACTCTAGGTAAAGAAAGGTAGAAATACACTAATGATCAGTGATTGGTCGATTGAGGAGCAGTAAAGTCCCGCGAAATGTGAGTTTAAGAGAGAATTTCAAACACTTCGCAATGGGATAAAAATCTGAAAAAAAAATCAACCATGTACAAGGCGATGAAAAGATTGATTTTACATAATAATAATTCCAAAATGTTATTAATAAAATGATTTTTAAAAAATTGTTTCACAAATCAACCTAACTTTTTTTTCAAATGAAAATGAGTTAATTTTTCGAAACACGTATACATTTTTTTAGAACTTTTTTTAATTTTTGAAAATTTCTTTTTTATGTTTGAGCTGTGTTTGCGAATCTACTTCGTCAATAGTACGGACGCTTTGTATCACATTTTTCACAATTAAAAAAAATATGATTTCTAACAATTACACAATACGCTGAAAAATTCGAAGGTATTCAGAAAAAAATAACAAATGATTTTCATTTGAAACAAAAATTAGGCTGATGGCTGATTTGTTAAAAAAAAATTTCGTGCAATTGTTAATAACATTTTGGAATTATTATTGTGCAAAATCAATATTTTCATCACCTTGTACATGCTTAATTTTTGGCGGGACTGTACCGCTGCCATTTCCTTAAGTTACAAAATATCGTACCTTTCATGCCGGGTTTCTCGTACAAAGTCTACCCTTATTCCTATCCTGTACGTAGAATATTCTCCCAATGTATATACGTAATGAAGTCCTTACAGCTTCTTAAGGGGAGTGGTAGCTGTAATCTGACGGTGAATTACGGAGCAAAGGTCGATTAATAAGAATTTCAATATAGTGTAAAGTACAGTAGAGTGGAACTTGGTTGAAAAATTACCAATTGGATGAAAAATCGTTTTTCATCCATGTAAAATAAAAAAAAGAAATATCTTGACACAAATGAGCCAAAGTAAAAAAAAATTGACTAATCAAATACAGCAAAAGATCACATTCTGATTTAAAAAGTTCTTCACATCTCCATGTTCTGTTGTTTATTATTATTATTATTATTATTATTATTATTAGATAATAGACGGGACAAGTCCCTTGATAACAATATTATTTGGCAGACAATTAGAATAGCAGAAGTACAAACATTACATACAATAATTTATTAAAATTAACATCTAAGTCGTCGCACTCATATTAATGTAGCTATTAAGTTGACGAAGAAATATAGACATCGGAGAACAAAAAAAATCAATAAACACTGCTGCGGAATTGCCATCATGTAGCATTCTGGTGATAGGCTCGTTCAACCCGTAATTTGTACGATGAGAATGCACATAGAAAATGCGATGGTTACGAGTTTTTTGCACCGGAACCGAAATAGTAACTGCAGTAAGAAGTTCAGTACAGCTCACCATGCCCCACACAATTTTATATAAAATAATCAATTCAGCTCTTAACCTACGCAATTCAAGAGTTGACATTTGCAATGCATTTTGTAGATATTCATGACTGCTACAACCCTTAATCTTAAATTTAAACATTAAAAACCTTGAAAACTTTGCCTGAACACGCTCCAAACTGTTTATAGCGTTCTTATAACGTGGGCTCCAAATAACCGACGCATATTCCAGTATCGGACTCACTAAAGCACAAAATAATATTTTTAACGAAATTGGGTTCTTGAAGTCTACGGTATTTCGTCTGATAAAACCCAACATTCGCAACGCACGCCCACAAATAATTGATATATGCTGGTTAAAGCACATCGGTGACGTCATATATACACCGAGATCTTTGACAGAGCTAACACGCAAAAGCTCAGAGTTTCCCAAAGAATAGCTAAAAAAAAACGGTTCGCTGACTCGATAGAAAGAAATTGTTAGGCATTTCGAAATATTGAGAGATAGTCTATTTTGCTCGCACCACTCAAAGAGTCTGTCAAGGTCACTCTGTAACTCAAGCGCATCCTGCACACATCGAATTGTTTTGTACACCTTTAAATCATCAGCATACAGCAAATAATGTAAGTTCTAAAATTAGACCAGTGATGCAGCTTCATTTCATAAGGGGTCGTCCACCACGGATTTGATCTTTTTGGACCCCCCCTCCCCCCTGGTCGTGTATCGTCACAATTGCAAAGCGCTTCCCCCAAACGTGACATCACGCGATCTCGCCTGACCCATGGGGGGGGCACCCCTCCATAAACTTAAAATAATTTCAATTTTTGTATCATCAAAAAACGTTTTATATATATATCATACATAGTCGAACGATAACAAATATTTTTATATTATTTACGAATAGTAGGAACAATAATGTAACTTTTCATACACGGTAAAAAAGGCTTGGTTGGAACAACCAAGTGCCTTGGTTATATATGCGCCAGACAATTAATTGGTTAGACCAACCAAGTTATTTGTTAGGCTACCAATTTCTTGGTTGGTCTAACCAAGTCACTTGGTAGCTTATCAACCAAGTTATTTGTTAGGCTACCAATTTCTTGGTTGGTCTAACCAAGTCACTTGGTTAGCTTACCAACCAAGAAATTGGTAGCCTAACAAATAACTTGGTTGGTCTGACCAATTAATTGTCTGACGCATATATAACCAAGGCACTTGGTTGTTCCAACCAAGCCTTTATTTCCGTGTACAGGTTTAACAAAAACGTAAGTGTTCTGTTCGTTGACTAAAAATGCTCCAAGACTAGTGAAAACGAAGATTACAAATGAAATAACCGGAAGAGATCATTTCGTTATAGTAAATCGAAAAAAAAAAAAATTTCCCCGAGTGATTGCAAAATTTTGCGTGAGGTTTTATAGTAGTAGTAGGTTTATTGTATAATTAGTGGCTTGGGCCATACATCCAAGTGGGGAGGGGGGAGCGCTACCCGTGAAGAAATCTTATCAGGGTTCTTCCAAGGCCCCGATTAATATTCCCTAATTCTCTTAAGGGCCTTATGTGGAAGCCTCATCGGGTTTCGCAAATGATGGTCACGCTTTTTTCTTCGGGGCCTTTAAAGGCAAAATAATGAGGGCCTTTTAAGGCTGCCCTATTAAGGCCTTACTAAAATAATAAAGAAATTGAATTAAAAAATATATATTTGTTATTATTTAGTTGAGTAATGCTGCACTTTTAATTAGATATTTCGTTTTTCTCTACAAACGATGGTACATATTAATCGCTGAAAAAACATATTAAATTTTTTTTTGACATTGACGCGAATCGAACCCAGAACCCTCCGGATGGTGTAGTTGGTGCGCCTTAGCTCTCTTGGCCATTCAGATGATATGAATATGCAATTTTTTTGTCTATTTGAATGACTGTAATATGAAATATGAA
Organism: Ephialtes manifestator; assembly: GCA_963970395.1. Lineage (NCBI taxonomy): Eukaryota > Metazoa > Arthropoda > Insecta > Hymenoptera > Ichneumonidae > Ephialtes > Ephialtes manifestator. The sequence goes on from OZ019973.1 coordinate 738,347, forward strand.
ATAAAATTAACGTTATTACGTTAATTTTTACGTTAATTAGTCAGAACTTGATAGATTTACATGACTGCGTCTGATGTGTAAAAATAAAAGCACATTCAGTTATTTTTTTACAGAAATTGGTTATATCGAATAGGGTACATTGTATCGTTGTTGACATCTATAATTATATTCCACAAAATTGCTTGTTTTATCGTTTGCGCGAAATAGTTCGTTTGTATCTAGGTGCGTGACTGTCTGACTGACCTGAGGGCCACTATTAGACCTGGCTGACTTTGACGGTCATTAATTGGATAGGTGTCCACCAATTTTGCCATGGAAACCTCGGATTGCCATATAAGATCCTCATCTGGCAAATTTATTACTGATTTGTTTACTTGGTGCCAAGATTACGCCTGACTGGGCCCTTAAGTGATTACCCTATCAAGCCCTTATTAATCTTCGATATGGGAACCTAGAATTGCCTAAGGAGACCCTTATCTGGCAAAATTATTATTGATTTGTTTATTTCATGCCATGATTAAGCCTGACTGGGCCCTTAAGTGATTACCCTATGAAGCCCTTATTACACTTGGCCGTGACAACCTAGAATTGCCTTATGAGGCCCTTACGTGGCCAAATTATTATTGATTTATTTACTTGGTGCCATGATTAAGCCTGACTGGGCCCTTAATTAATTGCCCTAATATAGCCCTATTAAATATCGGCATGAAACCCTACAATTTCCTTAGTAGGTCCCTAATTGGGAGTGATATGGAACTTCCTTTTATGGTGTCCACATTAAAGCCCGATAGGGTCCTAAGTTATCTTAGGGCAACCCTAATATTTTTCTTCACGGGTATTGACTTCTTTACATATCGATATACAGTTTCGTTGCAACGTTATAATTATACTTGTCACTAGTCCAATAATAAAAAGTCTCGGGTTTGTAGAACATTTATTAAAATGGAATAAGTTGCTTGTTTGGGGATCGTTTCTACCTTGTGAGGTTTTATAAAAAATGGAAAATGCGTGACGTCAAAATTGTGACCCTCCCCCCCCCCTCCTGTAGCGTCACAAAACGTCACTTTTTTCGGGACCTCCCCCCCCCCCCCCTGTGTGATGACGTCATTTATAAACGGCCCCTGAACTGTAATCCATCTCTTCATGGTTCCATAAGATATCAATAACGTACTGAAAAATTTCTGCAACCACACGGAGAAAAATGCTTGGTTGGGCTTACTAAGATTTTGATTAAAAATTTTACGAAGAAAAATTTGGTAGGCGTAACCAAGTTATTGATTAAGCGTACTAAATACTTGGTTGTCTTACCAAATCCTTGGTTATGTTAGCTAATAACTTGGTTATGTTAGTCAATAACTTGGTTGTGCCCACCAAGTTTTCTTGATAACATTTTTAACCAATTTTTTGGTAATTCTAACCAAGCTTTTTTCTGAGTGTAACAGCCTCGAAAGATGTGATATTTACGTTGCGATCAAAAAGCGCCAGAGTGTCTTATAGGTCACAACTTAATAGCGATTCTATAGCTTAGTATATGGTCGCGAAATGCCTGTTCCGTTAGTAGAAGATGCGCTCCGATGAGATCAAGGTATTTGCGGTATTAGAACTTACAATTACAAAAGGCCCCTTACCGGAGAGCTATTACATTTTCAAGATTCCCGAGAGGTTTGGGAAGTTTGTCGTTCGCATGACGATCGCGGAAATCGTTACTGCACAGGCACAGAATCGCTGGACTTTAAAGTTTATGCGACTGGTCGGTGATTCCATTCTCGGTATTCCAATTCCAATGGGCACTCAGGGGTAGTAGCTCTTTCATTCCAAGCGTGGGAATAATGAACGAATTGCGGATTAGCGCGCGGGATAATTCGCACAATATTGCGGAAATCGGTACGAGGCGTGAGGCGCTCGTTTTCCGATGAAACGCAATTATCGTCGACGTACAAACCGCAGTATTTTTTTCACCATTGAGTGCGCTCTTGGGGTGGAAGGTAGATGGTGGTGGAAAATGTAATGGAACATGGGACAGCGTGAAACGAGTCAGCTCGCCAAGCATACATTAGTCTGGAATACCCGCGACCGCAATAATCATTATTTATAGTCCCATTATATTCGTTCGTTGGAATATAGGTAAGCGAGAAATAGGAAGCCAGAAAGGGACGTAGAGAAAGCGTCTCTGCTGCGGTAGCAGCAGCAGCAGCAGCAGCAGAAACACACGAAGCCGTTCTGCTAGGGTCTCTTCTCACTATTCGAATTGATTTCCGCAATTTATAGCTCTCCATGAAACTCTCGTCTTTGTTCCTATTTCCTACTTCACACCACGTACGTTATGTGCTTCCAGATATATTGACGAGTATTCACTAAGTATTGTTAATTGTATTGCGGTGAAATAATAATGTTCTTTTTCATTGCTTTATTTTTCTTGCTCTCATAATCAAGCTGAATTGTAGGGGAATTAGTATAATTGGTTGGTCGTGTCAACCGATATTTTGGTTATGGGAATTCATTATTTTTTTTTCGTCCAGACAGCTTTATTTTTTTACTGTGTTTCTACTGTATGAAAAAACATGAAAAACTCATAAAAAGGGTGGGGTTCAAAATAGCGAATGACTAAAATAGCGAATTTAAATGTAATGTACGTCTGAATCTAGAATGGCCATTATTATGAAATTCGCTATTTTAGCCATTCGCTATTTTGATTGCATTTTATTTTTATTTATTTATTTATTTATTCTTCAGTGAACGGGACAAGTCCCTTGAAAGCAGCCAAACAGATAGCGCATTACACCTTATTATATAAATTATACATACTATGATATATAAGAAACAAACAATTCACAAATTTGATAACTACGATAAACTATGAGGGGTCTCTAAGAACAATATAATTATTTAACGAATTCATAAAGACCGAGAGTGGAACGATGAAAAAGTCCACAAACAGCGAAGCAGCATTGCCATCCCGAAATATTCGCGTTAGCGGCTCATTGTAGCCATAATTCGTACGATGATACTGTACGTAAAAAAATGTATGATTTCGGACATTACGCATCGGGATTTCAATAAGATGGCGGTCAAAATAGCGAATGGATGAAATAGCGAATTGAAATATAATGAACGTCTGAATCAAGAATGGCCATTATTATGGAATTCGCTATTTTGATCATTCGCGATCTTGAAAAAAAAAATCATTATAGGAGAATGCGTTAGAAAATGGACATTTAAAATTAAGAGTTGTGTTGTAAATATGAAAACGTCATTTTGAACATAATTATTTCGTGAGTTGAAAATGATATGCAAAATGGTGTCAATATTAGCACTATTTTGCAGAGTGTAAATGGAAAGATACAAACGCACGAGATGAGCAAGTGGATATTAAAGTAAAATAACGACGACAGGAAAAGTTCACCATACCTCGCCAGTGGAAAACTGTATCCGTTAACTATTTTACTCCCGCTCAGGTGCGTCGTACTCGTCGTTCGCCTCCGCGGCGTATACGGATAATCTATGAATACCCGTCGTGCTCGCGCATTAATTAAACGCGTGGATGATAATAAATATCCCTCTCGCTACTGTGGCGCTCCGCGTTCCTAGCAAATTGCACACCCGTTCACGTGTACTCGAGTCTCGTGCAATATCTGGATCTTCTCACATAGTTATATGCTGTATCGACGAGCAGCCACGAGATTCGAAAAAAAAATTAATATTGATACACGACTTGCCGCTGGCTACACATTCCTCATTTATGATTACCTCATGTAATATTATTTAATCAACTATTATTATTTGTTCAACGATGTTTTCACCGAAATTACGTAACCCAATTAATTCTTAGCCACTGAAACGTTTTCCAAAATCAATTAACGTGACGCAAATTATGTATTGTTTATCTGTTTCGCGAAATTTATTTTCAAGGGAAATATGAAATTTCATTGCATTCAAAGTCATTAGATTTTACAGCTTCTTAAATTAAAAAAAAAAGTAATAATTTTTTATGAGTATATTTAATGTTGTTTTGTAATGAATTGCGCTAAAATCGGAAAAGCGGTTTGCATTTCGTGGAGCTTTGCAGTTTTCGAAAAATTGACGTCATTGCATTAACTTTAGTAAGACATGTAATAGCGAGCCCAAATGTTGTAAGTAAACGGAATAAGATTTAACAATGCTAAATAAATAATTATTATTTCTTGACGACTAAAATTTCGCCAAACTGTAGTTTTTTTATGTATTTAAAGCAAGGATGCAATGTACAACCTTGTATATTGTTTTCTTATTATTTTTAACTTTTTACAAATTTATCTCTATGAGGATTTTCTCTCATATAGAAAGCTTTGCGAAAAAAAAAATTAAAAATAATGAGAATGCAATTTGCATTTCATTTGCAAGGGTCTACTGTGCATCCTTTTATAATAATAAAATACATGGTGTTATTCTTCACTAAAAACAGGACCAAAAAAAATAATTACAAGAGATTCGTGTTATGCAATTTACACTGTACAATAATTTTCTACGATGGCAATGAGTTTTTGAAGTATGGAGGATAGAAAGAACGCAATTGAACTTTTTTTTCTGGGACTCGTGTAGGGGCCTCGATAAGCAGACTTTCGGAAAAACCAATCATGCAAAGTGCACGAGTCGCGGGTGTATACGTAGATATGCTTGGCGAGTGTAAAATAACGAGTGGAAGGCAGAGGTGAAAGAGAAGGTTGTCGACACGCTGACACTCCTGTGGTGTAAGCTGCGTTCAACGTACCATATCTACATGTAAATGGGGTAATGCGCGTTACAGAAATGGTACCGTCATGTGCCATAAATCGAATGGTAGTTGGAAAAAAAAAGTGGTCTTCGGTGCTTCCCCAGGCGTTCTATATTTTACTCCCATTCGTTTGTCCTGGCTCTGTACTTTCGATGCATAACCGATGATGGAACGGGGGCCCCATCATCTGTTTAATACATATACGAGGAATTTCATACCAAATGGGCCACTTCAATTTTGTGTGTTTAATACATTTCTTAAAGTTATTAAGATAAGAAAGTTGTCAAATTATGCCAGAATTTTAACTCATATAGTTTGCCAAAAATTTATTTCCTATTTAATTTTTTTTGTTCTTTTCCCTCTTCGTAATTTCATTCTGATTAAAAAATGGTATGTAAAAATGCAAATCAATTTGTATATATACAATGATTCTTCTCAGCGCAAAAAGAAAATTATTCCTTAGTGTGTCGAAAAGTACCTTAAAATGATTCTGGGCCGCTATGGAAAATTTTTTATTGAAAAGTATATTCGAAAACTTAATATTTATGCTTGAACATATTTTTAGTACAATTTTAAAAAAATTGAAAAATAAAATCAATATTAAATTTTCGGTTGAACATGTATGTCAAAATTCTGAAGTAATTTAAGGATGTTCGTAGAACTTTAAACAATTAAAAAATATATATGTGAACACTCTTTGATATCACGCAAAATTGAGATGGCCTACTTGTTACGGAATAGCCCATACAGTTCACACGAGTTGTTATGTATGCTACATATATGTAGTAGTAAAATATAGTATCACTGAGGGCTGTGTCGAACTAATCCACAAGAGTGCCATTGACACGTTATCGATTCATTAGTGTTTTTTTTTGTGTTAACCGAGGATTATTCCTGCATACTCTTTTTTGTAATATACCTTTTTTCGAACACTGGAAAATTATGGTCTATATTTTACTGTAAAGATATTGGGTTTACTGGCTATCGATTAACTACCCACAAATTATTGTATTTTGTTTTGTGCTATTGACGATTTGGAAAAACGAACATGTTGCATTGAGAAGATAAATTCGTTGCTTTGACTAAATCCAGCAGTCATTTATTTTACCATATTCGGAAATCCAATTCATTACGGTAACAAAGTTATTCCTGTTCTGCTATTTTTTCTTGACAGCGTTGCAATCGTGCAATACTTTCGGTACGTAATTCATATAATTAATAATCAATTTTATTGTTTATTCAACAACACACTGTCGGTTGAATTCTTTGATTTTAAGAATTTGATTTTAGATTTCAAGTAATAATTAGTATTAAAATTGAGGTAGAAATTGAATAACAATACATATTTTGTGTAGACACTTTGCAAGTGGACCAGAAGCCCGTCGTTTTGCTCAGGGTTCACGAGTGTGTGATAAATCAAAGAATCAACAACACATGCTTTGAATTCTTTGATTTTATCTAAGTAATTGGTATTAAAATTGAGGTAGAAATTGAAAGAAAGTGCACATTTTGTGTACAGACACTTTGCAAGTGGCCCAGAAGATCGTCGTTTTGCTCAGGGTTCACGAGTGTGCGATAAATCAACCAACAGGATGTTGTTGAATTCTTTAATTTCGCCTAAGTAATTAGTATTAAAATTGATGTAGAAATTAAATGAAAATACGCATTTTGTTGGTTGAATTCTTTGATTTTTCCCAAGTAATTGGTACACCGAGAGCCAAGATTTCATTGACGCCAAAGAAATGGGTGGATTTTTTTTTTCATTGATTTCAACGAAATATTTCTTTGATTTCAACGAAATAGTGCATTTGAATTTCAAAGAGAACATTTTATTGCCTGTAAATGAAGATTTACTTAGTGAGCATATAATAAAGAAACAGTTTCATCGTTTTAAAGAGACGTTTTCATTGGTTCAAAGAAACGTTTTCATTGATCTCTCTCTCTCGCACCTAACCTCACTTTTTTGTTTTCCGGTTTTCCCGAACGAACGGCTTTCAGTTTCGAGGAGCAAGAAGCTTAGCCTATTTCTGCCGTACTTCCTTACATACACACAAAATTTGAGCTTTATCTGCCTCGTACTTCAGGAAAAAAATAGGTTTCGAAATTTTGAGCTGGTAAAAAGAAGGTTTCATTGAATCAGAGACAATATCATTGAAATCAATGAAAATGGTTCATTGATTAAAAAGAAATGTTTCTTTGAATCAATGTCACTATTTTTCATTGAGTTTGAGATCATTCAAAGAAAAGATAGTATTGAAATTCAAGTATTTCATTTCATTGGCAAAGATTTCCGTGAATCAATGAAACTTTTTCTCTCGGTGTACTTAAATTGAGGTAGAAATTGAATGAAAAATACACATTTTGTATACAGGCACTTTCCAAGTGGTCCATGAAGTCCATCGTTTTGCTCAGGGTTCACGAGTGTGCGATAAATCAACCAACAAAATGTTGTTGAATTCTTTGATTTTGTCTAAGTAATTAGTACTAAAATTGAGGTAGAAATTGAACGAAAATACGCATTTTGTTGTTTGAATTCTTTGATATTTCCCAATTGGTACTAAAATTGAGGTAGAAATTGAATGAAAAATACACATCTTGTATACAGACACTTTCCAAGTGGTCCAAGAAGTCTATCGTTTTGCTCAAGGTTCACGAGTGTGCGATCAATCAACCAACAGGATGCTGTTGAATTCTTTGATTTCACCTAAGTAATTAGTATTAATATTGAGGTAGAAATTGAACGAAAATATGCATTTTGTTGTTTGAATTCTTTGATTTTTCCCAAGTAATTGGTACTAAAATTGAGGTAGAAATCGAATGAAAAATACACCTTTTGTATAATGACACTTTGCAAGTGAACCAGAAGTTCGTCATTTTGTTCAGGGTTCACGAGTGTGCAATAAATCAACGAACAGGATGTTGTTGAATTCTTTGATTTTGTCTAAGTAATTAATATTAAAATTGAGGTAGAAATGAATGATAATTCAAATTTTGTGTACAGACACTTTGCAAGTGGACCAGAAATCCGTCGTTTGCTTAGGGTTTACGAGTGTGCGATAAATCAACCAACAGGATGTTGTTGAATTCTTTGATTTCGCCTAAGTAATTAGTATTAAAATTGATGTAGAAATTGAATGAAAATGCGCATTTTGTTGGTTGAATTCTTTGATTTTTCCCAAGTAATTGGTACTAAAATTGAGGTAGAAATTGAATGAAAAATACACCTTTTGTATAAAGACACTTTGCAAGTGGACCAGAAGTCCGTCATTTTGCTCAGGGTTCACGAGTGTGCGATAAATCAATCAACAGGATGTTGTTAAATTCTTTGATTTTGCCTAAGTAATTAGTATTAAAATTGAGGTAGAAATTGAATGAAAATACACATTTTGTGTACAGACACTTTGCAAGTGGAGCAGAAGCCCGTCGATTTGCTGAGGGTTCACGAGTGTGCGATAGGGTTGAGAACTGGACGATCGACAGGGTTTGTAGAGTTTGAGAGTCCCGCGGTGGTTGAATTCGGTGTGCGATATAGGATCGCGTGGCGCTGTGGGTGCCGTTCTGTGCTCGATGTGGAATTGGGATGAGGAAGGTCGTGAATGGTTCCGGATGCGGGGAAATGACTGGGCAGGAGTTCGACGGCGGAATGGGGAAAAGCACGGTAGGAGAGAGTTCTGGGTCGGCCGGGCGAGGGGATGAAAAGGGGTTGTGCGGGGATCCCGCACACTGAGCTTGCAGAGTTCGTTGAACTCCTCCGCTGGTTGGCCGTGTGCCTAACCACTGTGATGTGCGCTGGTTCTCTTGGAAAACTGCGGAATCTATCCTACACATCGCTGCATATTTTCAGACTCTTCCTCGTCTTTCTGCACACTCATCACCAGACGTTCATTCCAACCAAAAATTACCATGACAAAACTCAGGAAAAACCTCTGGCAGTAAAAGATGAACCGAAATAAACTGGACTCACGGGGGAAAGAAAATAATCGCTACAAAAGAAATTGTGCAATGTCTTGTGACTGGCAATTATGACCCTCTTATTTATGTTTATTTCAAGGTATTCATTTACGCATTAAGGTTGTCACTGCAGCTGCATGTATGCATGTGAGAAGTAAGTAGAACGATGTGGAACCTTGAAAATTGCGACCTCATTATTTGATACATTTGACGAAGTCACTTCCTATGGTTATCAATTTTGGCTTCCTCGTTGTAAGTAGAACGATGTACAACCTTGAAAATTGCGACCTCATTATTTGATACCTCTACGAGGAAGCCAAAATTGATAACCATAGAAGTGACTCCATGTTTCCTCGTAGAGGAAACTTCATCAAATGTGTAAAATAATTAGGATGCAATTTGCAAAGTTAAACTTTGCATGCAGTATTGTTTAAAAATTCAGAATGTCAAGAAATTTGAATCGCATAACCGATTAGCTTCAAACATGTACTAAAAAAAAGTTATAGCGTAAAATGAAATTAAAAAAAAAATATTGCCAAAGACTGTAAAACTGAAACTTCTCAACCGATTTGCGCCAAATACAAGTCCGAAACGTTGTTGATAACGCACCTACGTACTAAATTTGACGAAGATACATGAAAAATTACTATAATTGCCATACTAACAAGAAAATCTGCACATACACAGACATTTCTTTCTAATCCATTTTCCGCCACGTTTTAAAACATTCCGAGTGTACTGAAGTGAAATTGTCGAAAAAAAGTTCTCACAAAAACAAAGCTTCCTCTGTGAGGAAGCAAAAGATAAAAAATCTGTACATTTAAAAACTATTAGTAGTCGCTTCAAGCCGGAAAGAATTCTGGTAGAAAGACACAATAAAACAATATTACTGCTCACTTTTGGAGGTTGAAATGTTGAAAAATTATTTTAAAAATGAGTTTTTTTAACAATATAGCAAAAATATTCAGTATGTATGTTTTTTATACAATTTTAAGACACGTACATTTTTGTTTTAACTTCGAGAAGAGAATACAAGACAGTGATTGAAGTATAATGTAAATCGACCGCAAGTACAGTAACTGCGAAAATATCTTCTTGATAAGTGTGGGCGCACCATTATATACACTATTGTCAGAAGTATGCAGTGGTATTAGTAAACGTAGGGCCTCCTGCTGGGCAGAGGAAAGGACGCAGTCCGGAAGGACGACGGCCGCGCCCGGGTTGTGGCGTGCGAATATTAACGCGGCGGCGAATACGAAAGTTGGCGAGGCCGAGACCTCCAGGAAACTTTGGGCACAGACCTCTCGCAGCCGAAGCCGCCACAACCGCCACACCAACTAGCACCAGCAGCGCCAGGAGCCGCGTGTGCAGGATTTCCGGTCACGTTTTGCGTTCCTCCACCCGTGGGGTTGAAGGACGACGATTTAATTTTAGGACACGACATAGCAGACTCGGCAAGAGCCCAGAAACGCTCGGTCTGTGTTCTGTCGTCCTACTTTTTTTAATTATAAGTGTGGGACCCGAAAAAAATGATGCTTAACAGAATTGGGTTGGGATTTTTTTTTCTTTTTAATTACGAATTGAATAACTGGGGCATAATCCAGATCATATAATTGTTATTGATATTATGATTGGTAAGTGAATCCAATTTGTCCGGAATAAAAAAAGCAACTTCGTGCAGATGCATTTTTCCGTTTATATTTTTGTTCTCTTATTTTCTCGAACACTTCTTTTCTCTTTGAGCGAAACGCTCGGTCTGTGTTCTGTCCTATTTTTTTAAATTATAAGCGTGAGACTTAAAAAAACCATTCTTAACGGAATTGGGTTGGGATTTTTGTCTTTTTAATTGCGAATTAAATAACTGGAGCATAATCCAGATCATATAATTGTTATTGATACTATGATTCGTAAATGAATCCAATTTGTTCGGAATAAAAAAAAAACAATTTCGTGCAGATGCATTATTGGTTTTAATTTTACGGCATAAATAAACATTATTCCACACACATTGTGGGCTATCTTCACTTCTTTTCATTTATATTTTTGTTTTCTTATTTTCTCGAACACCTCTTTTCTCTTTAAGCAAAACGCTCGGTCTGTGTTCTGTTGTCCTATTTTTTTAAATTATAAGCGTGAGACTTGAAAAAAAAAAAATTACGTTGCTTAATAGAATTTGGTTGGGATTTTGTTTTCTTTTTAATTACAAATTAAATAACTGGAGCATAATCCAGATCATATAATTGTAATTGCTACTGTTATGATTCGTAATTGAATTTAATTTGTACAAAATAGAAAAAGCAATTTCGTGCAGATGCTTTTTCGGTTTTAATTTAACGGCATAAATAAACATTATTCCTCACGCATTTTGGCTATCTTCACTTCCTTCCATTTATATTTTTCTTCTCTTATTTTCTCGGACACCTCTTTTCTCTTTATGTACGATTAAATTATACTTGTAGAGCACAGTTGCGAAGCGTGAGATTACGTATGTATGCCGTACGGGCTGGAAAGCTCTTGTCGATATAGCTTTGGTGTAGAGGAGCACACTAAAAAGCGTCTAAATAGAAGAAAGGAAGCTGCTCCGATGGTCGTACCGATTTAAAAGTAATTATAGTCACCTTATTTATGTGGCATGGGCTTTCTGGTTGCCTTTAGCCCCGGCAGGGGATATCGGGTATACGTGTCCTCGTAATGTCCTCCCGAGGATTTAGGGCGTGCAATTAACAGATAAAATCTCGTACCATTTTTCTGCCTCCGAAGTTTCCCCTCGCAAACCTACCTTGAACTCGCACATTTGTGGGGCGAAACAGCTTTCGAAATCCATGCGATAATTTAAACTTTTTTCTTTTTTTTTTTTTTGCTTCTTCATAGAGAAAACTTTGTTTTCATGAAAATAGTATATTACGATACAAGGGCGGAACATTATTTTCTGACCAGTGTTGCAGTCACACAAGTTAAGTTGGCAAAATAACTTGATTTTGCCAACTTGATAAATTCGTTCCTCGGCGGTTTTCAAGTTCGATGATTATATGCATGAATCTCGGTATTTAGAGGTTTTAAAGGTAGCTAATTATGAATATGATCTTGCAATTTATAAAAACGAAATATTTCTACATCAGATGAAAGGAAAATAATGTGAAGAAATCGTAATTTTTTAAATCTGAAAAATACAATTTTTAGATTTCCCTTAACAATTTATTCTTGACAATTAAATATGTCTACATCAGATAAAAGAAAAATGATGTGAATAAATAGTAATTTAAAAAATCTGATAAATTAAATTTATAGTCTTGCCTCAACAACTTTGTTTTTACTATTAAATACTTCTACATCATATTTAAAAAATGATGTGCAGAAAGTCATTTAAAAGATCTGAAAAATTAGATTTATAGTCTTCCCTTATGAAATTTTTCTTAACTAGGGAATATTCCTACATCAGATTTTAAAAAAATTATGTGAAGAAATAGTAATTTAAAAAATCTGAAAAATTAAATTTATAGACTTCCATCAACAACTTTTTCTCGAGTTGATAAAACCTAGAAAACAGAAGAGTACATAATGGAAGTTATATGTAAGTATAAGCCAGGGGTTCGATCGTGTGCAGGATTTTCCATGGAAGAAGCCAGAGAAAATCTAAGAGAGATGGAGATGGGAGTGAGGCGAAAGCCGGTATAGTGTGTTAAGAAGTTAGCCGGAGCTCGCGCCACCCGGGACACCGGGGATGAGAACGAGAAGGAAGAGGGTATCATCAACACTCTTAAACGCGCTATACCAATTTAAAGTTTAGCAAGGGATGTTAAGCAGCGCCTAGGCGTAAGAACGGGCGCGGCAGCGGTAATAGTGGTTGAGGCTGAGAGGTAGTTCGAAATGAAACCCCCGAACGTGGAGAGTTCTTTGACAACGGGCGGAGGCTGCTCCTCTTCTCGTTGGAGCCTTTAACCATGGGAAAACCAAGCCCAGAAGCAACCAATCCTGCTCGACGTCGTCGTCAGTGTATTCAAGTACCCACTCGTGCGGCAGCACCACAGCAGTAGTACCGGCATCGCACGGGAAGTGCAGGCTAAGTAGACTTTCCCGGCACCCGCCGGAATAATTACCCAATAACAAGTTTTCCGCGAAGAGATCATAAATCTTTAATTAAAAACCGACTACCGCGCCTTGTTATCTACCACGTTATTCCATCGTGTACACATGGACACTAACACGAATATACAAACTCCTTCCATACGTAAAGTCCCTTCGAATGCTCAATTTAAAATAATTTCAAAGATAAAGTTAACTTCTGACTGAAAAAAAGCAATGAATGTACACTAGACTGGTTTTAAAGATGGCCATGTTTTTTTAGCGGGATGCTCATTACGATTCAAGTATTGACACTCCAAAGAGAAGCTCACACGAAAAAAGCGACCTGTCAGAATAATGTTGCTACTGACTCTCCAAGTAATACGGGCAAAGATATTCAGTTAGAAGAACCTGTAAAGTGATATCGATTTGAGAATCTGCAAGAAAGGATCAGGCATAAAATTTGTTGTCCGCAAGCAGCCAACTATTTTCCTTCTGGCCTACAGTTTTTTTTCTTACCTGTCCCAAAACATTCACCAATTCGAAAGAGCTCGAATTCCGAAAATCGAATGTCGAATTCGCGCCACGCCAACAGATGGTATCCGCGCGCTCGACTCGCGCGCAAGTTCAGGCGAGCGAGCCTCCCGGAGCCACCCGTCAGGCCGAGTAGTTCGCACCGCGCCAACAGATGGCATCCAGGCGCTGGAGTTTCTCGCAAGCACTATCCCATCCGGACGTGCTTATAAAGCCCGATCAAATCAGTTTTTGGGGAATCTCGCCTACGATCCCTTAACCGAATCAAAGGTATTTTTGCCGGCTATACTACTGCGAAGTGATTAACCACCCGAGTTCTTTCTGCAAAGAGAAACTCCCCTATTAGGAAGTAGCGGCGTTCATAAAATTAGTGATGCCGCGAGAGACGAGAATAACGAGACGAGTCGAGAAAATTTAGTCGAGAGACGAGACGAGATCAGAGAACGATATTTGTCTCATCGTTTGACTCGAGACAAGACGAGAGAATCAAGGCGAGAATATTGAGAATCTCGTTTTATCAACACAAAAATCGCACAATTTTTTTGCAAACTGAAGAATTTACACAATAATTATAGTTCGCTAAATAAATGGAGACAAATAGGGGTGCGCATAATAATCTTTTTTTTCAACGACATTCACACATAAACAATTGCCGACGCGGGACGCTTGCATCACTTGCGTCGGCCGATTCTCCACGATGCGCTCGTTTCGAGGTGGACGCAGATTCCCGATCATCGCACTATTCGATTTGAGGTTCATTATCGTCTTTATTGTTCTCACACCGGAACGTGATCGATTCATTTTGGGAACACAGCAACAAATATCACCTTTACTGTCGAACATCCGTTTTACGCTCGCGTGCAGTCTCCAACCGTTGCCGGGGACAGCTAACAGAGGGATACGAGCATGCGGTTTTCAGAAACTAATGGGTGGGGACACGTGACTATGCAGTACTGCCCCGACCACCGAAGTATATACAAGCCATCGCGCGCTCATGGCGCGCTTTCGGTTCTCGACAATATATACGCTGTCGTACCGACGATAGTAGCCGCTTGGTCGATGTGTATCTTCGTCGGTTAAGGAACACCGCTCGCGATCGGTACATCGATAGCTCACTTGAAGGATATTTCAACCTCCCTCGAGATTCGAGAATACTTCGAAAATAGAGAAAAATCTTTTCTCGAGATTTGAGAATATTTCGAGACAAGAGAAAACACCTTTCTCGAGATTCGAGAATATTTCGAGACGAGAGAAAAATTCTCTCTCGACTTTTGAGTCGAGACGATACGATATTTTTTTCATATTTATCGAAACAAGATGAGAGAAAAGCCAATTCTCGTCTCGTCTTGTCTCGCGGCATCACTACATAAACATTAGTTTTTTATTCATTTACATTCTGTAAATGTTCTCACAATAATTATACTCTACTGAAACGTGGATGTAAGAAAATAACTTTATACTCTACTGACACGTAGACATAAACCTAGAAATTAACGCATAATATCTCCTACCCTGTACCGCATGTACAAATAAATAAATGCATACTATTTATAAAACCACAGAAAAAACGTGTCCAACCAATAGACATTTTACGACAAATTTTCATTGTGGATGATAGTAATTTTTATTGGCTGGTTGCTCAATTGTTGTATCAAAGCCAACTAATGTTCATCACTGTGGTAGGTTAAAATAGTGAATGAACGTTTTGATTGTGATCTTGAACCAACCGATTTGTAAAGCTATTCAATCGATCTAAGCTAATCAGTAAATTTCTAAGCCTACAAACCTATTAGTAAGACCAACATCATATTTTCATTTCTACCAGATATAATTCTACCAGTAAACAAGGTTCTACCCAAACTATACCATAACAAAGACATACTCATTTCTACTAAATCGAAAAGCAGCTTGTAACTCAAGCGTAGTAAAACTCCCACAATACAAGTCCTCAAGAACATCTCAAGCATAGAGATGTTCTCGAGTACGATGGTATAACTCCACCGCATTACAGTTCTACCTGGTTATAACTCTCCTGAAATACAACTTTCAGAGCGATATAAATTATAACGTCACTGCCTTACAGGTCGACCAGATTCCAAAGACTCCCAGAATTTTTCCTGGAGAATTGCACTCTGCAAGAGTTGTATTCCAGTACAGTTGTAATGCGATGGATTTATGCTGTGGTAGAAATGTTCTTGTAGTCGTATTCTGGGTGAGTTATACTTAAAGCGGTAGAGGCATTATCTAATATGCGGTCAGGTAGAGATTTTGTCTAGTTGTGAACTGTGAGCTTTGTTAGAGTTATAATCTGTTATTAAATCAGGTGGAATTGTATTCTGGTAGAGTTTGGACAGCTCGTTTTCCGGTGAGTGAACAAAAAATGTTTGTAACATTTCGAGGTAGTTGCAATTTGCTACAGTTTATGTGTCCTACAACCAAAATACTAATCCAAATGGCAAATGTTCTCCATTGGCAAAAAGATGACAATATTTTTTTTTTACATTTTAGGTGGAATAAGCAATGCATGTAACACTTGAAACTAGACACATGTAACACTTATTCTGTTTTTTTGCGCTCACTTAACGATTATATTGCACTGATTGATTCTCTGTAATTATCAGTTTTTTTAAAATTATATGTATGATTTACATGTGTTTTTATATATACTTTGGCTGACTCATTCGTCATTATATTCTATTGTATTTTCAAGGGTCTCTCCCATCCACCGTCAAAATAAATAAATAAAGACGAAACATTGAGTGTTATATTTATTTACTCAAGATAAAAATTATTTGAAGATAAACTAACTAATTAAGAGCTCATCACACAAATAGAAAGGTCTAAAACTGATTCGCAAACTCTCTGTTGAATTGTCTGTGAGTCCTGATACGAGAATTTTTATTTATTTTTTTATCGCCATGCAACATTCCAGTGTTTACATTTCTAAACCTTTAACATCACTCGAATTTGTAATGTGTACAAAAATATAGAATTATAAGTGCGGGTAGAATTGCAGAGGCGTTGAGAGAGTCTTAGACGTATCGATTACATTTGTGTTTTGTTCATGTTAAAATATTTATGCAGGTAAGAGAGAGAAGAGTACACCTTGCAGACTGAGCACAAGTTATGAGGCCGACGGAACAGCTTGTGTCCAATCTTCCGACAACCCATATATATACTGTCTCACGCACGAAGGGAAATCCTATGAATTTGGAATGTTCGGAATATGATAGCCTGCTCAACTACGTTGTCATTGCTTTTGCTCTTCCACGTCCATGTTTACACATGCACTATGTACTTTAACATAATACATAGTAACATATAGATAAAATTATATTGTGAAAAGACGACCTGCTACCTACACGGAGAGAAATTTTTATGTTGTGACAACATAAACCGAGGACAACAAAAATCGTTACGTTAAGCTGGCAAATCTTTTGTTCGGCTGACAAATAAGTTTTGCGATGCTGACAAATTTTTTTCCGGCTGACAAATCTTTTTGCTGGGCTGACCAATCTTTCTGTTAGCCTAACAAAACGATTTTTGTTGTCATCGTTTTATGTTGTCACGACACAGAAATTTCTCTCCGTGTATGCATATCTTACAATCTTAATATTCTCAAAAACACTGATTTTTTATTGTCATAAAAATATATATTCTTGAAAATCCACAAAATCAAAAAATAAGGCCCTATCCTTCTTTTCTTCAGCACATTCCTTACTATTCTGCCATTAATTTCCTTACAAGAACATAATTTAACCGTGATTGCATTTTTTTTTAAATATCCTCACATCGTTAAGGGGCAACGGAAGTAGATTGTTTTACCGACTGAGACCGACTCCCTTTTTGACCAAAGAAAATTATTATTATTTTAAAGAAGTCTTCACCTGGCGCGGCCTGGGTCAATGGCTGCCAGGGCTCTGTTTGACGAAATATTTTACTATTGACTGTATTTATGGGCGCCAGTTAGTTTTTACAAAACTAACAAAATACTTACAATAAATCTTAATTCTGCTCGGCTAGTTCTAGAAATATTCGACTATGAGACAACACAAGGGGGTTCGATTGGGGGACCCAAGTAGGAATAAATTTGCAAGTTCAATAAGAAGCTGAGAAATAGACAGGCAATATATAAGTATATTAAAGTTTCACTTACGTAATTTGAGAGTATATAATTCGATTCCTTGACAGTTTGTCTTAATAATCCGTACAGTTTACTCCACAATTCGACAGTATACACTGTTAGAAAAGATTGGAATTTTGTATGCATAAACTCATAATCGAAATTTAATATACTATTGTGGTATAAAATTCATGGATTTTTCCAGTAAAATTAAAGCAAATTATTAAAATTCAAGTACTTTTACTGTAAAATTAAGGTAAATTATTGAATGTACCATACATTAATTTTCCATTATACTTGTATATTAAATGTAATATACTAGTTTATGCATAAAAACTTCCAATAAAAATACATTAAATTTCAAGTAGATTTTTTTTTACTTACAGTGTACAATATTGTGGTTTTAACTTCCTGGTTTAACAATTATAATACGTTTGACAATATTCGACTCCTCGAGGACTGACAGTCTCCGGGCGCTATCGGCAGACGAGTAATTTTCGGTTCGCGATCGATTTACCTAATTGCTCGCTTGTTGCGCGCGTCACACGTCTAGCCCTTAGATCCCATTGATCGTTAGAGTCGATATATGGCTGTCTTTGTCTCGCGTATGGATGGAATATAACGTGGCTCTCTCAGTTTCTTTTCTCGGAAACTCGTTACGTTAGACAAAGATATACACCGTCACAAGTAATATGGGTGTGATAGACGACGAGAATTCGGACTCGGCTCTAATTTTGTCAATTTAAGGAGGATCAGTGGCCACTCCCAAAGTCAAATCAGAGATAAATTTTCGCGATCGATTCTTTAAAGTTTAATGCATTAAATAATAACAGTGGAGGGTGGGTTGTATTGAAGCATGTAGACTTAATCCAGAGAAAGATTAATAGTCACGGATTTGCATAAAGATTAACTGATTAACGTTTCTTTTCAGTGTGATATATTTTCGTTCAGTTTTTTCCAAGTATTATCTTTACTTCTTTGCCGATTTTTATGAACGATAGCTCATTGTTTTTCTTAAAAGATACTCTACGAATTGACCTCCTAGATATTTCATAGTGTTCATCGTTTTGTAATTATAGCCTGTTGTTTATGAAAGTATTTTAATTTCTGTTAAACAACAGTCTAGAATTATTAAAAAATTAACACTATGAAATATCTAGGCGGTCAATTCGTAGAGTATCTTTTAAGGTAGAGAATGAGCTGTCACTCATTCAAATCGGCCAAGAATTACAGATTATACTTGAAAAAAACTGAACGAAAATGTATCCCATTGAAAAGAAACGTTAATCAGTTAATATTTATGCAAATCCGTCACTATTAATCTTTCTCTGGATTAATTCTACATGCTTCAATACAAATCACCCTCCACAGCTATTATTTAATGCATTAAACTTTAAAGAATCGATTACAAAAATTTATCTCTGATTTGACTTTGACAGTCGTCACCGATCGTCCTTAACACTTCGCAAAGTACTCGAGGAGTCAACTCGAGTTTTCGACGTCGAGGAAATATTTTCCGGTAACGCGACATCGGTCGGTAAAAAATATGGTCCTCATGATACTCGGAAAAAGGATCAGTCGTACCCATCCAAAAAGTAGTCTCTTTTCGTAAATCCATAAAACAACTTTTTGGATGTGCCTGACTACATTTTTTTCTCGATTGCTTCGATTAGCTTCGATGTCATAATTTAATCGGCAGATATTGAAAACAAAAGATCCATTTTGAAGAGAGTAACAATCGAATGTTCATTTGGTGGCAAATCTACTTGAGTTGATTCCTCAGTTGGAATCAACTCAGTGGCTTTGTGGCTGAGGCATCGACAAGATTCTGGTTTGAAGTGACATCGGTTACAGTCACGTGCTTGTGAAACGAGAGAATTGTAAATGGTATCCCAAGAGTACCAAGGGATGGAGACATCGTTTTGTTGCTTTTCCTCTGATCTCCATTCGCTGCCCGTGGCGTCGCGACTTCCGTCTCTCTTCTTGCTATATATATATATTCCGGTATATAGAGAGGTATCGCCGTTGGGCGTACTGTGGCTGTGTCGAATGAACCGGAGTTGCTTACCCGCAACATCGACAGCAGCAAGAGAAACAGACGATCTTCCCACTTGTATATCCTCACACCTCGCTTTTGCTGTATGTATCTGTGTGCTCTCTCGTTCCGACACTCCGGACGCCCTTATTCACCCTCCAGAACTTTTATCCGGGTCCCTTTCTCGTTCTGCGGAAATCAGAAACCAACGGACGATGTTGCTCCCTCACGGGAAATCTCTTATGATTCGCAGTACTCAGGTGTATGTACAACTATATCTCTCTTTCTCTCGACCTTCTTTCTTTTACTTCCGTACCGTACCGACGTATACTACGTCACTGTATTACTTCTTTGTCATTCCCTCTCGGGTCCTCGAGGGGTTATTTATATCATACTACTTTTTCACTATCGATAATTTGGAAACCCTTTGATTTTCTTATAAACGTCACGTTTTTTCGTAATTTCGAGGTAATATAAGTAATCCAGCAGTACTTTCCAATGACATGTAATATTACACGAAAACCATAATGAGTTCATATTGATTTATTGACAGACGTTTAATCTGGGATCGGAAATTTGAAAACTGAAGATTCTTATGAGCTCGGAGCGTGCACTTGACGTTATTATTTCGTAAATAGTAATAAAAATCGCCGTTGGCATCTTTTTAACATAACCAACAAAGCTGAAGAATCATAAAAAAAGTTTACACAGGCATTCAAATGCTTGTAACTTTTTTCAAAAATTTAATATTATATATCAATCAATCAAATCAATTACATTTAAGGGCCCCTGGACACCTAAATAAAAAACATCATTTTATTTGCGTTTATCAGTTCGTTTCTATATTATATGTATTATAAATATTATATTATATTATATTATATTATATTATATTATATTATATTATATTATATTATATTATATTATATTATATTATATTATATTATATTATATTATATTATATTATATTATATTATATTATATTATATTATATTATATTATATTATATTATATTATATTATATTATATTATATTATATTATATTATATTATATTATATTATATTATATTATATTATAACGCAAATAAAATTATGTTTTTTATTTAGGTGTCCAGGGCCCCATAAATGTAATTGATTTCACCCAAACGATTACATTCATACTTTGCTTTGATTACATTCATTCCACTGTGTAGTATTAGAATCCTAGCTGGATATATGTAGCGATATATAGTTAAAAACATGAATTCTCAACTAAGGTATATACCCATTTCATATATCAAGCGAATAGTATATATAATATGCGATAAAAAACATATACATATAGCACATAATGGACGAAAGCCTAGACAGGCTCTGCGGTATCGGAAAACGCGAGGGTCGGTGATACTTCAATTTTTATCGTGCAGACAGAATCCTCCGTATGAGCGAGCTTAGAGGCCAGGAGCAGCAATGCCTTAAGGTTAACTTGTCGAGGCGATGTTACAGTTATGAGAATCAGGAAGACTCGTGGCTTGGCGATAGAAAAATTAAAAAAAAACCGGAAGGGAGAAAATAGATGGAAGGACAAGTCTACTATATTAGAGCCGGGACACCGAAGAAAATACCGGATTATCGCGATAGAACACGGCGCCCACTATTTTATACATGCACCTTGTACTTCATCAGTCGCGTCTTTTCGTTATTTTTCTTAAAAAAGTTTCTATCTTAAATCTCAGGCACCAGAACTTTTTTTATCCTTTCGATTTCAGTAAACTAAATCGTTATACATTACTCAACTTATTATTTGTCCAAGAGTGACTCTCATAAAACAAAGAATTATTCTATCAATGTTCTACGTCACTAGAAATTAGATTCGCTGTATTTACCGTCGTAACTAATTTTGGAGAGTTCAGGTACAGCGAATTCAAAACTTAGTTGTAATAATCAATTTTTTCTTTCCTTGTATATTATTAATAGCGAATTAGAGAACAGAACAAAAATTTATATAAATGAAGTTATAACTGTAAAGTTTCCACACGGAGAGAAATTTCTGTGTCGTGACAACATAAAACGGTGATAACAAAAATCGTTTTGTTAGACTAACAAAAAGATTGGTCAGCCCAGCAAAAAGATTTGTCAGCCGAACAAAAGATTTATCAACATAGCAAAACTGATTTCTCAGCCGAACAAAAGATTTGTCAGCCTAACGTAACGATTATTGTTACGTTTGTCACTGTTTTATGTTGTTACGACACAGAAATTTCTCTCCGTGCAATGTTAAATAGCACGTAAATGAGTTTGTCTCAATTTTTGTACATATTATGTTGTTGGGGGAATATAGAAATACTAGGGCATCGTACTGCTTGAATTCTACAAGCCCTTCCACTTTAGTAACCCTAATATACGAGACACCTTCCTTTCCTCACTCTGGGCTTGGAGGTTCCATGATGGACTTGGAAAAATCTAGGCTTGGTGTGATCTTACAGACCCCTCACTCGATGATGATGATAGATATTTATTAGCTTTCTCAGCTACTTATTTGTACACAAGATTTACAATTCAGATATTTCTGGTTGCATTTTTGTGTCACCTTCTTACTATAATGTCGTTCACTTACTACTACATATATATTCTTTTGCTGCTCTTTTAAACTTATCAAGATTTTCGCTAATTTTTGCATACATTGGTAATCAGTTGTATATTTCTGCTCCTGCGTACATTAAGCTTTTCTGTGTACTGCTTGCCTTTCTCAATATCATTACTACATTCATAGCTTGTCTTGTTTTCCTTTCCGTCGATCCTTAACTCCTTCACTGTCAGGGGCGAGAACCTATAGGAGAATACGTTTTTCTGTCTGTGAAGTGGCTAACCCAGCTGTGGCGAAATCCCGAGTTGAAATCTAAACCCTCTTTAAAACCTAAATGTAGCAGTCCCGCGGGCTAAACGGAGGTTCCTCCATTCCTTTAAGGAGGTTGGAGCGCTCAACACTAGTCAAATCAGTGCTAAATTTCTAAAAGCGTTTCTACAATTTCAGATGGTTTAATAATCTGTTCCAAGGTGTTAATCACATAGCAGCATTAGTTCTTGATATTCAAATATATTCACAGCTGTCATATGAACAGTAAATCGATCAGTATCTCGAAATTTCCAATGTCATGTTTTTTCATCCAGTTTTGTAAAAGGGTAAACCGTAATATCAGTCCGATTATGACGAAACAGAGCTCATTTTGATCAGTGGAAGATTCTTAATCGATTGACCGCCCGAATTTTCTATAGTATCAGGCGTTCAAAAGTTACAGCCATTTGTATACTTGATGTTAGGTTATAATAGGATAAACAAACGGTTGTATCTTTTGAACTACTAATACGAATTTTAAAAAAAGACGGCCAATCAATAGAATATTTTTTAGTAAACAAAATGAGCTTTTGGTCATCATAATCGGACTGATATTACGGTTTACCCTTTTAAATAACTAGATGAAAAAACATAACATCGGAAATTTGCAGATATTTATCGATTTACTGTTGATATCACAGCTGTGCATGTATTTGAATATCAAGAACTAATGCTGCTATGTGATTAACACCTTGGAACAGATTATTAAACCATCTGAAATTGTCGAAACGCTTTTAAAAATTTAGCACTGATTTGACTAGTGTGGAGCGTTCCAACCTCCTTAACAGTCGTCAAAACCTCCGAAAATGGTAGATATTACCCGAATGGAGAAAACGGAGTTTAATGTAGACTGAAATTCTTAAGTTTGGACCTCCAATTAGGTTGTACAGAGTGAGATGAGGTTCTTAGACCGATGTATAAACCTCCAAACGGGGCATATTTTACCCATTTTAATTCAACGAAGGTTGTTACAAGGGTTTAAATTTTAACTCGGAATGTGTTTATAATAAAAAGAGATAAATACACCCAGAAAAATGTATGGTTACTTCTACTATAGAAATGGTTCCTTGAGAGGACAATAATGTTTTTATGGTTGCTGTAACAATGAATAATGTACCCAGCAACTAAATTACGGTATGATTCGTTATTTTTATAGTAAAACTCACTATATTTAGCAAGTTGTCACATTTGCTTTTCTCAATGTATGAATGTATCTCACTGAAAATTCATCAGTCATTCTCGCGCATGCAAACGTCTTACATTCAATCAAAACTCCAGCCACCGGCTATCGGAAAAAACACATTAAAAAAATTGGCGTATTAACGTCGGCTAAAAAGAAGGCAGGAAGCGTGCTTCATTTTGTACTAGTCCGAAAAAAAACGTACCAAGTCACGGAGTGGGTCTAGAATATATATGCTCTAATAACAGTGTACACACGAGATTTGTGCATTTCCCGTGGCAGAACTAAGAATTGCCACAGAACGGTCGCTGTAGATATACGTTGGCAAGGCAAGGCTCGGGGCTATTCGAGCAATGAATTGTCGTTGGAACATTACCGGGTGAATTGTTGCTGGCGTGCCCGGAAGGAGACGTTTTTCAAAAGCGACTCGTGCGCGCGCAAACGGAGATGTGTAAAGCATATATACACAGTGAAACGAGGCATCGCTAGCCCGCAAAAGCTTGTTCCGTTCGTTGCCTGTAGCTATTGCTAAAGGGGATGCCATTGCCAGGGGTAGTATCTCGGGACATACGTTGTGTTCAGGTTAGAGAGTTGGCGCGAGAGCTGGAAACACATCCATAGTACAGTCGACACCCTCTGCTGTTAACCCTCCATGTTCACACTTCCCATTTCGATCACGGTGAGCACACTGGGTCGATTCTACCCGGTCCGTTTTCCAACAGGTATTGTGCTCAAACTATCCGTCGGAAGTGGTTAAAAAAATAGTGGAACATGCTTTGAACATTCTAGATGATGTACGAAAAATTTATTTGTAAGAAATAAAATGGCGACATGTTAAAAAAAATTCATGAATCGGTGGCAACACGTTTTCACTAAAAAAATCATAGTTCCGTGAATTTTCAATATTTTTAACTAAAATTTTGGACGTGATACTCCTGAGATATGCTACTTTTGGGGAAAAAATAATAATAGACAATTTTTAAATGGAAAAATACTTGCACTAATAATCCAAGCTGAGATTTATAAGAGTATTTGTAATTTACTTTTATTTTAATCATTCTAAGGGAATTTTACGGATCTTCTCCATTCCAAAATTTTATATGTAAACCAATTTAGAGCCGTACGAATGTTAAAAATATAGGAACAGTGCCATTAATAAAATAATATAACATAACACCAGGACACAATATTATTATTATTAGTATTTAACTATAGGCCAATATAAAAAAGGAAAAAACAATATTTAATCACATTTTTTTCAAGCATTAAAACCCATGAATGCTTGTTTAAAAAAAATGTACTTATGATTAATAATTGCTCAAATATCAACTTATTCTTCAGTCGTTTTTTTTAACCGCCGAGATCTAAACAATAGTTGAGCTTAAGAAAATTTTTGTTTCCGAACATGAGGATCATTTTACATCACTGACTCGACATCGACGACAACAGGGGGATTTTCCTTAGGTCTTTGCGCACAAAACTAGCTGCCGCGTTACCTCTCTATCACTTTCGCAAATGCAACACGCATTCGACCAGAGCTAGTAAAATGGAAAAGATACTTCGGTATTCCGCCAGTAGGTAAAAAGAGCTCGAGAAGGGTTTAAGGGGAGGGAGTCAGGTCAAAAAAATTGATTTTAGAAATTCAATATCATCTAAATCCTATTGCATATAAAAATGCCTAATGCACTATATTGTTGGTGCTCGATGAAAGAATTTTTTACTGTCGTCTGACTTGCATATGCTTTTCAATATTATCTTAAGCAAAGTTGTTAGGTTTTCCATTCTGCGCACGATTCAGATCAAACTACTAGGCAGATAGGAATCATTGATGTCTCATTTTCTTCTTCATGAAAAGATACACCGACTAAATGGAGCAAACTATTTTTTTTTATTCTGAAAGCAAAGTTAATCACTGATTTAGAAAACAGCATAGCATTTATTTATTAATAATTATGTTACTTAAAAAGTATTACATTTTATTAACATTTGCTCCATTTAGCCGGTGTATCTGTTCATGAAGAAGAAAATGAGATGTCAACCATTGCAATCTGCCTAGTAGTTTGATCTGAATCATGCGCAGAATGGAAAACCTAAGATCTTTGCTTAAGATAATATATAAAAGCATATGCAAGTCAGACGTCAGGGGCGGGGGTAAAAATGGCGAATGACCAAAATAGCGAATGGCTAAAATAGCGAATTTCAAAATAAGGAACGTCTAAATATAGAATCGCCATCATTATGAAATTTGATATTTTAGCCATTCGCTATTTTGACCATTCATCATTTTGATTGCATTTTAATAAGACTGGAGGTCAAAATAGCGAATGATCAAAATAGCGAATGGCTAAAATTGCCAATTTCATAATGATGGCCATTCTATATTTAGACGTTCCATATTTTGAAATTCGCTATTTTAGCCATTCACTATTTTGGTCATTCGCTATTTTGACCCCCACCCGACGTCAGTAAAAAATCCTTTAATCGAGTACCAACAATATAGTGCGTTGGGCATTTTTATATGCAATAGAATTTGGATGATATTGAATTTCCAAAATCATTTTTTTTACCTGACTCCCTCCCCTTAATGTAAACTTATCTGGACGCGAATCCTTAAATATACAGGGTGCTTTAAATTATTTGAGGTTAACAACAGAGGGAGTCGACTGTACGGTATGTGACGCAATGCGAGAGTAGCGAGAACAAAATTCGAATAAATTTTCGCAGCTTGCGCTGGTGTGGCTGCTCCCGGAGCGCTGGGCTTATCTGAATCGTGATGCGCAATTTGCTCGCGACTAGGCGGACGGGATGGTCGAGCACACTGGGCGAAGAGCTCCAAAGGGCGAAAGTAAACTGGTTCTGTACGTATAAATCGAGAGCTCGCAAGCGTAGTGCAAGTGCAGTATAGTAGATATAGTATCGTAGTAGATAGGTAGGTAGATATGTACCTGGCTACTGGCATTATGTTCCGTCTCTCTTTCTCGCTCGTTCTATTTCTATTCGTAACGTAAGCTACTGGATGGCGCTTCTGCGCTAACCGAGGGAATAGGTACACCAGAGCACCGACAGCAGTGCCCAAGTATCCCACATGAATTGTTCGCGTTTAGTGCACATTACGTTCCGAGAAAACAAGAGTAAAAGAACAAAAAGAGGCAGATGGGAGAGCTAACCAGATATGTTTTTTTATCCAGCATATCTTTTTATGACTACCTATAAGGATTTATGATGCAGCGTGCGAAACTCGCTATATTGTATGGATTAAGGATAATTGTAGTGCAATTTGAACGCTGAAGGCGATGAAGAAAAACACGTGGCCAGCATCCTAAGTGCACAGTGCACAAATGGCAACTTACTAAATAACATGCAGACTATTATAGACATGTTGTCTTCATTCTGTTTTTTAAAACACCTATTTCAATTACTCCAACATTGACAAGAGACGTGGTAGCGTTTCGACACCAATCAAGAGTCGCGGTAACGTCTCGACGCCAAGATCTTAAAAAAAAATTGGCGCGAAGCTATTGGTATGTATACTCGAGAATCAGTCTCATATAACGCTCGCATATCATTCACATGGATTATTTAACAGTGGGTATAAGTTTCACTGAATACGCGTGCACATACAATTGTAATTGTACGAAAGAAATAGGGTAGAAGTACCGGTTGTGGCCACTTTAAGAATTTTCTCATTTTCAAGTACATGTAATTGGGACCAAATATCATAAAACTGTTTTGGACCTATACTTTTCATATCTGAGAAGAATATAATTTCAGATTTCTAGCATTAAAATCTTCATATGTATCGAGAAAACACTGGAAAATAGAAAAAAGTAGGAGCATAGCCATTTCACCAGTTCTGGCCACCTATGCACCGGTTTTGGGCACCGTAATGTATCGGTTTTGGCCATGCTTAAAATTAGAATAACTCAATAATCATTGCACTTCAAACATTTTTTAAGGTGTGTTTAATAAATCAAAATCGTATTCTTATGAAAGCATCCAATTCCTCTACACGAAAATGTCTTTAAAGCACAGATGCCATCTGTGAACCTAACTAACCTTTTTTGACATTTGTCTCGTTCGTTTTGCACTTTTTCGTAGCAGCTTTCTTTGTCACAAATAGTCATACATTATATTAATGTTTTACTCTTTACACTTTTATTTTTACTTTTACCAGAGTTCTTTCCGAAAGTAGATTTTCGCATTGAATAATGATGGGAATCTTCAACATGAAAGGTGTTCCACCGCTTTACCTTCTTTTTACTTTCTCATCACATACGGAGTATGGATAAAGAGAAAGTATTGCAATCCAAAAAAAATTCGACTTCCAGATTTTGATGGAAATAGATGTTTTGAGTGTCCTAGATTCCAAAAAACACATTACCTCATTTCTGTCCGTCCGTCTGTCTGTCTGTCTGTCTGTCTGGCGTCTGTATGTGCCGTCCGGAAACACAATAACTTTTGAAAACATCTATGGACTGAAATGAAATTTTTTGTGTGTCTTCTGCATTCAAATCCTGGTTTTGGTATTGAAATCCAATCCAAAATCTCCACTGCTTCTGATACTTTACCTTAAATACAAAATAAAAAAAAATAAAAATTTTATTTATTTTTGTACCGCAAGTTAATATAAAAGATATTATGCTTCAATGTGATACATACAAATAGTATTACCAGCAAATAAAAAATGAACAACAAGAGATTTAGTATATAGAAGATTTTGTTTTTTCAATCACCCACATAAGACATCTTAAACTGTTGTAAAAAATGTATTGCTTGAAATATGTTACTTTCTTGTGTTATTGTGTTACACATTCACTAAAAAAAAGAACTGCAATGATCTTGAGCAGTTTTCAATGATAACATACTATGAATATTTACACCATATGTTAGATTAAAATTTAAAAAAAGAATGTAAAAATACAAGAGAAACACATTTGAGGTTATCATCACTCTTGATGTTAGACTATAAACACTCATGCACTCATCACATCATAGTTTTTTTATTTATTTTATCACTCGTATAGCATTTTATACCAATTCCAAATGCTGCTCATACACACCATAATATGCGAAACGTTGGAAATATCAAATAAAATGTAATTCCGACTGTCAAACTATCGCAATGCCGACGATAATAACATCAAAGGGAAAGAGAGATGTGAAGGCGCGCGCCGGCGCGCGATGTCACGCTCGCTTTCTCGCGCGCGCGAATTTCGAATTTACAAACGCGTTCTTGACAAATTATAGCTAAAAATGGAGATTACAATTAATGTGCGAAATTCACACATTATTAATCACTATAACCCAGTAAATTCACGATAAAAATTTTACACCAGTAACAAATTTTTACTTTTTCATCACATGCAAAGTATGTAAAATAATATTTAAAAAATAGGTCTAATTTTTTTTTTTTTTCAAAAATAGACCTAAATTTAAAAAAAGACCTAATTTTTTTTTAAATAAGCCTAAATAAGCTAATTTTTTCAAAAATAGACCCCAGAATTTTTGTGGTCAGTACTTGGATGGGTGACCGCTTCTAACCCGAATAAGTCCCTCGATTCTTGACACGGCGGCGAAGGCGGCGGCGCGATCTTTTTATAATATAGAGAGATATTTATTCATATATAACTACAAAAACGAATATTACGAACTAACTTCACAAACTAATTTCACAAACTAATTTCACAAACTAATTTCACAAACTAATTTCACAAACTAATTTCACAAACTAACTTCACAAACTAACTTCACGACAGTAACAATCGTGATGAGAAAGTCACGTTTTGCGATCACGCCAGTAGCAAGTTTTTTACTATACATTTCTCAGGATATATTTTTCTTAGCGTTTTTTCGTTTTTTTGTTTCTTCTTTACGAATTTATGAATTGATTGTGTAATAATTAACGACAAATTAATGATTATATTATCATGGCCATATCCGGGGCAACATGCTTATTCCATGTACCAGTTGTGGCCATCGTATTTTTTATAAATGTATAGCTTTATTTCAAACTTTTAGTACATCAACATTTGCAGTGATGACCCTTAAGATTGATATGTGCAAAGCTGCATGCAATTCGCCAACTATATAATCCGAATATGTATCTAGAGCTTTCGTCAAAATCTTGTCGAATTCCGTAAGGAGTTGACAATTTGATGAATCAGCTGATGATACTTTAATTACTGACACAGTACTTTTTGTAATGGAGACGAACGGACGTCAAAATGACGATAAATGTTTCCAGAATACACAACGTTATGAAAAATTATTATTAAATACAGGTACAGAATTAAAATAGCCACGAAAAACGTATTTAAGTGTAGGGGTGGCCACAACCGGGTACAGTGGCCACAACCGGTACTTCTACCCTAGAAATAAATTAAGCATAAATGAGCATAAAAAAGTTTTAGTGTAACCTGTAGACCTGTGGCTGTGGATAATCACCTGATCTGTCGATTGTGTACATTTCGGTCTCGTATCGCTTGTCGTTCGTGTTTGTGGATATTTCGGTGAATTTTAGTGCATATAACATTATATTTGTGAAATGTCCGTGTATAATCGATAACCCGAATAAAAATTCTAGAATTAAACGTATCACAGATATTTTTGTCAACGATAACAACCAGATAAAAAATATATTGGACATATCGTGGAGGTTCGAGTTTCAAACTCTGTGAATTATTACAGAATGCCCCATAGACAGTTTATACTTTGCAATCGTTCGGTAAATTAAAGGGAAAAAAATGTAGTTGGCATTGTATCAATAATGCTTTGTTTAATGATACATTTCAATTCTCAGCGATGTGATGTATTCCTGGATGCATCTACAATGATGAACATGTTTATCGAAGTATTTAACACGAGGTATTGTACTTGCATACTGCGAGAATAAAGCGCGTGCAAGAGCTCGTTCACTCTGCTCTTGTTTAATGGAATTTTTATGAATGGTCCTGAACGAATAATAATTATTAACGAGAAAGCGAAACCGCGGGCATAGAAATGCGGTACATATTCTGTGTACAGACGCAGACATGTACTAGGCGAATAATTAATTCTAGAGCCTCGTACAACAACTGCAGCTGCTCCGCTGCATTAGATATAGAACAGCATTACTACACATCAAATAATCATGCACATCCATGGACGATCATACGATATATTGCGAAACTCGGTCATATCCCATATCACCGAGATTATTTTCACGAATTTCCAATGAGCTGGAATATTTTTATTATTAAACTCTTCCTAAAGATATCTTCAATTGAGAAAATATACTTCACACCGCATGTTTATATATATATATATATAGAGCTTCTCAATTTTTCACAGCTTTTTCCACTTAGCTGAATTCCAGGAAATATCTCTCTCAATCCTTCAATATGAGAGACTTACTTTTAGGTTAAACGAGCCGTGAAATCTTCAACTACATGTTAGCTCTGAACGATATATGCCAACGTGGCGAACGATGCTATTCGGTTGCCAGTTCAGAACAAGTGAGTACTGCAGAATCCAGTGTATGACGCTATCAACATGACATACCGGATCCGGGACACAATATATTGCGCGGACACAATATGCAGGAGACAACCGACGCTTATAGCAAATAGGACCGGCGTCCTAACGGAAAAAATCAAGACGGGCGAAAGCTCTGAGATTATGTTTTTCGCCCGCAATATGAATTGCGGGTATACAAAATAACGTTATTAACGTTAACCGATTACCCCTTTTATTATAGATATAGATATTTTAATAATTGCAGCAATAATTATATTATTATTAAAGTTATCTCAGCAATAAATAAATACGTGATACATTTTATTTATTTGTTTCATGCAATCCCATGTTTTTAGGGTGAATTAATTTTTTTTCCATAGAGAATTGTATGTTGGGACAATTAGATGTGGTAAACTTTTATTTTCTTTGATGATACATACACGAAAAAAATAAATTTCTTCGTGTTCAATATGTTAACGTATTAACATAACTCTCAATTATACGTCTCTTTTCCATAAGCTGCATTTTTGAAACGACAAGGATGAGGATTGTTGCCCTCACGATTCTCTTGATTTAATAAAAATTGCAAAGGTGAATGTTCCAGTAATCGTCCATAAAACAGTTATTGTCAGTTGTGTACTTTGAATGCAGCTTTGGTACAGTCAACGCACACTCTGCCGATTACTAGTACATGGCCGATGACTGGGACATCCACCTTATTGGACAGTTTCCATCCACCATCCACCATCGACCCTTGAGCAGCAGCAGCAGCAGTAGTCCCGATACTCGACGTCCCCGAACTAGGATTTCCACTTCGCCCCTTCACCCATTTGCGAAATGGATGGTGCTAGTCACGTGGCTGCGGTGCAGCTTTCTCTCTCATTTTCGGCTCCGTTCGCACCCTCGCGCGGAGAAGATTATTCGTGGGTGATGAAAATCTCATGTTCCAATCTCGACACCTCTTCAACGTAGAATTTTTCAATACGAAAAATACGGAGTAAAAAGGAACTTTATCCTCTTCACGAACATCGATATTACATAAAAATATCGTTATGGCACGTAAGAAGTAAAAACTGGACCACTGAGTAAAAACAAAATAAATGAAATAAATAAAACAAATAAAACAAGTAAAATAAATAAAATAAATAAAATAAATAATATAAATAAAATAAATAAAATAAATAAAATAAATAAAATAAATAAAATAAATAAAATAAATAAAATAAATAAAATAAATAAAATAAATAAAATAAATAAAATAAATAAAATAAATAAAATAAATAAAATAAATAAAATAAATAAAATAAATAAAATAAATAAAATAAATTCTAGCAGCAGGATTTTTAATTCTTGGAAAATTTAAACTCGGTGAGCTATTTAGATTTGGTGGAAAATTTAGAGGTATGCCCGATATAGTTCATTTCGTTCACGCGTTCGATGAGTACATATTGTAAAAGATGAACTTAACTATTGTGTGTTATGTTTATGAAGTGTGTAAAGTCTCCCGCTATCTTCATTCCTCATTGGTATTTATATAAATCTCGCTCGTTTTCCCTCACACATGTATGAATAATGTTACAGCCTTTATCACATTGAAGCCTTCGCCTCCAACGCCCGATTCCATAAAGCGGGGCTTGTAAGTGTGCAGAACGTGTACTTTGCACATGGCCGTAGTTTGCCATAGACATAGTATAGATTCCAGTACGCCCCATTTCACATTGGTAACGCTACGATTATGGGCATCGGAAAATATTACTTTCAGTCGCTTCTATTTTTTCCTGGCTCTGAAGTGCCTAAAGCACTTTCAAGAAGCATACTATTTCTTTTAATTAAAAATATAACGTATCTTATATAAATCCCAAATTATAGATTAAATTGTTGAATTTATTTAAACTATATTGATAATAACTCAATAGCTTTTTGTGTATCAGTACAAAATCTGGCATTCATGTCCTATAGCAGAAACAGCAATGCTATAAAACTTGAATGTAATCCTAGTAGTACGATGGTTGAGAGTTTGGTCAACGTGTAGTAGAAGTATAGTGACTAAAATCCAGGCATACTGTCGACAATTACGAGCCGTGCATGATGGGACCGTAAAAAGATTTTAACTAGAAGCGCTAGTCCATTCTAAAAGCGTTAAAGGAAGTCTATCTCGACTTTAACGCCAAGAGCCTCATTCTCTCGCTAAGAGCGTCCCACATGGGCTTCCTCAACACGCAACCGGAGGACCTGAGATTATGAAGAACACGTATGAGTGCAAAAGAGATAAAACTAATCTTGCTAACCCAAATTTCACGGGCATAGATCATCCGATGGATAAAAAAAGGAAAACGGTGTCCTGGTAAATTATAAAAAGATTTTTAACATCTGAATCTTACCATCTGCTTAATGAGAACCATACAAGCCGTACTGCTCTTTACTCTTTCGTAGTGACTAAGAAATTGGTTTTGACTTCTAACAATGAAAATAACTATAAGAGTGATTTGTCTATTATTGGTGAGTGCGGTAATCACAGATAACTTTGCTCCAACTCTAAAAGTGGCTTGCAAGGTCTTGATAAGTAAATACCTAAATTATTAGAGCAAATCACACACAATCAATACACGATTTTTCGTATATTACACCAAGAGAAAAATATAGTTAAGACATCTAAAATAGTTTGGTAAAACAACTCAGACAATATAATAAATTGGATCGATCTTCGAAGTTTGGAAATGTTTACTTATACCGTGAATAGAAACGCGATGCACGCGGAGGGGCGCTCGCGAAACGTCTGAGCATTTTCGAGCAACTTTGAGGTTATCATGGCGAACGTTGAACGATCGACGCTACACGGGAGCTGCATATCTTTCGTAAATCTCATGTCGTACGAAACTGCAGTCGTTTTGCAGGCTGTCAATTGACTTTGCGTTATTTTTCGCAATGTGAATTGCTTTGCCCTGTATGCGTATGAAGATTATTCCGAACATTTGTGGGCGCAAAATATGGAGAAGTATAAGATGCGTTGTATAGCGTTCTACAGCAGCGTAAATAGTGCAGCGGGCGATGCCTAGTAAATCTTTGTATGTGTCTGGAGAAAAATGTCATTTTTCCACTTTGGATCCCGATTACTATACGAATCTGGGAATGAGTACCGTATTTTTCTCTCAGTGTAGTATATTATGATTTCATTTTTTGTTCTAAGATCCAACCCTGTATAGTGATGACCAGATACTAGGACAGGAATTGCAAAGTAATAGACAGTAATTATGGGATTACAACTATTGTCAGGCTATGAGTAAATGGTGCATTTCGTGAATATTTGTAACTATTGAGAATCTCATAGCGGTACAACGATGAAAAAGACATTAATTTCTGTCGCAGTTTCGCGAACCTTCGGGGAACTCTTAACTCGTGACCCCGTGCGGTGGAATACAAGCAATTCGAACTACAATGGTCACACCCGAAGGAATAATTTGAGAGGGAATAGCAGTGAGACGAGAGCGCGTAGCGAGTGCTGTTTGTATAAAGGGCAAACGATCAAAAAAGGGTTGGGTGAGAAAGAGCTTCGAAATGCATTAAGATCCGTCGGGAGGCATTAAGGTCGTTCGACGTTGGAACAATGGAGATTTATGCTTGCGATAAAACACCTGTCAGGCCCGTAAAAACTTTTCAAATCACCGTTTCGACATTTCCCCGTTAGCGCCGAAACACTAGGGCAACGTCGTGATAATAGCATGATGCGTGCATACACCTACCGATTAATCTATCTACCCACATGAACACACGAAAGTTCAGGAAAACAAAAGAAAAAGCGTAGCGGCCATGACGCAATAACGTTATCGTCAAGTTTATCGAAAGACGCGACAACGTCTGGATGCCAAATATTTTTAAAAACTCAAATTGAATTACAACCATCTTATGATGTCACGTCGTTTAGTTACAACAAAAAGTTTGCTTAACTTAAATAATCTATTTAAGTTAACATTGTCTTTTCTTCGAATGATCTGAAATGTAGCACCATTCAATTGAAAAACATTTTTTTAAAGCAATGAACCGTTTTTCATAACATACCATAACACGTCACTAAAATGGGACTTCTTCATAGGGAAGAAACTCCATTCAACTCACACTCGTGAACTATTCCCTAAAGAAAAAAAAATCGATTCGTTGTAATAACTAAAAAGAAAGTTGCCTCACCTCGTTGAACTTGTTTTAATTTTTTATAAATTAGCAACGAAACGAGCGAAGTAGGAAAACGTGGAAAACGTTGGTGATGATACCTGGTCATAATCGTCAGTCGTCGTAGTTTCGCCAGGAAAAGAAATTAACTTTTCATGGTGCATAGATACCGGAGGGAAAATAGTTATACCCAGTGCAGTGAAGTCAGAGAAATCGAGGGAGGTTTTACTGTACGAGGAAGTCGAAGGAATATAACCAAGGGTAAACGAGTTCTGACTGCAATTTGATACTATCGTTCCGAAAGCGTACCGGGTTGATACCCATACGCTGGGAATGAGGAGAAAGTTTGCTCGGAGGGAAAGGTTAACGCCAGGACAACGGAGATAGGACATAAGATCGAAAAGCTTAACAGAGATGCATTGTTTGCACCCATTTAAAAAGCAACTACCTTGCTCCTGCACCGTTGTGCAGCAGCCTATCTTTATTGATATAGCTTGAATAGAACTCTCCAGAGAATCCACCTTCGAACCATGTAAACCGGCTCTTGTGCACCGGCGATTTCACGATCCACATATTGGCCGTAAAACTGCTAAAAAATTCACGGCAATAGCCGGAACGAAACTAACTGTCGAAATCCAAAGAGGAAGTAAAAAATCGGAATCAACAGAATGCACTACTGAACAGCACCTTTCGACAGCTTTCTTTTTGTTCCTTTTTTTAAATCATTTCACGTCTCAACTGGAGCGAACAAATGTGCAGAATCCGGGAATTCCAGCGCAGTCACCCAACCAACCGGAAACCGTATACATAGTAAATGGCTGGCTCGCGCTAATGAACTTTGGCCAAGTTTTTATTTGAAAATTGCGGGTTGTGGTGTGCCATTGCTGTTCCCCACTCCAACTAGTTCCAGAGTTTCGTTCCGTACAAACGCCGTGTATATTGCGTGGATACGTTTCTGCGAGAGAAGGCATCAGCTTTCAGTCATGAAAACTAAATGATTGGGCGGAGGGGACAAAAAATTGATTGCATTTCCGTTGCGTCACTACGTATATAATCATAAATTATCAAAGTGCACACAAGAATTGCATTACGGAATGTACATAGTTTGCTGTTTATTCAGGTATATTATAACCGGTGGTAAACGTTGCACAGGCCATGGATTACAATTGATTCAAAGTATAATAAGGGCAAAAGTCGGTACATGCAGCGATCTATGTTATTGTATAATTGAGTATATATGCTTAATATATAGGCCGTCTTTTACTCTTATTCTCAAAACATACTTAGGTACAGGGAAATTGCGGATTTCAAGAAACTGCGAGACATGTACCACACAAAAGACACTGACAGCTACGAACGAGCCAACGCATGTTTTGCCAAATAAGCTCAATTGTTCTCAATGATAGGCGTTTAGCTGCAAAAGGTGTATTGTATATGTATACATGTCAACCTCTATTTTATGATGAGAGGATCAATGCGTTCTTTTCGTATACAACTGATGCAAATAATTCCAACATACTGCAAAAAAAGTATGCTGAAAAAGTAGAAGTATGGAATGAACTCCCTTTGAAGCAGCAGTTCAAAGTCAAGATTGTGAGTGGGTTCGCCTGAATTGCATTGCCATTAGATTATGAAAATGCACTGCATGCAAATTTAATACTATACGTTGGCCGCTCATATTTCAGCTTATCCTCTAAGACTTCTGATAATCGTGGTTTCACTAGTACCTCAGCAGAAATTACTTGCGGTTACCTAATATCCCATACCGTTATTCCTAAAACAGGTATGATGAAACTCATCAGATATAACTTATACAATATCGTTACACTCTGGATCTAGACCCGATACAATAGTCGGATCCGGACCAGATACAATTGTCGGATCCGGACCAGATACAACAGTCGGATCCAGATCAAATATAATAGTCGGATCCCGACCAGATACCATAGTCGTATCCGGACCAGATACAATAGTCGGATCGGGACCAGATACAATAGTCGGATCCAGATCAAATATAATAGTCGGATCCGGACCAGATACCATAGTCGTATCCGGACCAGATACAATAGTCAGATCCAGAACAAATACAGTAGTCGGATCCGGACCAGATCCAATATTCGGATCCAGACCAAATACAATAGTCGGATCCGGACCAGATACCATAGTCGTATCCGGACCCGATACAATAGTCGGATTCGGACCAGATACAAAAGTCTGATTCGGACCAGATACTATAGTCGTATCCGGACCAGATACAATAGTCGAATCCAGACCAAATACAGTAGTCGGATCCGGACCAGATCCAATAGTCGGATCCAGACCAAATACAATAGTCGGATCCGGACCAGATACCATAGTCGCATCCGGACCCGATACAATAGTCGGATTCGGACCAGATACAAAAGTCTGATTCGGACCAGATACTATAGTCGTATCCGGACCAGATAGAATAGTCGGATTCGGACCAGATACAATAGTCGGATCCGGATCAGATACAATAGTCTAATTCGGACTAGATACAATATCCGCATCAGATACAATAGTCAAATGCGGACCAGATACAATAGTCTAATTCGGACCAGATACAATAGTCGGATCCAGATCAGATACAATAGTCGAATCCGGACGAGATACAATAGTCCGATTCGGAGTAGATACAATAGCCGGATCCGGGCATCAAGTGCGTCTGATCAAACTCCTCGCGGGTGGATCCCCAAAAACAGAGTCAATCACTCCTCTATGATTGATAACTGCAAACAAGCAATCAGTCGAGATTGCTTTTGGATGTGTTTCATTAATTCCACAGCTTCCTTACGCTCATACATCAATAAGTTAAACCACAATATCCAAAAGGAAGAGAGTAAGCTGATGACGTGTGCGGCACGGAAATTCGCGAAGTATCTGCATAAATCGCAGCAACTAGGTCGTGAAAACAACACTCTCCTCCAGAAAGTCCAGACTAGGTACGGAGCAGTAGGAACATTAGGCAGCACCAGACAGAAGCATACAGCGAGGACCTAACGTTGTTGTATAACTACATTCATAAGTCCGTGTGCCTCTATACATGTCCTCTTTCCTTCCGCATACGCGATAGAAGAGGAAGACCGCGTTCTCAGGTGTTGCTTTAGTCGGCAGACAGGAAAAGGCAACAGGGTTGGTGGTGTCTCTCGCACTGGCGAAAAGCAACGTCGTCGTCGGGAACCAACACATCGGTGGTGGTGTAAGAGTGATGGTCGTGGTTGGAATATGGGTACCCGTTCATGCATGTGAACGTAGAATCTAACGGGGCGCACGCGGTGTGGAGCACCCACCAGCAGTGGCAGCCCCGGTAAATAGCGAGCGAAGTTTCATGATATGTGGCGACGCGGATGCGCGAAACTGCATCGAGGTCCGGGATGGTGAGAAAGCGAGTTTGTTGGAGAGGAAAGAGGAAAATGGAGGGGGAGACTGCTGGAGAGAGAAACTCGAGGGTTGGAAAGAAGGGGTTTCGTGAGGGAATTCGGTGAGGGAAAGAGAGGAGAGGGAACAAAGCCATGGCAGCGCTAAGCTAGATTATAGGTAGAAGGTAGCTATGTGTATCGTATAAGGTAGGTTTTGGACCATTCACGTGCAGCCATAGTGAAAGCTCTATATCCCAGATGCACCTTAACTATCGTTCGTAGGTTTTCGTACGGGTGAATATAGTTAGCAGCATCAGCTAGGATCAGGCTCTCACCTACTCTCATATGCCGGCTGCTAACTATATAACTGGCCAAATTCTGCAGCCAGTTTCCTTTATCCATGCCAGGAGCCAGTTAGCGACCTACAGCTCATATCTAGCTAACTAGTTCACACACGCCTAGCTGGAGCTTCACCAGCTCCGGTGTTCCAGGAGTGAGAAAGATGGCCAAGGTGAAGAGAGGAACGGGGAAGGAGGACCACGAATATGTATTAGAACTTTTGGGAGAAGCAGCTAACTGTTAATGTTCACTCGTCGTACTTTGGTGAGCCTCGTGCATGGGGCCTGCTTGTGCGCTCAATGCACTCAACCACATTTGCAAACGAGTGTCCGGAACAAACCGAGGAAAGACCAAGAGGCACCTGCAAGTAATATCCGTGGATTATAGTAAGTATAGCCACGTGCGGTGATGGTTATGACTGGTCTCGCAAAACTTTTCCTTCACCGTATAGTCCCTATACTGTAGTCGGACCGCGTGGTGCAGCTTATTGGGTTACTACAATCAATCGCTGTCAGAACTCTCTCCAGCTGGTCCGAAATTTTATAGTGTGGATTGACTACGGTATACGCTCCACAATTTCACCGCCATTGCGTATTTCACAAAAATTTGCTCACCTGTTTTACGCAATTGGAAATTTTTCATCTACTCTGCGTCACAAATGAATCTCTACCTTTTTCTTAATTGCCTTACGAGTGAAGAGACCTTCTTGGGGAAAAAAAACATGGTTGGCCATAGACCAAATGCTCTGGATTCTTGTATAACTCAGTACGTATATGGCACACGGTATTCACCATACTATCAACAACCGTAACTCGAATATAAAATTATTCTTCCAGGATAACTGCCGGTACTAACGCGGGAGCGTTGTTGCTGGTGAAACGGGTATTCAGTGCACCTGGTGATTTCCCTGCGGTAAAGGAAAATGGGGGTGGTGAGAGAGAAGCCCTATAGGGTAAACTGTAGAGTTCGGGGCTTCTTCGGTGTCGGCATGATGAGGCTCACACTTGGTACAATGCTTCGCCTCTCCTTGGGATTCTATCCGGTTCTATTTTTATAGTTAAGGAGAGGGAGTCGGAATAAAAAATAAAAAATGATTTTTTTATCGGTAGATAAATTCAGATGCATGTAATCTACACTTTAGTAAAGACATAACACGGAATTCGCAAAAACAGCCAAGTAGGACAACATATTTCTTTATTTTATTTTTTTTTATCAATGTAAAAATAATTGCAAATTTTTTAAATAAAAATATGGAATTATTTCTTTTCTAAGAAACTATTACAAGAAAAAATTATTTTTTCTCGAAATGATCGAAAAAAATTATCACCTCTGTACCTTTGCTACCGTTACAAAAAGTATTTACCGCGAAGGCGTTGTCCTTACGATGCGCAAAACTATTGAGCCTAGGCTTCGATAGTCAGGAATAGGTGCGCCGAATGGAAGGACCGATTCGTCTTTGGACATGGAAATTCTCGTTTTCTGATTCTAGCCTTTAGTGGTTTATTAGATAGTGAAATTATTTCCCTTACCTTCTGAATATACCCTTGTAAAAATGTGGAACGGTCGATCAAAGAAAAGTTTTAGTACAGAAGACGTTAGTGCATAATTCAAGTGTATATAAAATCCACTTCAACTTGTACGGCATCAAAAAATATCAGCGTCAGGATTTTGTTAGAAAAAACTTCAAAAATGTGCGTTACTCCAAGAAGTAACTTAGCCCAGACTCAACTTCGAGACTTGCTGTATTTCATAAGCTTAAGGTCTGCACGAGAGACCCGGCATTCGCTGCACACTGCACCCGAGCTCTATAACTACAAGGCAGAAGCACTAAATCTTAGACTGTACTTAATTACATTCCTGGCCAACGTTCAACCCCTCTTCCTCTCTCTCGACACTGTTCTTATTCTTTCGCAATCGCTAGAGCCGTGCAGGAACAGTACAATGTACGTTATGCGAACCCCGAACAACATGGGCGAAGCTATCGATACTTTTGATCTTTTCCTCGCAGACTCTAATCCTAGACTGTAAATAAAACATAAACTTAGAAAAAATAGGGTTTGGAAACAAAACCTTTGTAAATGTCTAAGTGGGAACTACATTTTTTTTCCTTGTCGGTTTCGAAACCTTCGGAAGTTAATGCACCTAGATATCGGAGAAGCTATTAGTGTCGAACATTTGGAAACAAGAAAATCGCATCAGCTTCGATGTTGATTTATCTGTAAAAGACATGGGAAACAGAAAATAAATAAACAGGTTTAGGGTGAGGAAAAAGTGAGTATAAGATCCTCGGTCGTTAGATAAAAATTGCTTGACGGAAATTGTGCTACCTACATTCTAATATTGCTATAATTTTTTTTCTTCGGTAAAACTCGCTGTATCTCTTCTGTTTTATAATGAAAGCTCATTTTTTCGTTGCCAAATATCGCCATTGCCGATCTCTGTCTTATTTAGATTCGTAAGAATGTCACTTATCGGTTCTAAAGTAAGCACGTGATCTTTATGTTTAAAAATTTAAGGATTAAATATAAAACTCATCAGGATCGTGAGATAGGGAATAAAATTCGGATGAAACCGAATTATTGTTCGGATAATTGACGTTCGGATAAAAGAGATTCTACTGTAATTTGGAGGATAATGACAATGAGGGAAAGAAATAGAACTATAAGAAAATCGCTGATCCCGGCGATTCGGATATTTCCTTGTACCTTGTACTTCAGTGAATTGGCAATTGCTGAGGGTCGTAATAGGACTATGAGCATGGGAGGTGGAGAGACCGATGGATATAGATACCTACGAAAAGTGAGAGGATCGTAGAGAAAGATCTCCGATTGCCTCCCTCGAAAATTTATTTTATCCATTATCCGTGGTGGAAGTCGCGGGAAAACATTCGAGAGGAAATCGGCTTGATAAAGCACATCCCGTCGCCCCTTAAAGCTCGACTGCGAAGAACAGAGAACGAGCTGTGGGGGCCGAGATCAGAAACGCGAACGAGCGCGATAGAGAAATAGTTTCCGCTTCCTCTGCCTTGGTGCACGGCAATTCCCAATGGGACGACGGTGCTGCCAGCCCGTTAAGAATGGTGCAAAATCTCCCATAGATTAGCTAAAGCGATTATCGACTAACCGCTTGGCGACGATTCTACTTCATCGGCTTGCAACGCCTCGTCTATAGGTATAAACTGAGAATGCAGTCATTGGGCTCTGAACGAATGATCGGCCAGAATATAGTCAATGGCCTATCTTATACGTTGCACAGAAAGAGATACAAGTCTGCCAATAATAGGTATTATTTCCTTTCTCGCTGGGCCAATAACTACACGATCACAGAATCCACTCGTTGGATCGTAA
Organism: Ephialtes manifestator; assembly: GCA_963970395.1. Taxonomy (NCBI): domain Eukaryota; kingdom Metazoa; phylum Arthropoda; class Insecta; order Hymenoptera; family Ichneumonidae; genus Ephialtes; species Ephialtes manifestator. The sequence continues at coordinate 780,581 of OZ019973.1, forward strand.
CAGGGCTTTCACGTATTCCAGAAAATTCGTGGTGTTACCCCATTCTCCACCCTCCCTGTCGTCCTCGTCTTTCTCCAACCTCACTGTCGCGCTCTAGTTCCCACGCAGCCCACGGGAAACGGAAATTTTCGTCGCTTAATCTACATCTATATATGTTGTATATAAATTGATATAGCGTGTGAGTGTTGTGAGAGATCGAAAAGCAATCGGTGACTCTCGTAGATCGTATATCGGACGAGAAATGACTACATACGAGAGGCGTTACTGTCCTCACCCACACAAAAATAAAATATATGTGCAAAATATGGGTCATTCCATCTCAAGTGGGCATTTTTTTTCTAGTTTGTAAACATAGTAATGAAAATTTTGTGAAATTTTTAGAAAAATCGGAATAGTCTGTTTCAACGAAAAGAAAATATTATTACTTTATTTTGTCAAAAAATGACAGAATTTTTTTTTGAGCAACTATGGAAAAATTTATTACAAAATACATTCAAAAACTTATATTTTATTCAGAAACAAATTTTTTGTACGATCGGTAATTTTAAATATACAGAGAATTGAAAAAAAATTGAATAAAAAACATCGTTATTAAATTTTGGGCAACCATAGGTGCTGTAATTCTAAAATAATTTATGGATTTTAAACAACTTTAGAAAAAATTATGAAGACTTTTTCCAACCATGCTAAATTTGGGTGGCCCACTTGATATGGAATGAACCATATACGTGACATATATAACTTTTTGCCATTTTATCTATATCAATATCGTTTATATATATTGTCCATATATTCGACATATATTTTTTATGTATTTTTGCAAAGATATATGAGAAAGGGGTTAAAAGTTATAAGGAATTTTGTCTCAACAAGCCAATGCTTTTTAACACTGAGAAAGTGGACAAAGTTTATCACTAGTAGAACAGAACTGGTCGCAAAGGACAAAGTTGCAAAGTCTAAGACCACTAATTTCAAGTTACGATATTCCCTTTCGCGTGCACCAGTGATTCAAAGTTTCTAATGTTTGAGTTGCGTACCGTCTTAGCGAATGCCTAGTCAGATAAGAGGGATGGATGTTTCCTAAGAGAGCCATGCAGCATTTACACTGCATTCGCATTAATCTCAGTGGAAGAGGAGGAGTTAGTCGAGAATATCTGAAGCACTAGCTGCAGTTGACTCCTTTCGAATGAACTGCACTAGAAGGATTATAATTGATCATAATTATGTTGGTGACAGCGCCGCGCATCAGACCCAGGCTCGTCATCATTGATCTATATACAAGCGGAAGTAACTCATCCACCTCAACGTGCTAGAGTGGTCGTTCCATTGGTTAAATCTGAGTCTGCAAGGATTAAGAATTAATGAATACAACACAACCCGAAATTGGATCAGGCTAAAGTCTCAAGAGTAAAAACCAATAGAAGTCACGTATTTATATTACACCCAAGCACAAAGCTTTATATCTAAATACAAAATGCCCGGATGCGATCTTGACGTAAAGTTGAGACGCTGATTTAGTTTAACCTTTCCCAACAAGTTTGTTCTGTGTAAATTAAAACCAGGAGAGATCGGACATTTTTTTTTTCTTAGTCAATTGTCACTTTGTTTATATAAATGTCCCCAGCAAATCCTCGGCGCTTTAATTTACGACTCAAAGGAACTTATGGTTATGGTTTGTCAAAGATACATAAAGAGCAATTGAAGTGATCAAATTACGTCCATCAACATGACTTATCTAAATCATGTTGATCAACCTTTGACAGATCCATTCAGGCCAATTTTTTTTACACAGGAATGTAGGGGATGCTTTAATATGACTGGAGGACAGAATTTGTGTTTTCACAAGTCAAATACACACATTTTCACATTTTCGTTTTTTATGTTTAACTAAAAATCGGGGCAAAAAAGAGTTTATATCAGTAATCTCAGTATTCCTAGCTATTTTCAGATCAATTAACTGCCTCAACTGATAGATATAGAGGTTTTTTTTTTGTTATTAACGAGAAGTTATCAGTCAACGTAGTTGAAAAGCAGGTGGTTCTGGGTCGGTACGGCCACAACAAACAATTAGTAGTGGGTGACGACAGGTCGAGGCGAGGTCGCTTCAATTCACGCAACTATAACGCGCGTGAGAAATGAGAATAGAGGAGGAATCAACGGTGAGATGCGAGCGATGACGGCAATTATTAATAAGCTGCGTGATTCGCAGTGCTATAGCTGTAGTTGTGCTCAACTACAGTTCTCAGTACCATCGCCTGGTTTAAACTTCCTCGATGAGTACCAAAACCTCTGCCGCCACATTCATATTTCACGGTGCAAGAAATTCTGACAGTTGTGCGAGACTTCATCAAAGGTCGTTTATTTTCGATGATCTTCATCTTTTCTTTGAATGACCTGAAATTTAATTAAATGTAGAGACATAGAATAAATGAAATATTTTTTTAAACCAATGAACGGTTTCTCTTTGATTTCAAAGAAATCGGTTTCGAAAAACTAAAAGAACAACTTAACATATAAAATAACATGTCTTTAAAGAAATTAATCTATGATAGGGGTGATTTAAAAAAAATAATAATATTGATTCATAGTGATTCATTAACCACACTTTCGTCACATGTCCTTGATATTCCATGTGTCTATTTTTCAAAGAATCACCAATTATTGCATAAGCCCTTTGTTCGCGTCGTTTCTAGTTGTGTGGTGAATTTGAATCTCGCGCTTTGGCGCGTTTGTCGTCGCGCTTTGGGTCGATGGTTAAGGTGCGCGCCGTCGCGCGCTCGTGTAGCCGCACGCGGTCTGTAGGCCCGCGCGCGCGCGTCGGGCCCGTGCAAACAGTCACGTGAGCTATTGTGCCCTCGACGAACGAGGAGAAAGGTGCGCTGACGAGTCAGTCGATCTACAGCTACCAACGAGTCAACTTCTCTCCCAGGAGTCTCTCGAACGTTTTAGCGACGAAGTGACGATAATCATTCAATCTTGCGTGTATATTCATTATTCCAGCTTGCGTATAAATTGTGTTTACGAGTATTTAACAGTGTGTGTGAGAGTGTGTGCCTCGAGGTGAAAATAGGGACTTGTTTGGGGAACGGTGTCCACGTGTGGTACGTGACCCGTTCCAGGGCGAGCGCAGCAAGCGGCAACGCCATGTTGCCCAGGCACCATCGCGTCTGGCCCCCGAGACGTCGGGGCGCGCGTGGTGCGGGTCGAGGACCATCCTCTGCGCTTCCCGTGACCGGCTTGACCACGAGTTCCTGGCTCAACGCCGCGTTTAGATGTTGCGCGTTTTGACACGTTCGTAGACGTAAGTGAAGAGAGATCTCTCGTGATAGGGCCGCGGAATGATCATTCCCGTTTAACGTAATCGATCGAGTCGCGTTATTATAGTCTAGTTCGCGTTAGAGGCATTTTATGATTATATTGTAATTGATTTATTTGCTTTATGCTAATTTGAAATTGATAGATTCATTTATGTGTTCCTTTTCATATTTATATTATCTCTTGTAGTTATTTAATAAAGAATTCGCTTGCTACGGCTTTTCCCTCTAATTCGTGAGGGTTTTTATGCCGAAGCAAGTGCCTTGTTGTTCCCGCGAATTTGTGTGTGTATTTATTTATTGTAAAACCTGTCACTCACTCATCCGTACCCGTTCCTCGGAATTCACCTTAAATGAATATTTGTGTGATTAAGAAACACCCTTACAAATAAATCATGCAAGTACATATTTGGGACAAAGTATGTTTAAAAAAATCTTTAAAAAATTAACTTGGATGTGGGTCGCAACTGCTATATTCGAAATAAAAAAAAATTTAAAAAACAGAAAAACAAAGAAGGATTTTGAGAATGCGAAATATCAGGGTCGCTTCTAAGGGACCGGGAAAATAAAAAGAGATTCATTTAGAAGGGAAATCTGTCTGTTTAATGCACAAAACGCATTATGCGAAGCAGCAAGAGGAGCAGCACTGCGAGTCCGCGAAACATCTAAACACATAGCTCTAACATTCATGTAGCTAGCAAGGAAACCAGCATTATGAACGATCTTTGTATACAGGCATATACCTATGGAAACCTAGATAGATGCTAACGTTCCAAGGTACCACAAGCGCGTCGGACAAGGTGGCGGTAGCACGGACACAAGAGCTAGCTTTGTCTCCAACACGAACCGAGCCGGGGAGGTAGGGTATGGTAACGGGGAAACGTAAAGCCGGATAGACAACAATGGCTTATTGTATGAAGCCAGGGAATGGGCCAGCGTCTACGGTCTGATATACAACCGTCATAGCGTTGCAACGGTACGACACGGCACGAGGCGTACCCCAGCGTTTAACTATAGTACATATATACAGGAGGACAGGTATACTAGGGGTAGTTAGGGTTACATAGCTAGGAGAGTGGTAGAAGTCGGAGTGGCCATGATAGCATACCAGAACATCCTGCTATACTGAACCGCAGTGATCTGAGAGAGAAGCATCAGCAAAGACATGGAAGATCATGGCAGGTTCAACTGCCCTTGTAGAATTATCCGGTAGAACAGCAACGACCTCTCGATAGTAGACACCCTAATTACCGTGCTATGTACCCTTAATCTCCCACTTTCGCGGAGGAACAAACGGCCAAACAGTCGGTGTTCGTTGGAAGCAGCGAGAGCTGGTATATATTGAAGTCATTGCTGTTAAGCCTGTGTTTGGTCACATAGTAGAGATTCGACAATGAATAATAATCAACATTAAAAAATGCCCATACTAGGGGAAGTTAGCTATACTGAATCGCAGAGATCTGAGTGAGAAGCATCAGCAAAGACATGGAAGATCGGGTCAGATTCGACTGCCCTTGTAGAATTGTCCGGTAGAACAGCAACGATCTCTCGATAGTAGACACCCTAATTACCGTACTATGTACGGTTAATCGGCCACTTTCGCGGAGAAACAAAAGGCCAAACAATCGGTGTTCGTTGGAAGCAGTAAGAGCTGGTACAAATTGAAGTCAATGCTGTTAAATCCTGTGTTTGCTTCGCATAGAAGATACTCGACAATGTATAGTGATCGACATTAAAAAATGCCTATACTAGGGGTAGTTAGCTATACTGAACCACAGAGATCTGAGAGAGAAGCATCAGCAAAGACATGGAAGATCATGGCAGGTTCAATTGCCCTTGTAGAATTATCCGGTAGAACAGCAACGATCTCTCGATAGTAGACACCCTAATTACCGTACTATGTACGGTTAATCTTCCACTTTCGCGGAGAAACAAACGGCCAAACGGCCAAGTGGTCGGTGTTCGTTGGAAGCAGTAAGAGCTGGTATAAATTGAAGTCATTGCTGCTAAATCCTGTGTTTGCTTCGCGTAGTAGATATTCGACAATGAATAGAGATTGGCAATAAATAATGTCTAAACTAGGGGTAGTTAGGGTTACATGACTAGAACAGCGGTAAAAGTCGGTGTGGCGATGATAGCATACCAGAACATCTTGCTATACTGAACCGCAGAGATCTAACAGAGAAGCATCAACAAAGACATGGAAGATCATGGCAGGTTCAACTGCCCTTGCAGAATTATCCGGCAGAACAGCAACGACTTCTCGATAGTAGATACCGCAATTAACGCGCTATGTACGCTTAATCGTCCACTGTCGCGGACGAACAAACAGCCAAACGGCCGGTGTTCGACCGTAAATGTTATTTACATATACAGAAAATAACTTCTGCCTTAGTATTTTTTTGGTTACGTTTCGGTAAGAAACATTAAAACGGACTAAAAACGCGGCACATCTCTCGGCGGCGGAGACTTGGCATAATTTTTTTTACATTTTTCGTACGTGTAGATTATGATTGTAAGTCGTACAAATAAGTCCATTTTATTATATTTTCTCTGAACGGATCCTGTATTTTCAAGCATTGCCCCTTTCTCGTAAGTTCTATCTCTATAACCCACATATAGATTTTTCGCGTTACCGGACTCGTAGACTATTTGTTGAAGTTCTCTATTTACCTTCGCCATTTCTTCCATTTTCTTTCATTATTTTCCTTTCGTATAACTCGGAATATCCAAGACGCAGAATGACTACAGTTTCCGTGCAAAAAAAAGAAGAAGTATGAAAAGAGTATTAGAATTGTATTGAAAGGGAAAGTTTGCGGAATATGTTTCATCGAGTATAATTTAAATACCATTTAGTCCAATTCGACATATTCGTCATAATTTCCATTGTACTCTTATTCTAATTGTTTGTTGAGTCGTTTAGCTGGCGTCATCACCACGAGTGAGTAATTATTCCGAAAATTAGAATCATCTGCTACTGTCAACACAAGTTTCGGTTTGCGTTGGTGTTCGAGTTGGCTGTTACGGTAGAGCGGAAGTGGTGGTGTAGTCGTCAGCTGACTGTTTCGTGTTAGCGCGATGTGGTGTAGGAACGGTGCATCAGTTTGTCTAGTCACATACAGAACAAACGAATGAGTTAATGGGATGGTGGTACTAAGGGCGAGAGAGGTTGCACCTAGCACGCGTGATAAAGTTGAAGAAAGTAAGTTACACAGGAGCTAACCCCACGAATGAAGAGTTATACGAAGCTTTGGCTAACTTACCGACGGACTCAGCAGGGATTACAACTCTTGCTAACACGGTGCAGTACCTTGTGCTTTTCTCGCGACCGTTGGCACGAGGTAATATAGCATCGTGTTGCGGAGAGCACGTACCCGCAAACCCACCTCCCCCATATTTGCTGTTACTTGCACCGTACTAACCCCTTCGCTTTACTTTTGCGACTTGCTAGACCTGCCAACTCCATTGAGGTAACGCCAATCATGCTCTGGCATAATGATACACATTGACTCTTTTTCCGATTTTGTCTCTTTGCTCACGTGCCACATGTCACCAACTAGTACGGAGCAATACACGAGTTTAAAATATTGTGATATAGTAATGATTACACGATGCATGAAGTATACCAAAAGTTGATTACGAAATTAGAATACTACAATGTGCTAATAGAGAATTTAAACAAGGAAACCATCTGGTGTAACGCATTCTAATGCCCTAAATCAGCACCAATGGTAAATGTATTTTTAAAAATATTTATTTAACGTTGCATCAACAATTATGATTGTTAGGAACCATAACATGTTTACATTTTTATATACTTTTCTTAAACCTAATTACAATTTTTTACATATGTTCATTGGTTTAATAAATTCTACAGTTTTTTTAGTGTTCGGTTCATTTTTAAGACACTCTTTCAAGGAAGACACATATTAATCCAAAGGCTTTGATACTTAGGATATTCTATAATCATGTGTTGCAGGAGTCACATAATTTGATTGGGGATCGTTCGAATAAGTAAACATGAGTAATGTTTATGTGACCGATTCCTAAACGAGTAACGGCACTTTGGTCTTTCCTGTTGGTGAGACTTGGACTTCTGTCAATGTGCAAATGTAACACATACATTTCGATGGATAAAATAAAACGTAGAGGGTATTTCTATCTGCACCGTAGTTTGCAGTCATGACATTGGAGGATATTTCAGTTCTGAATTGGATTATGTATGGAATATGATCGTATGGAATCCGCCCTCCGGAAAATAAAAATCCGAGACAATTGCTGATATATGATAAAACGAGATGGGCGAGGGCGACAACCATAAAGAAGTAGAGGGTGTGTAATTACCTGGGAAAACGGTCGAAATTCGTACCCGGTTTACAAAACGAATTATTCCGAAAATACAGGAATAATAGTGAATCCTTCATAGGAAAATGCTTTCACTGCGGTCAGCGGTTTCATGTACAGTATGTGTTCATATATGTCTGCGCTGAATAGTCGAAAAGGCAATCATCTCCTGGGAGTTTGAGAATAATTCGTAGTTCAAAATAATATGCACTTCCGTGTGACTGTGGCTGTGATTGCGGCGTTTGTGTGCTTCGTCTATGACGTCAAGATTATAACGCTTGAAATTTGTTTGAATAGTGTAATTGCAGTGCAAAGTGTACGTGGAGGGTTTCCAGATTTATCGGGAACGATGTACCAAGGGTGGAGGAGTAATTTTGCTGCTGATGCTGCCAGGTCTCTCGTTTTCGTTCCATCGCTATCGCCTTTAGCGTGCTCTTACCCGCGTCGAGCGTTCTCTCCACAGAGACCAAGAGATTTATGGGAATACGCGTGTTCCATATCGCAGTCCGAGTATACGCGAGAGTAATGTGCACCACCAAGAGAAAGAGAGATAGAGAGAGAAGCTGCGAGCATTCTACGGTATTTACGTAGAGGATTAAGTGTGTAACCGAAGTCCCGTGGGTTTAGTCCGATTACGCCTGGCATGACGAGGTATACGCGAGGGTTTTAGAGCCAGGGATCATTCGTAGATTTGTTGCTACCCGACTACAAATACTCATAAACTCACTCGCGTTGTCTACGTCGCTTGCAGCAACATTGTAGAATTAGTCGGGAAAAGGCTGTGAATGCTAATGCAATACAAGTCCGTGGCACTGGATGTGCAAATTCAGAGTAAAAGAACTAACCCATTCACGGTCTTACTTTTGAGTCAGGATGCAAATTGCATCCTGTATATTCAGAACACTATTAACTGTGATTGTGTCATTTGAAAAAAAATCTAACAAAATGCCTTCAATTACTGTCCCCAAAAACATTAAAAAAACATCTTAAAAAATCGATAATAATTATTTAAACGTCTCGTCCCCTTCTAGTTTTGCATCGTGTATATTCAGAAAACTACTAACTGTGATTGTGTCATTTGAAAAAAAATCTGACAAAATGCCTTCAATTACTGTCCCCAAAAACATTAAAAAAACATCTTTAAAAATCGTTAATAATTGTTTAAACGTCTCGTCCCCTTTTAGTTTTGCATCGTGTATATTCAGAACACTACTAACTGTGATTGTGTCATTTGAAAAAAAAAATATAACAAAATGCCTTCAATTACGGTCCCCAAAAACATTTAAAAAACATCTTAAGAATCGTTAATAATTATTTAAATGTCTCGTCCCCGTCTAGTTTTAGATCCTGTATATTCAGAACACTATTAACTGTGATTGTGTCATTTGAAAAAAAATCTAACCAAATGCCTTGAATTACTGTCCCCAAAATTTTTTTTAAAACATCTTAAAAAATCGTTAATAATTATTTTAACGTCTCGTCCCCTTCTAGTTTTGCATCCTGTATATTCAGAACACTATTAACTGTGATTGTGTCATTTGAAAAAAAAATCTAACAAAACGCCTTCAATTACTGTTCCCAAAAACATTTTAAAAAATCATTAATAATTGTTTAAACGTCTCGTCCCCTTCTAGTTTTGCATGATGTCAAAAGTTTTGACATTATCTGAAATCCTGGAATACACAAAAATAGTATATTGTAACACGAGTGCGGTCAACCTTTATCTGACCAGCGCAAGTTTACACAATTCTGACGAATGGTAACACTCGCCAGAAAAAAGTTTTACCGCACTTGTACCGTAATGTATTATTGTTATCATCCACGGCGATAAAAGAAAGTTAGTTCAGAAAAGATATATATATGTTATTGAACGATGTCGTAATAGACATACGGATAAGTTACCAGGCATTCTATTCATCCGAACCTGGCTCAAAGTATGCCAAGACACGGGCCAAGTAATTTACAAAGTGTGCCAAGCTTCTTGGCACTGCGCAAACCTACAAAAATGGAGGAGTTCTCGGTTCTGCAATTGCATTTTCGATATAGTGAGAAGTTGCAGGAATAAAGTATACACTATAAAAAAAATCTACTTGAAATTTAATGTACAAGTACTGGAAGTTTTTATGCATAAACTGGAATATTAAATTTAATATACAAATGTGATGTAAAATTAATGTATGGTACAGCAAATTCAATAATTTACTTAGATTTTACAGTAAAAGTACTTGAATTTTAATAATTTTCTTTAATTTTGCCACAAAAGTACATTAATTTTACAACAGAATTGCACATTAAATTTAGATGACGAGTTTATGCATAAAAACTTCCAGTTTTTTCTAACAGTGTATGTATTTTACGAGCATAAGGTTTCTACTATTATCGTGTGCGTGTATAATAAATTCGTCGAGTCTATACTGACCGACTGAAGTTCATTCTGAGGAAGTAGAGTGGATCTTTCGTTGTATAGCTGAAAATCCTTGGTGTATCGTTAAAACAAATGAATATACAACATTGTGCAAGAGTAATAAGATCATAGAACACGCCATGTTTTTGCTAATAAAGGCGTGTAATCTGTAGAATATACCACTACTGTCTCGTCAAGTTGTTCGGATTGCAACACTTTCGGCAAAGTGTGCAATCCAATCCAATTAGCGTCTAGTTAGACATTGCAGCAAATCGATCTGTACAATCTGAACTGACGTAGTCGGATTATACTTAGATTAATATTACTAGTGAATTCGTTTTATACGACGCAGCGAAGTCAGACAACTTCGTTTTATCGCCTTGCGTGACGACCTCATGTTGCGATAAATGGCAACAATCCTTGAAACAATATGATAATGGTAATAATATCCTATTTCTGGGAATTTAAAAACGCGACACGTAACGTTGTATTTATTACAACTTTGTACCTGGTTAACAATTTTTTTTTGTAATTTGTTCGATGTATATTTTAGTGATGTTGCACGGAAAAAAAAGATCAATTGCCATAACCAAGAAATGAGTTGACACAAGCAATCGATTATTCTATTTCCCTAGCAACTCAAATGGTAATACCAACGATTCGAATGATAATACCGACGATTCGAATGGTAGTCCCAACGATTGGATTAGTTAACCAACTAATCCAATCGAGAACTAATCGTGAATAGTTGAGGTTACTATTCGATATGGTCGAGGCAACTAATTTTTTAGACATTGTGTACAGCAAATCGAAAACGTAGTTGCCACAACCAAACTTTTTTTTCCGTGTGGTATTACTTGGCATAACAAAAAGTTGACAATCATCACTCACAACAATGAGATATATCATTATCTAAAAAAACATCTATCGAGCAGTGTAGATGCATACGTGACACTGATGAAGTCAAATATCTTACTGAAATGGAATGAATGTGTCAGAAAATCTGGTCTCTATTGATATTGCCAGTTTTTGCTACTATTCCTTCATCTCCTTTTAGCCCTCGATCCTTTAGTCTTCCTGCGACAGGGAAAGCTCTACTCTTGCTGCTCCGCTTACATTTACCCTACAGGAAGACTTTTGCGAGTGATTCCGCAGCATATCACTGAAGCTTGTTCGCAAAAAAGAAGGGGATATTGATCCCTGTGATAATGTGGCGCGTCTCGCCACCGGATCAAAAAAACGAATCCGATGAAAGTGGCAACTGCGACAAGGAGAGCATAAGTCAAGGGGGAAAGAGTTTGATGGAAAGCGGCGTTGAAAAACCGAAGAACCTAATTTCATAAGAAGGTTTAGCCCCGAGAACCGAGACAGATTTCCCCAAGTTCATAAACCTAGCGGCTTATATATTTTTGAGTTTCATGTTAGTTAAATAAATGGGATTTGTTGTATTAGAGATTATAGCGGCTGACCGAATGTCAAAGGTACAAATATGAAGTTAGCTGGATAACAGTTGACAGAAGGAAAAACAAATGAACAAACATGCATCAATGCTTTAACTCAATACATATAACCATTGGCATTTATTTGTCACTATCACTATGCCATGCAGAGCCCCCAAAATGGGTAAAATCCTAGAACGAGTCCGGGAAAGAATATCCAGCTACGGTCAAGGCGGTTCATCTTCCTTATCTTAATGGCCATTCGGCCAATTCCATTCGATGGACGCATTGAGAGTAGCGAGTCCTGGCCGCTTCTATCGTTATTCTAAGCTCCTCTGTGATTTGTGATACCGAACGAATCGTATCGAAACCCTATTATAGTTTAATGTAGTTAGAATGAAAGACATTCGTTTCATTCATAGACATACGATTTTTTTAACGCCGTATCTATATTTTGAATCTATAATAATACAAATCAAGTACAATATCTTACGGATTCCCGCTGAAACTAAATCAATCGTAAAAATTCCAATTCTACAAAGTTTTCTTTTCATGGAGTCCTTCAGATTGTTCGCAACTTGCCGTTAAAATAGTAGATCCAAGAATGGACATGATTCAATTATGGCTAAGATTTTCGGATTCGATTCCCGGTGCCGAAAATGTCAAAATGATCAGAATATAAATTGTAGTCACAATCGGAGAAGATAAGTGATCCTAACACTGAGCTTTACGTTGATATAGTTGGAAATAAACAGTAAACGAGGATCCCCTGCAACCAATACAACCTGTGTACGCAGCGAACTGTGATACCACAGAACTGACATTTGAAGATTGGCCACCTTGGCAAGAAAAAGATCATATAGCACGTGGTCAAAAGCATTCAAAAAATCGAAATGTATCATATCTGTTAGCTACTGGTTATCAATTCCCTCGTTTACGTAATCCGCGATCCTGATTAAAGCAGTTTGCGTGCTGTAACTTTTCCTGAATACTGATTGAAATAGATCCAGTCGGTTCGGCAACGGTCATGTCATTCCCCATTAATTGTTTTAAGGCTAAAAGCACACCGAGAGAAATATGTAGTACTCATTCCCAGATTCGTATAGTAATCGGGATCCAAATTGGAAAACTGACATTTTTTTCCAGACACATACAAAGATTTACTAGGCGTCGCCCGCTGTACTATTTACGCTGCTGTACAACGCTATACAACGCATCTCATACTTCTCTATATTTCGCGCCCACAAATGTTCGGAATAATCTTCATACGCATACAGGTTAAAGCAATTCACGTTACGGAAAATAACGCAAAATCTATTGACAGCCTGCAAAATGACGGTAGTTTAGTGTTACGTCGAGTTTGCAAAAATTAATGAATTTTGACAATCTTACACGTTTTGCACGTTAACGAAAGAATTTACCGTGCGCTAGTTAAGAAATATAAAATATTCCCTTGACTACACCTGACGATAGTATCGTTAACGCAAGCCTGTTTTCGGGTCTAATCTTTCAAAAAATAACCCAGGATTAGGCTAAAGATTCTACTTTTGCAGAGGTGAAAACTAGGATAAGTTGTGTATTTATGCTGATATACTTTTCTAACTTACGTTATTATAATTTGTACTTACGTGATATTTACCGTGTAATTGATGTTCTTATGCGACGTGGATGTGGACTCTTCTTTTGGTCTCTTATTCAGATGACAATTCCGTTGAAGTCTTGGATATTTGAAAATCGCGGGATGGCGAAATCAAATACGAGAGATACTTAATTTGCAGCTTGATGGTTATTTATTCAAGAAAAATTATAGCGCAAAACGTAAATCAATATTCAACCGACATTCACCGAAATGTCGCGGCGTACTTAAAATGTTAGCGCTGATTTAATAAATTGGTGTCGGTTTTCAATACGATGATGTAGAAAAATCTCTGACTTCAAAATCCACGGGTCGCGTTACAATCGGAAAATTCATATAAGTTTTATCAAAAATCATTCAAAGCATAAAGACTGCTTGTATGACAATGGGTCAAGAAGTGACGATACCTTTGACCGTGATAAAGACCGTGTGGTACGCGGAAGATGAGGCGGAGCAGCAGGAGCCCGGAGCACGGAGCACGAGGACCAGCAGCACCCCGAGACCCTATTGTCCGGTACTTTTATACTACTGTGTACCCCTTCTCCTAACTTATTTCTAGAGTCTACTTTTAATTAGGCTACCAGATGCGTCCCCGCCGGTCATTCGGAAGTTTGGGAGGGCGACATATGATTCTTCAATATCGATACACCTCGAAGGTGTTACGGCCAGCCTAGCAACCGCTTCACCTATACATGTCCCCTAGCAAGATGATACTTGCTTCCCATTGTTCCTCGTGTCCTCTGGTCGCCTGAGATTAAGTCTCACATCTGATTGGCGAATTTCGTATCGGATGTTCCAGTTCTATTTTGATTGCAGAATAAATTATGCCCATTTGTCTCTCGCGAGGGTTATTATATAGTGAACTGGAAAATCGAATAACGCAAATAATTTTAATAACTGTTGCTACATATTTCATAAAACGTCATGCTTGTGGTTGAAATATATTTTGTTAACTAATATAATCTCTTTAATTATTTTTATAAATTCCAAGTTTAACGATTAAAACATTATTGCTTAATTTGTCAAGATTCCATCATTATTTATTTGGAGGAAGAGTATTTGTCATAGTCGACTCTTCTTTATTCTCGATCGATTACGTCGGAAAAATTATCAATGGAGAAAACTGAACAATAATTAATTTTAGTAATATAATAAATGAGATCACCTACATTTTTTGTGCCAACCAATTTTTTTGGAGAGATTTAATCTCAAGCCGAAATTCTGAGAAATAAAGTTAAATCTTTATTTGATTATCAGTTTTTCGGGGGAGATTTCAGTCGTTTTATTAGTTCCATATGAGGGTTGCTAATTATGGTTATTAGGTGGTTGAAGAATTTCCCAACAGAACTCATTTCTTTCCGACGAAAAGTCGGTTGAACCGGGCAGAAGCCTCCTGTTAGATTTTAGGCTCTCTACTTTTGTCATCGACAACGAGAGAGCTCGTCGACTCTTATATCTCCTTAAAACCCGACCACCTGGCCAGTGATTGAACTGTCCAGTGCTGGTGCGGCGATTCTCATTTAAATTCTTTCTTTCATAGTATGAATCTTTATGACAAGGTTTCCGAAGCAAATTTTCTAAGTATTTTCGATATATTTTGCGAAGTTACGTCGTGACGTAAAATTAGTACAACATGAGATTTACGAAAGATATACAGCTCCCGTGTAACGTCGATTGTTGAACGTTTGCCGTCATAACCTCAAAGTTGCCCGAAAATGCCCAGACGTTTTGCGAGCGTCTCTCCGCGTGCATTGCGTTTCTATTCACGGTATAAGTAAACATTTCCAAACTTCCAAGATTGATACCATTTATTTACTATGTTGCCTCGGTTTTTTTACCAAACTATTTTAGATGCGTTAACTATATTTTTCTCTCGGTGCAGTTGCAGTCGTACACTCTTATTTGAATGAACTATAATTTATCACAAAACTGAAAGTCTTTCAATGAGAAAGACATCCAGACATCTTTTATGAGAAAGTCATCAATTAGACATCCCGTAACAGGTGAAAAAACCCTATTACCCTTCGAGGAAAATAACAAGAAATAAAGACGAGTAGTTTTTTTTTAATTGTACAAGTCATCGAAACAAGTCATTCGATCCGGTTATTCGGAACTGCATCGTTTCGAAGACTCCCGCTGCTATAATTCTGTTTGTCGTTTTTTTGAAACTGTCGAAAATAGCTTTCCGAGGGGGCAAAACGATGGTATGAGGGGTTTGTATATTCGAAATGTGATATTCGACGTTTCAGGGAATACGCGGTATAGTTCGACAGAGTCCACCCTCATGGCGTTATAGAGGAAACGGGTTACCGAGGTGGTCATGCGTGCGAGAGTCGGACGCGTCGAGAACGGCGTCGAGCCAGGTGCATAAATTGTTCCGATACATTTGATCCCGTGTGTGCACTGTCTGTATAGTAAAGGGAACGATAACCGCCGGGTACTCGGCTCTAATGTTCACGCGGGTGAATCAGGTGAGCTAACCCGGCAAAGATTCGGGATGTCACCGTACGTACACAGGGGTCATTCCATACCAAGTGAGCCACCCAAATTTAGCATGGTCGCAAAAAGTTTTCATAATTTTTTCAAAATTTATTTAAAGTATCACGAACATCCATAAATTATTTCAGAATTTTAGCACCTATGATTTACCCAAAATTTAATAACGTTTTTTTGTATTTCATTCTTTTCAATTCATTGTATATTCAAAAATATCGAACGTACAAAAAATTTATTCTTATTCAAAATTTATGTTTTTGAATGTACGTTCTAATACAAAAAATTTCGTAGCCACCCGAAGAATTTCCCACCATTTTTTAACAAAATAAAGTAATAATATTTTTTTTTCGTTGATAGAGACCATTCCGATTTTTCTCAAAATTTCACAGAATTTCCATTATTATGCTTACAAACTACAATAAAAACTGGCGTGATGGCAAGTGAATGGCCCACTTGGTATGGAATGACCCATATATATACATATATATAGAAACCAGCAGTCCCGTTCACGTACACACTGCGTTACATTGTGATATAGATTATTCGCGAGGTTTGGGCTCTTTCGTCGGTATCCGTACATATGCAGAGAGGTCGAGGGGGATATGACGCCGAGGAAGCCGCGAAATGGGGCATAAACGCGGGTCTCACGGTGTGACGATCTTCTCTTTCCCATCCCAGGAAAAAGTCGATGGACTGCCACCAGTGGTATCCAACATTGCGGATAGACACTAGCTTTTGCCTCCACTGCTTCTTGTGCTCCTGCTGGTTGTGCGGATTTTTACGGCGTGGGAGACTGCCTCACTCTTGTTTGCCTTTCGATGGCTACTCTTGCCGGATTCTCGCTTGCTATGCTGACCTCGCTAGTGTGTGATAAAAACGTCAGCTTTGCCTAGCTACGAGTTACGATCGGTGATGCCTCAGCACTTTTCTGAGCTATACTAAATAGTTTGCTAGACGATTATCAATATTTTCTCAATTTTTTTTTCTGATTTTGAGCGCAGCTGTTTTCTGACTCTGAGGTCATCGAAATGTGATAAAATGTTTTAGAAAAGCCGCAGGATCGTAGATAAACTTATTTGCTGTATTGTAGTGTTGTATATTTGTGTACACTGAACCCCTCAGGGTTACGGGCACCTCAACCTTCTCTCTTCCTCATGCCGCGATCGTACGTCTTGTACCTGGAGTTTCATTGTTTTTCAACAATTTTCCGCCAGCCACGGTATTCAGCACCCGAAATCAAACGCGATAACCTTAACCATAATTGGCCCATCCCAATTGTTGGATGCAATACCTATAATACCTGCAATGCCTACAATTTTTTATGGTGAGTTGCGAAAGACTGCACTGAGAGAAAAGTTTGTTAACATTTGTTGAGAGTTAACAAATCTTGGTTAAATGTGGCGAAATTAACCATTTAGCTATTCTTATAGAATCTCACTTGAGCTAAATAAAATTTGCTTGTCGCAAATGAAGCTCGCTGACATTTGTTGATAGTTAACAAATCATATTTGGCTGAAGTGAGATTCAATAAGAATAACTAAATGGTTCATTTCGCCATATTTAACCAAGATTTGTTAACTGTTAACAAACTCTTCTCTCAGTGTGGAGAAAGCGCAGAAAAAAACACATAGAAAAATTCTGCGTGTTATCCAAGCACTCTACCACAATGTCACTGCCCCTCTTTCTACTGTAGTACCGTAGTGGCCCGGGTAGAAATTATCTTCGGGCCCTAGTCAGGGCGTTATCAGGCCGCCTGACTACCCTGGTAGGGCGCTTTTATGGTAACCTGATAGCGCCCTGAATCGAACTGTAACGCTGTGTCACATATGGCCCTGATCAGGCTGCCCGACCAGGCTATTATAAGGCTGCGCTGAGAATGCCTAATAACTTCCAAAGGCTATATTTACGTTCATTATAAATAATATTACGATTAATTATTAATTCCAAGGCATTATGTAGTAATATGAACAATAAAATTCTATTAATATAGCAAAAAAAAAAACCGAATCGTCTTCGGAGACGGTTTTTCCTAACACTATTCGAGAAGTGATGCACGCGGGATTTGAACCCAAGACCTACGGAACCTATCTATTTACCTAACCACCTAACCGAGCACGCTAACCACTAGACCAAACCGACTATGTGGATATGTCATACTGTAATTCCATAATAGTTCACTTTACGATAACAGTAAAGGGAGTAATACGAGAGGGTGATATATGGAACCAATATTTAAAGGTGATTCCGCCAAAAACTTCGGATTGAAATTCGCCGACCTCATAAGACATCTCTCTGGCACAGAAGTGACTTTAACTCGAAATTCGTATAATCAAAATGGCGGATTTAATATGCTGGTCGAAAAAGCAAAAACTGACTTTACTTGCATAAAATTTATTTATTGCAAAAAGCATCTTTGTCCGCCACCTTGAATGCGATATTTCGATTTTATAAATGATATTTTTAATTCGACGATTGCGAATTTGAATTTTTTATTCGTAAAGTTAATATGGTGGGTTCAATAATGCCGGACGAAAATGAACAGTCTTAGTTTTATTATGAATTTAAACTTGAAAATTATAACATCAAGATGGCGGACAAACAATATTTGGAAAGATTAAAATTCAAACAATTGATTTGACTGACCTGACACTAGTATTCCAAGAATGCGAAAGTAAGGTTACGTTTTGATAACGGCGTATCCGTGGCAGCTAACGCTGCGAGCATTGTCAATTCGACTGCCGACGAACAATTTCGATTCAAAAGATTATTTGGATCCAGACGTCATCATTTATGTCTACGGTAACAATCCATAAGTATAATAGGTATGGAATATGATACCTGCCTGAATTCTACTTTGAGTCACACGGGATAAAGTAGGAAATTGAGGCACTCGTAAAGCAAGCCTAATCAGCGCAATTTCACGGTTGCCTGATCTTACACCTAATACAGCGGCTCCGGATTGCGTCGGATCACGCCCTGGCCAGTCTTCCCATAATAGGGCTAACCGTGGCATCGCCTGATCAGGGCCAAGCAAGGCTTTCCATAATAGGGCTAGCCGTGGCATCGCCTGATCGGGGCCAAACAAGGCTTTCCATAATAGGGTTAGCCGTGGCATCGCCCGATCAGGGCCAAGCAAGGCTTTCCATAATAGGACTAGCCGTAGGATTCCCCGATCGGGGCCTGATCCTGATAAGATTTCCTGACAGATTTCCACCCTATGGGCTTCACGTTAAAAAAAAATGATCTCGGCAAAGAATTTTTGTCAAACGGTCCAAGTTCTGTACTCTTTATTTTTCTCCTAGTTTCTTTTTATTCCGACAAAATAAGCTACACGCCCCGACTAAATATCCATAAATTCACGACGGGAAAAACAGATCCTCGTTAATTGATGCTTAAACAAGTTTAAAAAAGAGATGTTAAATGGTGTGCGTCGTGGCTCAGCGAACCATTCGTCCAGATGGAATTTGGGCAATCCAGGGAACGGGCTCAAAGAGGATTCTCCAAAATCGGTGTAGCGACGAAGTCAAGTGTGAGAGAACGGGCGAGAAACCAGAGGGAAATACAGGGTACAGAGACAGGGGACTGGGGACATGTCAGATTTATGAGGGCAGACGGAGTTAATTATGTGGCATTCAGTGGCGAAGCGCAAAATAATCAGTGTTTGCATTTCGCCATCGTCGAAGAAATGAAACGGAAGATATTTCTACGTTGGCAAATCAATAATCATGTTTCTAAATTCCTCTTTAATGGAAATTTGACACAATTTGAAGGACTTGACTTGCAATGGGCACTTTTCCATTATTCTCATGTATTCTGTTCTTTCGCCGGTCCTTGTTTACGCTCTTCTTGTTCTTAATCGGTGAGCGAGTTGTCAGGGCACTTTTTTTTTTTAAGGCTGTTGATGCAAGTCCGTGTTTTTTCGCTTATTATCATTCTTATTTAAGACATTCAAAATTATTCCATTGCGGCTTTTCCGGGATACAAGGCGAAGTCTTTCTTATCCATATCTGCATTTTCATCCGTGGTTCCTTGTTTACCATCGGTTGGACTCCCATAGTAAAATATTTTGGCTAGATGGCGGCAGCAGTATTAATGACGTTCGATCAATGATCCACGAGGTCGGAACGGAGTTGCGGTCCACTGGCTTTTTCACGGCTACTATCCTCAAATAATGAGTGTTTTTTTAGCAGTGTAGTTTCGTAGCAAAAGTTGGTGTAAACTTTAGCTACCTCATTTTGGAGTTGGGTTTGGGTCTTTCAGTGCATGTGCAACATGAGTCACGAACTGATGGTGTTGCTAGTCGTTAATTATTGACGGAATTACTGAGCAAAAACTTTTCGCACCTTTCACCTTTCACCCGTCAGCGATCGCAGCGACTCCGACCCTACTTAAGTATCATAGGCGAAACAGCATGCAAAAATCGTGAAAGACTTACAAAATGATTAAGCCATCGCCCCTATTTCATCCTGGTACTCACCTAGAACAGAAATACAAATTTTTCAATTAAATACATTGTAACATTTGAATATTCAATGAATGTTTATATTTGTCCGTGCATAAATTTAAAAAATATATAAAAATCAATACATTCGGAACCTATCTCAAAGCTTATTGCAAATGAGTGATTCATTAACTTATTTTATAGTTTAATAACGTTTGTCTATATAATTTCTACAGTTAACACCATCTTAATCAATAGACTATAAAGCCGATGTGTTTATGTTAGCAACCACTAACCCGAGCTTTTTCGGAAAACTAATCTAACGTTGAAGATCTTCCTGAGCCTATTACTTATGTTCGCTCGTGTCTTATCAAGCAGATGATTTGACATAACAGTTCTATTGAATGAACTATTGAGCAAAGTTTATCTCGTCTCTGTGAGTGTGTAAGCCCCGTGATAATACGTCTGGCTGAAAACCCGCTCCATGTGGCACAGTCCCTTTTGGTGTATCGTTCACTTTACAACCTTCTCCCACTACTTCCCTTAGCCTCATCTCCGGCATCGCATAATCGCTTCACCGATTTCCACTGGCAGTCCAGCCAGACGAGAAAGCACTTCGCTCCTCTCTTCATGGTGTATACCCTGTAGTGGTTGAACTATGAGTTTTCCTACTACTGCTGCTCGACTGGATTCCAGGGAAACGAGCGCCAGTCAGGTCCGATCGACGAGCACTAGGGGTCCCCCGAGGGTATAACACCGGGAATTAGAGGATTTCGTTAATGGGGTTACTCCGTTCCCGACGAAAGCCCCGGTTTGATCCCTCCGTTACGAGACCCTCGTAACCGCTTCCTTCGTGGCTCACGGATCGAACGATTCGACGCCCTGGCACAACTGTACTATATCAATTATAATAGAATACGGTATAGTTTCTATAATGCTCATCGGTAGATACACTTTGTGAGCTGTCCGTTCGATTAAACATCGACCATTTTGATGATTACTAGAAATTCCCACTAATGCAAAGGTTCCTTGCAAAATAGTGAGGGCTAAATTCTTTTTGTCAGTAGCTCCGAATTGTCGGCTCTAAGTTCGAATAAACATTTCGATGATTACTTGAAATTCATATCAATGCAAGATTCCTTGCAAAATAGCGAGGGCTACATTTTTAATTTGAAGTAGCTCCGAATTGTCGGTTCTAAATTCGATTAAATATCGACCATTTCGATGATTACTAGAAATTCCCACCAATCCAAGGTTCCTTGAAAAATAGCGAGAGCAACATTTTTTATTTGAAGCAGCTCTGAATTGTCGGCTCTAAGTTCGATTTAACATCCACTATTTCGACGGTTACTAGAAATTCCAATCGATACAAGATATCTAGCAAAATAGCGAGGGCAAAACTTTTAATTTGAAGTGGCTCCGAATTGTCAGCTCTAAATTCAATTAATTATTGACCATTTCGACGATTACTAGAAATTCCAACGAATAAAAGATGTCTTGGAAAATAACGAGGGCAATATTTTTAATTTGAAGTAGCTACGAATTATCGGCTCTAAGTTCGATTAAACATAGACTATTTCGATGATTACTAGAAATTCCCACCAATACAAAATAGCGAGGGTATAATTTTTAATTTGAAGTAGCTCCGAATTGCCGGCTCTAAATTGGACGGGTATGAATAGTGAATTTCAAGCAGTACGGGTATAAGACATGCTGTTATTTCGCGTGCATACTCAAAAGTTCTCACCTCTTGTGGGGAATCGGAACAAATTTAACTGGAAAACTTTATAGGTGAACAGAATCGTATTGCTTTTCGCGCTCTTGCTTCCGGGAATCGAATAAATATTATTTTCGCCAGCAGTCAGTGAGAAGTTCGGGGCTATGTGTTGGTATAGTAGTCTAAAGTTTTGAAATTCACGCACCAATACGCAATTTCCAACAGCCCGCTAGGCTACTTGTACAACTACTATCTCGATTGCACATACAATTGAATTCGTTCTTCCACATAACTTCTGTTGATCTAGATGCACCAGAAGAGGCCTCACTACCACCAAAACGTTAATGCAGTCTTCCACGATTCATGGAGTGGCACTAAAAAGGAGAAGAAGAAGAAGTAGAAGAAGGAGAGAAAGATGAAGACGACGTCGACGAGAACAAGGGGCAACGAAGGGACAGTTTTGCTGAACTTTTGAAATAAATCAAATGGAGCGTAGATAAAATTGTAATGAGCACGGAGATAGAAGAATTTATGTGTCCCTCCTCTTGCTATAATTTTCTTGTAAAAGCGAAGGTCGAATCATCTACAGTCAGCATTACATGCGCTTAAGTGCAGGTAGAGGGAAAAATGAGCTTATGCGAGTTTTCTACAAGTGGAGTGAAATACAGCTACAAAAATTATACTCGCTGTATTATGCTATGAGGTGTTATACTATTACAGAAAATTCGATTTTTTAACCCCATTGTGTTTCTTTAAATATTTCTCTTACATAAAAAGCAACGCAGTACATACAAAGTATATAAGATGAGAATACTTTTCCTTGCATTGTGTTAATATATGAGCGATACTCACATTTTTGAGGCCATAATTGTTTAATTTTTTAATTTTTACTATAGGATATTACTTTTTTCGGAAAATGGACGCAATTTCTTGTTAAAAAATTAATATCTTTGGTTCTACCTTTCGCAAAAAGATAAACCAAAGAGCGTTTCGAAGGTAAAAAAATATACTATTATGACATATTTTTTAATTATTCTCTATCCTTTTATTTATGTCTGCCTAAGTAAAATTGATGATGATTCTTGCAGAAGAATACGGAGAATGCAAATAAGAATGAAAAAGTAATGTCTTACGTATTTACATTAACCCTTTAACTCAGTTGGCATAAACTCAAGTTTTCCCAAGAAAAGAAGAAACTTGCGTACGGGCAAGATGACAAAAGACAAAAACAATGAGGAAGATAAGGTGGGGGAGGTTTTGAAGCGTCTGTTTTGTGTTCTCACGAAAAACACTTTGCGAGGTAACAAAGGGATTTGTTGTTTCTCTAGAGCGTAAACGAGAGCAACTCTCGGAGACGCTACTTTCACTCTCATCGTTCTCTCGGAATAAAGTTGAACCTAAGTCGAAAATACGAGGCCATCGTCGGAGGAAAGTTCTTCTCGAATTCTACGAGAGATGAATATACCCTTGCATTGAGATAGATAAATCCAGGAGTTTATACTCTTCGGAAAAGCACATCTACATGTACCTATAGTATATTAGACCTGGTTAAAGTAAAAACAGAAAAGAATAAGAATACGAGAAAGTAAAATAGAGTGAGGGAAAAAAAGTAAGCTGGAGGCAAACAAAAAAAAAAACGTTGTACCGGAAAAGCGTGAAGCCAACGACACAGACATAGGACAACGAAGTATTATATGGGCCATTCCATACTAAGTGGACCATTCATTTGGCATCATGCCAATTTTTCTGTAGTTTGCAAGCATAATAATGGAAATTTTGTGATATTTTGAGAAAAATCGAAATAGTCTGTTTCAAGAAAAAAATTAATATTATTACTTTATTTTGTAAAAAAAATGACTAATTTTTTTTTTGAACGGCTATGGATATTTTTTTTTTACTTAAAATTTATACAGGAACAAATTTTTTTGTACGATCGGTAATTCTTAATATACAGCGAATGGAAAAAAATGACGTAACAAAAATCGTTATTTAATTTTGGGCAAACCATAGATGATAAAATTCTGAAATAATTTATGGATGCTCGTGACACTCTAAACAACTTATGAAAAAAATATGAATACTTATCCAGAGTTAATTAGGGTGGACCATTTGGTATGGAATGACCCATATACTACGAAAAGAGTTAACCCCGGTGTTACGTCCTGGCTATTTTTCTCGTCCTATTTCTGATTATTATTATCTACTTTAATTATTGTAATTAATTATTGCTTTCAACTCTACATTGCTAGACATTCGGTATTTCTCATTATTTCCGTACATTCATGTTAGCTCAATTATTCCCGCTTTCCTGCTATTCTGCTGGCCGCGCGTGCAACGCGCTGTCAGCATCTTGACACCGCATCGGGATCACTAAAAATTCCCCCACTATGTACGCCAACCTTGCTTTCTTCGTTGCCTTTATAACTCCATATCTTCAGTCTTTGATCATGTATTGAATTGTAATCATTTTTTGAACGCGGCTACGTGTCGGCCAACTCCGATCGATCTAGAGGAGTGATGTGGAGGGAAATGATATAAAAATTCCCAAAAAAACAGTTTAACGTTTCGGTCCTTGTTGCGGACCCTCTTCAGAATTGTATTTCGTCTATTTTATAATAAGTGTACATGAAACAAAACAAATAAGGGCACCTAATCTTGTTGACACGTCCCTATTCGTTAGTTTTTGCTCAGAGTTCTGCTCTTGCTTAGTCACTCTAATCAGTTGTATATAGTTTTCGAGATGTGACAGTTGGGGTTCAGAGGATCCGATCGAAGATCTTTCGAATCCAATAAGTGTAAAGTGATTTATTTGTTGAAAACTCAGGTAAAAATCATCAAATTTATTTTAGTTATTTGACTTTTGTGTTATATTATTTTATATATGTGTTTTTAAATATTTTTTATTTGTACTGACTCTTATCTTTGACTCTCCAAAGAATTTTTAAAATTTAATTGTTAATTTTTACCCATATTTATTTTTTAATTTACTTGACAATTTATTAATTATTTTTAATCTATTGGACCTCATTTTATTTAACTTCATTAGACTTTATTACATCCGACAATTTATTTTATTGAATTGACTCTGAAATTTGTTTTATTAGTTGACTATCACTATTCAATGATGGTTACTGGGTTGTCAAAGATACATCGCTATATTCTCAATCACCTCCTGACACATGCGGAGATTTAGACCTTCCCGTATTTGTCGATTGATTATTATGTCCTCTCGACGCTTAAAAGACGTGAATTATACAGGTTAGTTGCACCATCTTATTAATAGGATACTTCTGATCATTTTAAGAAAATTTATAATATGATAGTAATTAATGAATAGCATTTTATATACATTTATTTATTTTTCTAATTTCTTTTTAATAATCACATTTGCATCTATCTTTGTTAATGATATTGAATTGAATTGTCGTTCTTACTTAGTTTCTCTTATTTGTTTTGTTTCATGTACACTTATTATAAAATAGACGAAATACAATTCTGAAGAGGGTCCGCAACAAGGACCGAAACGTTAAACTGTTTTTTTGGAAATTTTTATATCATCTCCCTCCACATCACTCCTCTAAATCGATCGGAGTTGGCCGACACGTAGCCGCGTTCAAAAAATGATTCTTTTATATACGGCCGCTTAACTTAAATTTATTGATTGAATTGTAATTATCATCCCCGCGTGCCTGAGTGGCAAATACTACACGCTAAAGTAGTCTGTGAAATTGTATCTCTTGCTAAAAAATGAATTATAATGTTATAATAATATCAAACAAATGATATACTGAATTAATTGAATAAACGACATTGTTTCAACTATTAATCGAACAACGAAACTCCAAATTCTCGTTCATCCAGGTCGTAACACCCGGAAAAATCTACGTGTAAAAAACGTGTGGCAAGATTTCATGAATAGACCCCTCTTTTTTAATGTATTTGGAAAACTGTTTTAGACAATTTCAAGCAGTTTTTGTTAAGTGGCCCAATGAATAAAAATATCATATTTAGTTTTAACGTCCGATCATAGAATATGCCCATCCGATTCTCCTGAACTGCAAAGAAAATGCACTTAAAAAACTAAAAACCGCGGAAACCTGTGCAATCCGAAGTCTAATGTCAATACGACACCCGGCAAATCCACTCCATAACCCGCCCAACACGCTACTCTACGAGCTTTCAGGCATTATGCCAATCCGAAATGCCTGTGAGCCGAAGACCCGAGCCTAAAAACTTTCAAAAAAATTCGCTAAAAAACAGATAGATAATATTCAAGAATTATGTATCATCCCAACACCAAATGTAAATCGAAGACCGAAACACCCTGAACGTCTTGCACTTATGGCTGCGGAACCCTAAACGGATAAAAAAAAAGTTACGCTTTATTTATAAAGGAAATATTTAAACGACCACATTTTTAGAAAGACAAGGCTGAAGGACTCCGGTCGATGACCTATTGGTAATGCGTTTGCGGTTAGTAACACAGGCATTAATTGGTAAAAAAAAATATATATCGCATGGCAGAAAAAAAAACAAAAACTGTAAGGCGTATTGTTAATAAAACTCTTTTACAACTACTACTACTAGTTTTAACAAAAACGCAATATAAGTCATATTTTGCCGATCATAGAATATGCCCATCCGATTCTCCTGAACTGCAAAGAAAATGCACTTAAAAAACTAAAAACCGCGGAAACCTGTGCAATCCAAAGTCTAATGCGAATACGACACCCGGCAAATCCACTCCATAACCCGCCCAACACGCTACTCTACGAGCTCACAGGCATTATGCCAATCCGAAATGCCTGTGAGCCGAAGATCCGAGCCTAAAAACTTTTTAAAAAAATCGCTAAAAACCAGATACATAATATTCAAGAATTATGTATCACCCCAACACCAAATGTAAATCAAAGACCGAAACACCCTGCACGTCTTGCACTTATGGCTGCGGAACCCTAAATGGATTAAAAAAAAGTTACGCTTTATTTATAAAGGAAATACTTAAACGACCACATTTTTAGAAAGACAAGGCTGAAGGTCTCCGGTCGATGACCTATTGGCAATGCGTTTGCGGTTAGTAACACAGGCATTAATTGGTAAAAAAAAATGTATCGCATGGAAGAAAAAAAAAAACAAAAACTGTAAGGCGTATTGTCAATAAAACTCTTTTACAACAACTACTACTCGTTTTAACAAAAACGCAATATAAGCCATATTTTGCCCAGTGGTGGGTAAAGATATCAGGGTCTAATGATCCTTAATGGCACCCGCACTATATATAATTAGTACAGTCAGCTAGAGGATTGAACGGTGATCTGCGTGGCATATCGCACAGCCTTAACTCACCGACGAGCTTTAGTCGCTTTTCCCTTTCACTTACCACCTCACTTCCTCCTATCAATCCACCTCTTGCACCATGAAACGCCAAACTTAATGAATTGAAGTTTCAGTAAAGTCTGCACGGTGAGAAGGAGGAGGGTGAATCGCTCAATGGACGAAAATTAATCATTCATCGTTATGCGATGTTGAACGACTCTCGGATGAAGTTGAGTTGCGTAAGAACGAGTTTGCACGGTGTTATATCTGCCTGATGTAATATTCTTCAACATTCAGGCGAATAAAAAAAGAAAAATCGATGAAAAGTTGAGCCCTGTACATTACAAAATTCTACTTTTCATTACTCAATTTTGTTTTTTTTTTTCATGGACGAAGCTTTGTGGAATGTGGAAAATCATTCTCTGGTTTATGACTCGCATTGTTAGGCCCGAAATAACTTAATAACAACTAATTTTTATTGTAACTGTAAAACGGATCTTTATCGAAAACTTTGAATAGTTTCCAACGTTCAGACACTTGGAACATCTCAAGCGTTCAACCATTTTTCGTATGTTTTCAACTACGGAAGTTTCGAACTGAACTACAAATTTTTCGTGCAGGGTTTGTTCGTACAAATCCCTAATCTATGTGCGTAACAACACTGTTGATTAATAGTGTTGTTAACACGTGTTGTTAACACGTTGTTAGGCACCTACAATTGGTTACGATATTGAATGAAAGAATTCGCCCAAGATTAACAAAATTTATTAGCTTGTCACATTTCAAGGCTTGGCAACCACCATCGTGTCATTTGTGGCCATATTTCAACATCGACAAAAACGTACTTGGAAATGAGCTATGATCCAAATAATTGACGATACTTTTACGGTATATTCATTATTTTTATTTTCGAGTATAGCGAAAAGTGGTCGCGAGCTTTACATTGTTTTCAAGATATACAGCATTGCAGACAGAAGTACCTTCGTCTAATTAATCTCTTTATTTTATGGCTTTCCTCTACACGCTAGTAATTTGTCGCGCAAGCCAAAAAACAATCTTGATATTGCTCACGAGTCGCGAGACATAGTGACATATATAGAATGGTTACAAGTAAATGCAATTAAGTTTCAGGAAGGGCAAAGGGGGAATCCGGTGCAAACGTAATGGGCCAGCACATCAGATAGTGTAGTAGTTGTAGTTGAACAGAGCGAAAAACCACCCAGCATTGAATCTGGCACTGACACACCCAACTGAAACTTTCACTCCTATCTAAGTACCCTCGTAAGGACCAACGTTGAGCCTGGCTCGAAACAGTAGCTGCTATTTCAGAACGAACACAACTTTCATCTCACTGCTGTTTCTAGTTCAGTTTAGCGTTAGGGCGACAATGCTAGTTTTACGATTCTAGTACTTCAGAATTACAGGCACTCTACAACTCCTAAGAATTTTCCGACTGAATTGTACTACGACAGATTATGTCATCGCAAAATCACCACAATAAAATCCTAGTATATATATACATATATATATATACTAGGATTTTATTGTGGCTCGCGCGCTGCGCGCGCTCGCAATCGCTCCCACCCAATGGTGGCCCCCACCCAACGGGGCTCCCCACCCAACGATGCCCCCCCCCCCCCCCCCAAGGTTCCCCACCCACCCTTGGGGGGCCTATATTTTTGGAAAAGGACTTAGAAAAATACGGGCTTGGGGGTTGGCGGAAGGGGGTGGGGCTAGCCCCTGGGATTTATTTATAATATAGAAAGATATCTCTCTATATTATAAAAAGATCTCGCCGCCGCCGTCACCGCCGCCGTGTCAAGAATCGAGGGACTTAAAAAAATTTCAGGGGTCTTTCCCATACTTCCTGGGGTCTTTAGCATACTTCCCGGGAGTCTTTTCCATACTTCCTGGAGGTCTTTCTCATACTTCCCAGGGGACTTTCCCATACTTTCCGGGAGTCTTTCCGATACTTCCTGGAGGTCTTTCCCATACTCCCCAGGGGTCTTTCCTATACTGCACGGGAGTCTTTCCCATACTACCTGGAGGTTTTTGCCATATATATATATTTTTGGGTGGGGGCACCCTTGGGTGGGGAGCACTATTTTTGGGGGAGATTTCGAGCGCGCGCACCGCGCGAGCCACAATATAATCCTTGTTCCATTATATAAATATTTGCAAAATAATTATTAGAAAGATAAATAGTTTCAATTAATCAGCAAAGCAATTCTCATGATAATCATTGAACAGATATAGTGAGCACTGTAGAGATTTGTATATAGCACCGATATGGATTTTTAATATAAAAATCGAACTTTGTCATCGCAAAATTACGTAAAACTTATGTCTGTATTTCATTAACTTATTATATCTCTCGTTAATTGCTGATATATTTTTCATGTAATTACATTAAAAAAATTTATTATATAGATATTTTTCAAACAATTATTATACATTTTTTTAACGACTCAAGGAATACCATTTATTTGAACAGTGCAGTAGGTCGTTGCAATCAGTGAGCAAAGAAATTCTCATGATTATCATTGAATAGATATAGAGAGCAGAGGTTTATGTATAGCACCGATATGGATCTTTAATATAAGAATCGAACTTTGATAGGGCGCTGATAAAAATGATCGTTTATTTCACGTGCAATGTTGCAAATGACAAATTTCTATCCAGGGTGTTGTTCAAAAGTTGTGCAGCCACAGCATAATGAAAAGAATAACTCTCCGGTAGCGACCGGATAATCGCCTCTGGTATGAGTATTAAATTTACTTCTCTTCGATAAAAGCTCTAACAAGCTTTTATACGCAACAGGGGCTCAATTAAACTTTATTGCCGAGGGCGAAATAACGATTTAACGTAGCCTATATATATACTGCAAAGTGACGCATACAACAGCCTACCGCTAAATTATCTCACAGTTATGCCGTGTTTTAAAAACCTCGGGGTGCTCATGAACTGACAGAATGATCGGCATTCATGATATATGTATTTTCTTTTTTTTTTTGCTCCTCAGAGTTTTTATTGTAGTATGAAAAAAAGAGGGCCAGAAGTTCTACGTCACACTATTCACTGCCTCATTTTTAAAACCACTGAGCGTGACGGCTTGACGCTTCGTAATAATTCTGTAAAATTCAGAGTCCAGGATTTAATTTTCATAATATCTGCTCGCACGTTGTACTAGGTACGCGCTCTTGCTCGTCGGCCAACCTCCCTATAACAACCTCTCCCGTATATGATAAAATACAAAATACCTCGTGGCAGACCGTTTTATGAATATTAACAGGGGACAGGCGCATCGTCACAACTAATACCGAGAGCGTGCGTACGGCCGTTCGCTTTCATTGTATCATTATTTCTATTATAATTCTACATTTCTTCCACCCGTTTTTCTCGTTTCGCAAATTGTGAAAGTTCAGTTTTGCCACCTCTATTTTCTCGTGGATTCAAAGAGAAATTCTTCTGCACTCGGAAGGAACTGTCGATCGTCTGGATTTCACGAATTACTACTTTACTCATAAAAAATTTGCGATTTAATAAACTTACGAATTCCAAGTTTGATTGGTACAAGGCCATAACAATGTCCTCAAATGATACAATGTGTTTATTAATCAATTCAGCTCAGTTCACACTGTTTGATCACAATTTTTTTTTCTCGCAGAGCCCGTCTTCGTTTGTTGCAATTTTTGACAAAATGCAAGCTTTGATTGGAAATATGTTAAATTAAAAAAAAAACAGCCCGATTGCTCTACTTTTTGTAAAATTAGCAATATATTGATAAATTGATTGAATTCTTGATTCTCGATTGAATGTTGATAAATTGAGGTAGAAGGATTCGTTTTATATAGAAATCCCAATTTGCCATTATTATTTTCAGACGATTAAAATGTCATTAAACTTCAATTTTTCCAATTTATTCAAAGTAGAATCTTGTATATTATTTCCTCATTATTTTAAATTTTTTACAAAGTTTCCTCTATGAAGAAGGCAAAATGGCTGAACATACGTTCTCATAGAAAAAGATTTGTGAATAAATAAATACAATGAGGAAGCAATATGCAAGTTTCTATTTTGCATCCTTGTCTAATTTTATTTTCCATTAATTCTTCTAAAAATTGGTCGAGGTGCGATAATGAAAAATACTTTATCAGTTAATTTATTGAGCAATAAACATATAAACCAAATTTCTGAAAATGACACACACACACAGGACGAAAGTTACTAGTGGCAGCTTCGCAAACGAAGGATTGAGAGAAAGGTTCGTGACCTCTGTACATTAAACTCAAAGCTGGCTTCCGCAGTTTGGCCGAGGTCGACCTGTAGGCCTTTGCGCTGAAAGCCTGGGGTATGTTGGAGTTGATGCATAGTGCAAACGTTAATACAAATATGGTTGTATCTCGGCTGAGTATATACATATATATCGTTTGCTAAAACTTGATATGGTCGGGAAACCCCCGAGGTCCCTTGGGCGATGATAAAACTGCTACTAGCTTCTCTATCAGCCCGCTAGCCTCGTTGCAGAACGTATTTCGCGAAGGGCGCCGAAATAACAACTCGTCCACCGTAAGTGAACCGGGCCTCGACATTTTTTTTTCTTATGATTGGAGTTTGCGTTTCCGCTTATGTTTAATTACATATAGACAAAGATACAATAAAAATTCTCATGCATTTGTTATCAAAAATAGTATATGATACTCGTGCAAAAGAGCGACCATCACTCTAAAAACCAAACGTTGTTGCAAGTGTGTTGTTTCCTATTTTTTACATTATGACAAATTTTTGTACATATCATTACCATACCGTGCTGCATTTTACATATCATTACCATGTAAAATGCAACACGTTTAAATTTCGTAGAAAGTCGTACATATCATGATGATATAAAATGCAACATGTTTAAAGTGTGTAAAAAGTCGTACATATCATTACCATATAAAATGCAACATGTTTAAAGTGTGTAAAAAGTCGTACATATTATTATGATATAAAATGCAAAACGTTCAAAGTGTGTAAAAAGTCGTACATATTATTATCATGTAGAATGCAAAACGTTCAAAGTGTGTAAAAAGTCGTGCATATTATTGCCATATAAAATGCAACACGTTTAAAGTGTGTAAAAATTCGTCACAATGTTAAAGATAAGAAACAACACACTTGCAACACGTTTGAATTTTAGAATGATCATACGAAGGTTGTTAAGAGCATGTGATACACCGTCGGAAATTTCGCCGTCCAATGTTAGACGCCTATAGGTCTGTCTCTCTCAGACATAGCTCTGTCTCTCTCAGACATAGCTCTGTCTCTCTCGCACTATTCGTTTTTTTAATTCTCACAAAAAAAACGACTGAATCGATTGAGGAGCCAGAAGCTTAGCTCAATTCTACGATACTTCCGCGTATTACCTCAAAATACGAACCCTATCTGCCGTACTGTTCGGGAGAAAACAGCTTTTGAAATTTCTGCGGGGGGGGGGGGGGGGAGTATCACTGCCTCTTAAGGGCAGCCCTTCTATCCTACACAATTGCGTTCATCACAGGGTCAATCTATCCCATTCGTTCGCACATAGATATTTCTGTCATATACACAAGCTTTCCTTCACATTTCAAACGTTCGCGCTATAATTTCCCGACGTTTCGATCATACAGTTTTGTGTGCATGCGCATTACTTTGATTATTCATATTGAGTTGGAGAGGCGGTTCGTTTCAACACAAATCAATTGTATACATTTTTGTCTCCCCATATTTGTCTTAACACGTGCTATTTACCGCACAATATAATTGGCCACATGCACGTTACAACGCATTTCCAATACATTTGATGCACCGCATAGTTTTTCAGAATATGTCGATTCTACACTTTGCACTGTCGATAACACCTTAAGAGAATATCAAATGCCGGTAAAGTAGAGCGCTGACGAGTTTCGCTTGCGAGAAAGAGTTTTCACGCGAGTTGATTAGTAAACAATATTGTATTGACTTTAGGGTTCAGTACTTAGATGGATGATCGCCTCTAGCCCGGATTATTCTAGGTTTATACACTATAAATAATAAATAAATAAAAGTAAATAAATAAATATAGATATATATACTATAGATGTCCCATCCCGGCTTTGATTATTCTATGCGATTAGGTTAGGTAAAATCATAGATTCTTTTATCATGTAAGCCAGTTGATGTTTGCATCACCTTGAAATCACTGGTATATCGCGTATAAAAATTTATTTGATTTTCTTGTATTTGCATAATTTTCGTAAAGAAAAATCAATTGCAAGACTTCGACAATTATATTGCAATGTCATAAAGTTTATAAAATGACATGTGTTTTTCAGTATTTCCAGGCCAATTTCTCTGGCGACTAATCACCGCTGTCTTGGATAAATTCGTGAATTTATGCACGTCGGCCAAAGTCCAAGAAAAACAATAGAAGAGTGAATTGTCTGTCGTCTAGCTGATGTGCTTACAGAAGGGGGTGCCACCCTTGAGTCTTACTTTCGACTTGGCCGAAGAAGAAGAAGAAGGAAGCAGAGTACTGGAGCGTTTACAGAAGCAGTCGAGCTGCTGAATCTGCGCCTTTTCTCTCATTTTGTCTTTCTCTTTCTCGCTCTTTCAGCTATTTTAATAGCTGAAATAATGATTGAACATTACGGTAACGGTATTTAACTTCTACCTCCGGTTTCACAGCCACCCTTCGGAAGCTCGTACCGCCGAGGGGCCCATCGTGCTGTTAGAGATGAGAAAAGTTGAAATGGGAAATGGGATTGGATGCATAGCCGGTCGTCGGTCTGCGTGCACCGAGCGCGAGAATCCAGGCAAAGCGACTCCGTCCTTTCTACTTTGGGTGGTAGCCGTTGCCGCCAAGACCACGGCAAAGAGGAGTGAGAAAAGAGATCGAAGTAAGAGCATCTGGAGGCTCGAGTTCACCACGTCGAGACGTCAGCGAGGATTCTGTTTTTTCTTTTTTTTTTCTGGAACGTGTACACGACCTAGTGCCTCTTTACCATAAAAATCCATAACCACCCAGTTAGAACCAATGCAGTACCAAAGTTAAGAGAGTTCAGGTTAGTTACAATAAAAAGAAAAACCAACTACCAATTTAACATCACCACAAAAGTTTCATTCCTCCAGAAACGGGCTTAACAACTGACTTTGATGTCTATTACGTAAAAGATGATTAGGATAATAAGTTGAACATGTATAGAGTCTCATAGAAAAGTTCAGCACCTGATGTCTGTAGATCCATAGAAGCTCATATTGTAGATCTATAGAAATGATAGAAGTCCAATTGGAAAGGTACAGTATTTATTTTTAGTTTTATTAGTCTATATCTAGAAGAAAAATACAAAGGACACCGGGGCTAGTTAGAACACGGGTCAATTCAAAACCTTGCAATTGGACAAAAACCAGAAAAAAATATTGAGGTTGGCCCTCTCAAAAAGGATGTGCAATTTCAGTTCGATATATCGAAATTTTTCGAATTGTTATGCCCGCAGGGAGGTCAATTTGACATATATTTTATTTATCGGGATCGTTTGCCAATAAAGAATTAGACTTAAGTAAATTACGTAGTGTTAACAAAATTTATTTATACAAATAACAATATCGAGCTCGTATCGATTCCGATACTTATGGGCGAGTCTGACCCAAGACCGACTGGTCACTTTGATGTTCGAATGGATACTGAATTTTGGGTATTGCAATTCCTAACTGATATAACCAAAAAATTGCTGATTTTGCTCTTTTTGATTTGCCTTCGATTGTTCTGTTGATCCGCATGTAGTGACTCTGCGTACGCCTGGTTTTGTTGCTGCCATAGAGACTATATCGCACTTTGTCGTTCAACATCTTAAGCCTAGTTTAATATTCGCAATTGACACATAATCCGGAAACCCCGAAATATTGTAAACTCAACCAACTCGGGAATTTAAACCTCGCGCGCCCGGTATGCTTGACAACTGTCAGAAACTGTCAGAATTGCAACTGTAAAATTTTTGGTATTTTGGGTATTGCATTTCTAACTGATATAACCAAAAAATTGCTGATTTTGCTCTTTTTGATTTGCCTTCGACTGGCTGCAATCAAACCAGGTCAGTCGAACGTGCTGTTTTGACAAACCAACATAAGCCGAGTGACCATTGTGCAATTGTAACAATTAAAAGAATTTAGCACAAATTCTGGACACAACAGAATTGTCATATTATTTGTACTAAATTGACGACGTCAATTTTAATATCTCTTTAATTCTAAAAATACCACGGACCTGAAATTCATAGCTGTTTCATTATAGTTATGGATACCAAATTTTTCCCTTACTGTTGGATTTGAATTAATATCGTCATTACGCAACACTGTATTATAATTTCCATATGTACATATGTAATAATAGTCCCTATAGACCGAAGATCCTGATTAGACGTTATCGATGCGCCATAATTATTCTCCACCACTAGTAAGAGCATTAATAGCAACAGTCTGTGAGCCATATTCCACGTCACCTTGTTTGCCTCCAAGTAATAGCATTACACAATGCCTATCGCCATCAGCTTTGCTCACGGGCATGAGTCGGTGACGCTTAGACGAGAGCGGCAAAGCAACCCGAGCAGTATCAAGCTTTAGTGAGAATTTGCATCTACCAACACTATAACTTATGACGTATCTGAATTCATCCCACTGAATCGGACATAATCAGCAATAGTATGGAAGCGAGGGATGCAAACTACCATGCAAAATTCTTGCTGTTACGTTCCCTTATCCCTTGTGTTTGCAAATCTTTGATCACTAATAGGCTTCGCATTATGGGGAATCGTTGCGACCAATTGGTTATTGTTACTAAGTCGATCGGCACACTACCTTTCTGTTGGGTTGCAGTAACGGAGCCACAGAACAATGGATCCTCGTAGATGGTCTACCACGTTTGCATCGACATCATAGAATCCATGATATCTCATGCCGTTGAGGTACGTCCATACCCTGGGTCACAGCACAGCTTCGTGGAGCACGGACCCATCGGAGCAATTAAACCCCAGCGGCCCAGGTATACAGAGACGGCATCAGGGTGTTGTGATGTCAAGGCATAACGGGGAGCCATTAAGATAACGTGGCCGGCGGTGATTAGCCCGCCTAATTACTGCTCGAGCGTCGAGACACTACACGCCCTGTGCGGTTCTCAACGTTCACCCCGTTGCGCCTACGTATACACTACTCTCGGCCATATCGCCTGGTAGCCTAGTGTTCTCCACTTCAGTTCGCTTCCCTCGCAGTGTAACCACCACAGTTGAGTCGTGGACGCCCTCCAGGCTTAGTCTCCCGCTGTACTTCTCGTGTATACCTAACTCACCCCGAAATCTCGGACACTTGAATAGTCAAATCTCCTCATCGTTGTGCTAATTCGCGGATCATTTCTATGTATACACTGAGAGAACAAAAAGATACTGGTATTAACTATAAATGTATAGTGTTAAAAGTCAAAATTTACCTGTACTAATTATTTATAGTCAATGCAACAGTTAATAATAGTTATCGTAACAAAAAGTATATTGTTTTGAAAATCTAGCGATAGATGCGACACAGATAACATAATCACAAGCATAGGATTCTTTGAGAAATTATTTAATAATTTTGAAATGGTCATTCGAATTACAATAATAAAGTTGCCCTAACTATAAGAAAATAGCTAAGGTTATATTTCACTATATATTCACTGTTAAAGTAACTAGGACATTATGTTAAGTCTGTAGAATTAGTAACTATAACGTAGATAATTTAACCAATAAATCAGTTAAAATAACTATCCAAATTATTGCATGGACTAAAAATCTACAGTTATGGCTTAATAGTTGTCTGAACTACGTTGAGCCATGCATTCTTCGTTTCCAAAATGAACAAAAAAACTCATTAATTATGGTCAGAAATTAGTTTACAACATTTGAATCTGAGCGAAAACAGGTGGGTCACTTAGCGACCCACTGTGACGCAAAGGGTTAAGGCATATAATTTAAAAAGTGGTTTAGCTTGACCACGTTGATTTTTTATTTTTTTTTATAGAGGCTTCTTAAAACATTTGCGTCTGGCAGCCAGTGTGATAAGGAAACGATGGGAAATGGAGGGAGACATCTGTATACAAGTTGGCATTTCGACAAATCGATTCCGAACGAGATAACTAGCGCCGATTTACGTACATCCACCATGTCGTGACGTCCCTGGGTCTATGCACGGTGCACACCCTGAGGCTTCACCTCACCCGCTCCTCAGTCTCCGCCCAACCACTATCCGATTGAGATTTCCTAATTAATTAATTCGCAAGTCACTCCGTCTCGCTCACACCCGTCGAATTGCCAGAGAATGACACACGTGAACGATGGTTTCTATCAGTTCTCCAATAGTGTCTGCCTAGCCCTCGGAACTACCCCAGAGATGCTAATTGTTCTCCCATTTCGATTAATTAACCACGTAGCCCTGTCAATGAATTACAATTGTCGACGCAATTGCCTTACCTCGTTCTGCATGCTGTTCCTCTTTCACGTTTGTTCGAATTTCAAGCAATATCAACGTAATCTACCAAGATCGATATATTTTTTTAATTTGTATTTATTGGGTTATTCCTCCGTACAGCTTATTCAGGCTTTTACGTTCCATCCTCTCCACTTTCTCCATTCCGTTGTAGAGCCCCCACTAGATTGTTGTCCACAGCCACTTTTCCTAATGCACTGCTGTATCGAATTTGCACAACGGCACAGGCACACCGCTTGACCTACGGAATCGAAATAAGTCTCTAAATTGTCTTTGAATTAATGGCTCTTAAGTCCTGTCATGAGCGAATTTACAGATGCACCCCCGCGACGTAAAAACTACCCTTCATACTGGCGGACGTATTGTATCGAGATTTTTTTTTAAATTTTTGACATTGTTTCGGTCAATAGGACATAATGGCGGTTCCAATTTGATATCAAGCTGACACTGCCACAAGGTTTAAAAAAAAGAGCATTAAATTCGGGAATATAATATTAAATTAGCCTATACGTAATCCCGAGGAGAAATTAATTCAAATTGCCTGAAGTACTATCAGGTCCGGATGAGGCATCGGTCAGGCATGCCTGTTTAGGCTACCCAAATAAGGCCCTGGTCCTGCCCGGATCATGTATCGGTATAATATTTAAAAACTGGCTAGCCTGAAATATTCCCCATCAGGCCGGTATCAGGCACCGATCGGGCATTCGTGATCCGGTTAGCTAAATGAGGGTCCCGACCCCGCCCGGATCATGCATAGGTACATCATTTCAAATGTGGTTAGACTATAGTTTTCCATATCATGCCGAGATCAGGCATCGGTCCGGCACTCACAGTACTGGAAGAGCATATCTGGCATTACCGGTGTACAATAAATAAATCCACTATTGAATCCACTATTCAAAAGCACCTCATTATTTGGCGATTTGTTTGAGATTATTAGTCACCTACATGTCAATTTGTTTAGCTAATAAATAAAACAGTCATACTTCATTTTTACAGCTTCCACGACCATGTACGGTACCAGAATAAACATCGAATAATTAAACTGGCGTTATGCGTTTTATGTCTATTGAATCTTCTCATTTTTTACTATGGACGAGATCAGGAGCCTGATCGTGGCTGGATAGCTCGATCGTGGCCGGATTGGAGCCTGTTAGCGGCCGGCTTAGCAGCCTGATAATGCCCGAATTTGTAGCCTGATCACGGCCAGATCAGAAATGGCGTTATATGCCATATCAGGACAATCAGGACCATTAAGAAAAACCCAACGAGGCCCGGACCTCAGACGGAACAAATTTTTGCTCGGGATATTTCGTAGCTTCATTTCTTACACTGATAATTATTGCACAATCTACCATGGTCAAAATAAGATGAATCAATACTTGCAGGATGAATGCATTAAGAAAAACTAAAGAAATTCACGCAGGCTTG
This sequence comes from Ephialtes manifestator, assembly GCA_963970395.1. Lineage (NCBI taxonomy): Eukaryota > Metazoa > Arthropoda > Insecta > Hymenoptera > Ichneumonidae > Ephialtes > Ephialtes manifestator. Next base: position 819,631 of record OZ019973.1, read on the forward strand.
AACATTTTTCTATAAAATGTTGTACTATGAAATTACTTTGCAATAGGAAAGTTATTCACTGCTGAAGCGCAGTTGGGCGTCGTCGGGCACTTCAGTGTAGGGTGTTTGACAGCTCCTGTTCGGTCAATGCACATAGCGTTGAGAGAACCCGCAGCACCAGCATAATGTCGAGATCCAGGTACGTCAGCAATACCGTGCTAGATATTTGGTAATTTTAGCACAGTGAACACGTGATGACTCTGAGGAGATAAGGGTCGGAGACACCGTTGAACAACCGTAGTAGTGAATCTGACTAGGATAGGAAATGTACTGGAAATAGAAAGAGAAACTAGGCGTATGGCTAAACGGTGTCCAACGGCACGAATGATGTAATTACGTAGTTAGCAGAACCTCACGTAACGGCTTGACATCTGTCTTTCGTTTCGAGAGTCGTTCCGGTATCTCCTCGTGTCGCCGATTTCCTATTACAGGCAAAATTTTTCTTTTCCCACTGTCGTTTTTTCTCCAGAGATATCCTTTCCAACGGAAATCTTCTCGACAGCAGAGGGCTCTTGTCCTTGCTGTTTTTTCTTCTTTTCCTGCCTTCTTCATATTCTTTTTCATTTATGTCGTTCCATCTGCGAGTCTCGGATCACTAATTACTTGGCGATCAGTACCCCCTCCCTATCCATCTTGATCCTTGTTTCCTCCTACCCTTTTGCTTTTTCTCGGCTGTTGCTACACAGGTATTTTCATCAGGACGAAGTCATTAGACTGCGAATTTTTAATTAATTCTTCGACTTTGCGTGCTGTTCTTCGGCCAATTATACACACAGGATAAAGATTGATTAAACATTCCGTGTTAATTAATTACGCTTTTTAATTGAGTGCTTATAGCTTTCGATCACTTTGCTAACTGCACTGATTATTATAATTTATGTCACAGAGTGGGTTTTTCCTGCATATTTTTTATGCTAATACAGAATGAACCGATCTGTCCCATACAGCTGCTGATTAAAATTATGAGAAGGAAGAGAAGTAGAGCAAAAAGAAGGAGGGACTGGAACCGTCGAGATCTGCATAATCTTGAAGGAGCATCGGGGCAAACTAAGGCCACGAGGGAGCAGCTCAAGAAGAGACGACGAAGAACCTGGAGACTGAGAAGTCTAATTCACATTCGTCAGGATTATATGCGGAGAATGAACGGTATACGACCAGCTCAAGAAAAGTTAAGCATCGCTTTGGGGACCATTGCTGCACTAAGAAAACTTTACTATGATACTAAACTCAACTCCATATACCAACAAAGACAGCATTGTCAATTGAAAAATTGTTCTTAGGACATATACAAAAGGCAATCACATCATTTTGATACTGTGGAATAATTTATTTAGAACATATATTAACTGAGTGATGAATTTGCAATTTTCTATGCGGTGATTGTCATAATAGTGATCTTTTAGGTAGAGTAAGATCATGGAGGAAATAATTTTAGGTATTCACGCATTTCAGATAAGAACTTATCCAATGAGAGGCGAGATAAAGTAAATAATTTCTCTAGTAAACGATGAGAGTTAACGCTCTTCAGAAAAGTTTCTTCTGTTACCTGTTGGAGAAAAAGAACTCGTAACGTATAGAAGAAAGTGGAAGGACGGAAAACGAGAAATGGTGAGGTAAGTCAAATGCAAAATGCGATAAGAGTGGTGAAACGTCGCGGGCTGATGACGTTGAAAAAGCGGCACCACCGAGACGGCTGTATTACCTTGGTGGAAGAAAAACTGGTATAGTAAACGAAGAAAGAGCGAAAAGATGCAAGGCGTTTGAGCACGCTGCGCATGAATGTGAGGAAGGAAGTTGTAGAGGTAAAGAAAAGACGAGAGGAGCTCGCGAGACGAAAGCTGTGTGCGATGGTAGTGGAGAAAGTAGGAACAGAGCTTGCGCTTTATCTTAACAGAACTTAGAGTTGGGTGATGAATCACTGCCGTTGCTTCTGTCGCCAACTTGGGAACGTTTCTCGAATGCAACTTGAACGAGTTATCTGGCCGTGATAACGATAACAACTTACTCTCATGCTCGAGGCTGTCGAGGTCCCGTGCGACACATCTTATATGTACGTAAAACCGAGTCAAGCTAGTCTCGAGTTGGATAGGAAAGAGGTACGTAAGGATCGAAGTCATGATAGGTAAGTGTGAGCTGTCCAGGTGCTTTCTGTACCCTCAAGGTATAGCTAAAACGCTCAAGACATTGTTGAGTACCACGAACCTTTTCTGTCGTAACTTATATCTTTCTGGAGCTGTCCTTCGAAACGTGGAAGTGTGTTGAACAGAGTAAGTATTGTTCAGGTGGAAAAAGGATTTGGCAGTTCATGAAAGGACTGAAAGAACGGTAAGAACAATATCAAAGATTGCATCAGTGTAGAATCTACAGGAAAAAAAAAATCGATAACGATTCGTCCTATTTTTATAACTGATGTGCAGACAATAGAACATCATTTTTATTTGCAAACATGTGTGCGTGTATATATTTGTGTATGTGTGTGCGTACGACTTCAAAAATTTGATCGTCTTTAAATCAAGAACCGTTTAACCGATTGAGCTGGAATTTAGCACATAAGTGAAGCAGATAAGTAGACCTTCTTTAATTGTCACGGAGTAGAACCTTCCATATTGCTTCGTCATTGATAGAGGTAGATTTGTAAAAAGTTAAAAATAAGGAGGAGGTAATATGCAAGGTTCTACTTTGCATCCTTCTTTTTACTCACAGCTGCCCACCGAATTGACTGATTTGGTGTATTCAATTATATTTTTCTCTCTATGTACGTTTATGCAAAAACTACAATTATTTTGTCCACTTTTTAGTGGTGGGATTGACAACACTTTGTATATTTTTGAATGATCTACGCATTTGTGTTTCCTTTTCACACTTCAAAATAAGTTGTTGGGAGAGACACCACGTTTCATGATCCAAGAAATTCAATCGGAAGGGGGACAAAACCAAACGATAAGCGAATAATGAACGCGAGGAAAGTTTTTTTTATCGAAGGAAACAATAGATCGAGCTGGTGGAAGAAGTTCTTCCTTTTTCCCCTTTTCTCCTTTCCTCTGACGGTTTTCCTTACACTCTGTTCTCGGTCTTTTCCGGATTCCTGCTGAGTTTCCTTCTTCATCGGCTGCTGAGAAGAAACGCAGCTTCGGGGTATTCCCCGTCGCGCTCGATTGTTCGTTTTTAACGACGATTGAACTCGATCGCGGAAGAGCAAGCCCGTGAAGTAAGAGAAAGACGGAGACGGGGTTTCATTGAAACTTAGCCGAGCGAACCGTTGCGCCTCGAGAATACAGCTCCAAGGCGAATCACGTATATATGTATACCCCAGACAATATGCGACGTGCGCGAGCGCGCAAGAGAGATTTTAAACAATTCCATCTCTGCAAAGTTTCAATTCAATGCACACAGAATAGTGAAAATAAAAAGTATATTTGCGATGAACATTGGGTGCGCAAGACATTAAATATCCAAGAGGGATCGAAGCGAAGAATGTTGAATCGCAAATCTATCTTACGGGCACGATTGAAGCTGGCGTATCGATTATTGCTGCAGGCACTTGGAAGTCTACCAGAGAGCTTTGGCATTGCTTCAAACTACACTGTATATACAGTACAGAAGGGTCAAGAAATTGGGAGCTATAGAATCTTCGGGGTCTGACGTACCGGAAGATTTACTGGTTATCCTTTCAGTCAACGTTGTCGTAGACGCAGTTGTCGAGCTCTTTGACCCATTGATTCACCAAAGCCAGTTCGATGATTTATTCATTAGACGACGATCGCCACACACCAATTCACGTTTCTTTTAACGGACGACCAACTACGCAATGTGTCTGCACAGTTTCGCCTGAATAAGGCGAAAAGAAGAGCGTTCTGGAGAAACGAGGGGCTTCCACCACGAGACTGCTGGAGTGTAAAAAGGGAGAGGTATAGAAAACGGGGAAAGCATAAGAAAGCTAGAAAAAGATGTAATGCTTTACGTGAAGCAGAGCGGAGAAGCAGGAAGAACTGGACCCGAGGCTCCTAGAGGAATCCTCGTCCCCATAAAGTCCTGATGTACGGGTATTACCCCTGTGGCATAATTGCCCCGTAACTCAGACGCTCTAGAAGCGGCCTGGAAAGCCTCCATCGTTTTCCTAATAACGACCAGACCGCCTTCGGGAAAAAAGAGTACTTTCAACTGCCGAGAATTCAGTTAGGCACGAGCACGTGTCTTTCTTGTTATCCGTATTCCTTCCAAGATTATCTCGCAATTTTTCAAATGAGTTCCGGTTGAAAACTAATTTCTTATATGGAAGGCAACTTATAATGAGTTATAGCTTTTCTGTAGACAGATATTGAAAGGTACTTATCAAATTATAAGACGTGGAAACCTAGCACAAACAATCTTAATGGCGAGATATATGATCTTTGACAAAATTTCTTTGTTTATCTTAAATTCTCCTCCCATTTATTTGATACTCTTGTAAAAGAAGTTATAGGTAAGTTTTTAGTCTATGCTTGAATTGGAAATAGTCATTGATTTATGCATGAAGTGTCCATACCTTGATTTGTATGGACATTCTGCTACTGTTAAACTCAGTGATGCTCAATGCGTCATCAACATGCTTGACTCCATTTACTAAAGGACGTAGAAAGAAAAAAGAAAGAAGACAGAGAAAAGTTGTGTAGGCAGGACTTTTGGTGAAAAAGTGCAAAGTTTCGGGTCCGCCACGTTCACGCACCCCTCTTAATGGAACACCCAATGGCTCCAAGTTTCTACAGACGCGTTTGTCTCTCTTTTCCTTCTGCTTCTTCTCATCTGCCGCTTAGTCACTACTTTTTTTCGGAAATTATTACCCGCGAGAAGTTTAAGAGGGTGAAACAGAAACGCAGGCACGATGAACGTCGTTGGTGGAGTTAGGGCAGGCCTCTGGGCATTTCTTCTTAGTATTAGAACATGGGCGTAGGAAAAGGAACAGTGGTCGTAAAAGAACTTAGTGTATAGTTGGATGACAATCCATCCGTTCAGCAATAACGGGATATATGATATTTGGCAGAATTAAATTTCTCATTACAGATATAACGTGAACAAATGTATCTTAAATTCTTCTCCCATTTATTCGACGCTCTTATAAAAGATGTTATAAGTAAGTTTTTAGTCCATATTGAAAGCATGGATTGAAAACGATCTGTTACGTCTCAGAGGTCTATTCGTAATTTCGACGTGGACGCGGCGCTTCAGAGGTCATGAGGAATGTAGACGTGTACACCTTAATAGTTAATAAAACAATAAATTGTGGTTCGTTTCCCGATTAAGAATTGAAATTCAGATTCGGAGTGTGATTGATCGCAGATATTATCAAAGACGGGTTGACTATAAAGAAAATACAAACGATGACTTGAACTACGTGAATTAATAGATTATAAATATATAGGTTTTACAGTAGAATTAATGAAATAGAAGACTCAATATAATCTGAAGGTATTTAGCGTTACAGTTAATTGTTCGAAAGATGACAGTAGACTTGTGAGTCCTTTGGGTGTTGAGTTAAGACTGACTAAATTCGGAGGTTAATTTGGCTGTTGCGAGGCGAGTTTTTAATTGCCGTATTCGCATGAAGTTATAGTAGCGGTTCGCGAGTGCGGCGCAGCGCGAGCGCGTATTAGTCAACAGAAATTGAAGATGCCATAGTAGAGTGATTTTAGTGTATAATTCCTATTTTTTTTGCAAAACTAAAGAATATTGAGCAGAGAAGATATTAACTTAAGTAGAATAAGTAGCTGAAGAAGGTCGAGACGTAACACGATCATTGATCAATGTATGAAGTGTCAGTACCCTTGATTTTTATGAACATTCTGCTAAACTCAGTGACGCTCAATGCGTCATCAACATGCTTGAATCCATTTACTAAGACAGATGTAGAAAAAAAGAAAGAAGACAGAGAAAACTAGTATAGGCAGGACTTTTGGTGAAAAAGTGCAAAGTTTCGGGTTCACCACGTTCACGCACCCCACCCAATGGTTCCAAGTTTCTACAGAAGCGTTTGTCTCTCCTTTTCTTCTGTTTCTTCTCATCTACTCCTTAGACACTACTTTTTTTCGGAAATTATTACCGCGAGAAGTTTAAGAGGGTGAAACAGAAACGCAGTCACGGTGAACGTCGTTGGTGGAGGTGTGGGCAAGCCTCTGGGCATGTCTTCTTAGTATTAGAAAATGGCTGTAGGAAAAGGGACAGTGGCCGTGGAAGAACTTAGCGTATGGTTGGATGACAATCCATCGGGTCGGCAATGGCTACTGTAAGATTTTAAGAGGTCGCGAGGGAAAAATATCGCCGTCTAAGAGGGCGATTGCTTTCCCCACCAAACTACTTTCCTACCGCGTAACGTACTCGGTCGGGATTTACAAGGACTGCAGTTCTTCTCTACTTTTCTAGTATACTGCAACCGAACGAAACGCCCCCAGCAACCCCATAGTATACTCTATATAATACGAGTACAGTCACAAAACCGCCTCTTCAGTTTGTACAGAATAGTGTCTTCTACTTGTTCGTACAAATAATGTATGCGATTCCACATTCCCTCCCAAGCACATTGGCCTCACAAAACTTTGTTCATAGATCTTTAACACTTGCACAAAGACGAAGTTGGGGGGAAATAGTAGTTCCTCGATATTGGCGAGTTCGAATAACCAACATTGATTGGATTGTAAGATTATTTTCCAAGTAAAAAAAACTATATATGGTGTATACAAAAAATATGTATAGTTTTAATCTTATAATTGGGCCTATATACACTCTATATGCAATTTATATATAAGACCAAATATGAAGTTGGATTTATGTATAAATTGTATACATGCAGACTATATATGTCCAATTCCATGTGTCGGACTACATATAAATTTTTTACTTGGGTTTACCATCTTTTTTATATTTTTATGTAAGATTAATAAGTAAATTGTGATTTGTCATGAACAACAATGTGAAGCGTTTCTTATAACTACAAGGTGAACTTTCAGTGAATGCGTGAGACGAAAGGACAAAAAAGAAAGAAGAAATAGAACCACTCGAGAATCGGAAACAATAATTCCCCGGAAAGTTTTTCGCAATCCCGCAGGCAACTCGGGAGCGCATTTTCCCCGACTAATCGCTGAAAAGTCGCGAGTTTCGTATGAGCGTCGTATATCGAAAGTTCCACCTACACGAGATGTTATACAATTCGGGAAGCGGATAGAGACCCGGGGCAAGTCGAAAGTAGGTCAATGCGGTGACGGCGCCAGAACAGCAGCCATCCACCATATCCTGTTTTCGTAGGATCGAGAGGTCGAAAAACATCGGAGAACGAGAAATAGCACTAGAAAAGGAGCAGGATAGGGTCATAGCATATACACGGTAAACAAAATGTCGAAATTTAATGTAAGTACTTTAAACTCACACGTTGAACATATATTAATGGATTTCGTACTGTAAATTTTCAATTCTTTGCTAAAATTAACACACCGGATATTGGAAGTAGCAAAATTTACATTAAAATTACAGACCTCGGCAATTGAAAGTATTTGTTCATGAATTAATTTAGGAAAACTAGAATTGCATTATTTAAAGCCATCGAAATTAATATAAGCATCACCACTCACAGACACTTGAGTCCTTTGCTGAACTGTCTGTGAATGTATAGACTCAGATCTAGTTTGCACGAAAAAAAAAGATTAGTTGCCATAACCGCGAAATGAGTTGACACAACCAATCGATTATTCTATTTCCCTTACAACTCAAATGGTAATACCAACGATTCGAATGGTAGTCCCAACTATTCGAGTGGTAGTCCCAACGATTGGATTAGTTAACCTAACTAATCTCGCGAGAACTAGTCGTGAATAGTTGAGGTTACTATTCGATATGGTTGAGGCGACTAATTTTTTAGACATTGTGTACAGCAAATCGAAAACGTAGTTGCCACAACCAAACATTTCTTCCCGTGCGGGTACAGGATATTCCATTTGATGTATTTACGTGAGAAATTATAGGGAACTGAGTGAAAAAATACTGTGCACTGTTACGTGATGGCTTTAATTTATTTTATTATTTTTGTGGAAAAGACGCAACAAACGAAAATTGATTTATTTGTTCCTCCATTTTTTAACGGATTGTGCCGCTTCAGGGGTTGGAGGAAGCGACTGGGTGATTGAATAATTGTATACCTTTAAAAAAAAACAATTAATATAAATTTTATTCACGGGAGTTAAATTATAATGGTTTGAGTTTTATAATGTTTAAATTTGTTAATTGTTGACGAGGGTCGACCAGCTTAGTCTGCCCCCGGAGTAAGACTGACTTTGTTGGAAATTACAAGTAGTACTAAAGACACGGCGCATTCCCAAGTAAAAAAATTATATACAGTCTGACATGTGGAATTGGGCATATACAGTCTGTATAAACTCTATATACAATAGGGCTGTTCAAAAAAACATAATTTTCTTATAATCGGTTGCTCCTGAAATGCTGTATTGATTATCACAAGAAAAATGTTTTTGCGAAAGCTGGGAGTTGTGCGATGACATTAAGGGGGGGGAGTCAGGTCAAAAATTTAAAAAAATCGATTATTTTTTTTTTTCTGTGAAAACATTCATTTCCATGTAATCTATCTATTAGTAAAGTTATAAGCCGGAATTCGCAAAAATGGCTAAGTTTCTACGGTACCATTCATATTTAATTTTCTCAAAAGTCGTAAAAATTACCAGAATATTATATTTGAATTTTTAATTATTTTATTTATTTATTTTTGTTATATGCAGACATTAAGGCCGATTTTTTGTTCACACAAAATAATTAAGGGTGTTGAAGAAAAAAAAAATCAAATATTTTTTTTTTTTTTTTTCTCTTCGGCAGTTTCGTTTAGTTAAGTACACCCTCTGAACCTGCAAAATCTTAGACCTGAATGCGAAAAAATGGCCGATTTCTGCAATATACCTGTTTTTTAATGATTTTTTTCTATATAATAAAAAGTTTATTACGTATTTGTAAATAAATTTTTATTTGTTTACCATTTTTTAAATCAGTTAGCGAAACGCGATACAAATGCCGCGATGAGTGTGATGTCTTCAACGCAACACGTAACACTTACATTATATTCGAATTCGCGCGAATAATGGGACATGCGCTGTGATATCTTAGCACGTATCGCATGCGCAGCGTGTTACTGCCTCGAGAAGTTACTTCTGCTACATGCGAGACGCATAACCTCGAATTGACGTTTTTATTTTTCGTTCATATTATGTTATTAGTTTGATTCCGTTGGCCATTTACGGTTTTTTTTCAATCAATAGTGTTTAAAACAGAATCAACAATCATTAGAAGTGATCAGATATGTAAATTTGTTATGAAGTGATGATTTAATGTTTGTGCAGCACATTTGTGAATGTGTCAACACCGGATAAATTTTCAGTGATTTTGTCAATAAAAGTGATCATCCCCATATTATTTACAGGTTTTTTTCAAATTAGGCATTCATTTACTTATTTATTTGTAAAAAAAAAAAACATTTATTAATAACATTATTAATAATATTCTGTAATCTGACTTGCAAATAATATTTTTATTTTGTTCATTAAAGGTACTAAGGTGCCCCAAAGGTGAAAACAGCATAAACATTTTTATTTGAGTGGTAAGCTTTAGATGCCATTTGCCGAAACTTGGTTTTAAACCTATTCTGCGCGTGATTCAGACCAAACTGCTAGGCAGATTGGGCTGGTTGACGTCTCATTTTCTTCTTCATGAAAAGATACACCGGCTAAATGGAGCAAAAGTTAAAAAAAGGTAATATTTTTCAAGTGACATAATTATTACTAAATAAATTTTATGCTATTTTCTAAATCAGTTATTAATTTTGCTTTCAGAATGAAAAAAAAAATATTTTGCTCCATTTAGCCGGTGTATCTTTTTATGAAGAAGAAAATGAGATATCAACTAGCCCAATCTGCCTAGCAGTTTGGTCTGAATCACGCGCAGAGTGGAAAACCTAAGACCTTTGCTTAAGATAATATGGAAAGGCATACGCAAGTCAGATGGCAATAAAAAATCCTTTCATCGAGTACCAACAATATAGTTCATTGATCATTTTTATATGCAAGAGAATTTGGATGATATTGAATTTACAAATTTAATTATTTTGACCTGACTCCCTCCCCTTAAGTACTGCCGCATCAAGGCCAAAATTCATGAAAAGCGGCGATTTTTAGAAATTTTTTTTTGACGTGGTGAAGCGCTCATGGAGATTATGGTTGCTTTCGATAGACTATGAGATTGTGTACAGACAGAAACATGTTCAATAATGTTTAGTACTGCCGCATCGACATTGAAGTTAACAAAAACAAAAAATTAAATTCTTTAAAACATTGAAATATTCGTCTGCTCGTCGACTATTTCGTGCGATTCCAAATGAAAAAATGGCTCTTGAAACGGGAGTCATGTATGATCATAATCATGATGATGATAAACGATTTTCGAATTTTGGGAAACTGCGATATCGATGCGGCAGTACTAAATTTGATCATACAGGACTCCCGTTTCATGAGCCATTTTGTCATTTGAAAACGCGCGAAATAGTCGACGAGCAGATGAATATTTCATTGTTTGATAGGATTTCATTTTTTATTTTGTTAACTTCAATGTCGATGCGGCAGTACTAAATATTATCGAACATGTTTCTGGCTTTACATAATTTGATAGTCTATCAACCACATAATAATTTGATAGTCATAGCAACCACAATTTCCATGAGCGCTTTAAGACGACAAAAAAAAAAATTCCAAAAATCGCCGTTTTTCATGAATTTTGGTCTTGATGCGGCAATACTTAATATCATCGCACAACGCCCAGCTTTCGCGAAAACATTTTTTTTGTGATAATCAATACAGCATTTCAGGAGCAACCGATTATAAAGAAATTATGTTTTTTTTTAACAGCCCTAATATACAATCTATATGAAATTTATATATAGGATCACCTGTGAAGTTGGGTTTATGTATAAATTGTATATAGATTATATATAGAGTTTATACAAACTATATATGCCCAATTCTATGTTTAAAGCTATACATATTTTTTATATACTCAGTATATAATTTTTTTACTTGGGTTAATACAAAAATTAAAGATGCAGGACATCGCGCATTTCATAGATGTGCGGTGCCCTGGTATTCGGCGTGGGAAAGCTGTCTAATATAAAAAGTTCGCATCCAGTAGCGCTTCCCGCTACTAGGTGTAAGAAAAAGAAGAATGACCAGTTTATTGTTATTATACTTCATTTTTACTTAATAGAATAATAATAATAATTGGAAAGAATTAATAATAACAAAAAAAATTGCCATATCCCCGGGAAATATAGTCGTTTATCATCTGCGCAGAAACTCCAAACAGAAATTCCGATTCTCGGACTGGACAGATTTTTCATACAAAAAGAACGTGACACTGCATATATAATTTGAAAAGAAACAAAAAACAAATGCAAATTAGACTTTGTTGCTATATTTCTCGCTCTTTTCTGACAGAGAAGTTAGTTCAACTGCAAAGCCGAGCGGCAAAGTTATTTTCTTGAAAAATGGAAAGAATAAAAAGAAGTGAATCGACCAGTTGGACGTTGTCCAAGGAGTAACGAAGTTCGAGGTCGGAAAAAAGCACGTTCATCCGGCTTGACTCTTGAACGGGGTCGAGAGATGGGGCTGGGGTGGTTTTTCCATAGATGATAGAACTTAAGACACGGAAAGAGACGTGGAAGATGAAATGCTATTTCAGTCCGTATTCAAGAAGTATATAACTAACATAGTAATAGTACAGTATACACGTAATAGTATACGAGCCAGCGCAATGTTTGCATTGCGTTATGCTTTGTGAGAAAGAAAACACGAGAGCAGCTTGAAGCAATACTATCCTATCGGAGTAAGGTTGTGGTTACAACGAGCTCGAGATACATAGCACAGTAATAGTATAGGTACGGAATTTCTATGCTCCGCAAGCAACGCAATCGCTATTCGCCAAATCAGCAGCCGGGACTTTCATGTAGAGAATATTCTCCTTTGTGTACTCGTATGTTCCGTACTATAAATATATCTATGTAGATGCTTTCACTACTAAAGTTATACATTCAGTAGTATATTTACAAACTTATAATAAATATGATTCAGAATTTTCCTATCCCATTTAAGGAATGCTCTGAAAACAGAATTACATTTTGTACGTGAAATAGACCAAAAAATAAAACACTATGTGTGAAAAAATGGAGACAACTACATTTACGTATATGGTGTCCTAACACTCAGAAAAATTCAGTGTATAAAAAAATTTGTGTCTATATTTTGATATTTCAAATAAAGTTCAGCAAATCTTGTCATAATCTATCATTGCATGACTGAGAAACGGAACCATTTCTAGATTTCCAAAATTCTAGATTTTACCTAGAATGTAGTTCGTTCAGTTATATAAGTAGGGGAGAGCGGGGCAATGTGGGCCCCTTAAGGAAAAAACGGCGATAGGAAACTAAAAATAGCGTAAATGAACTACTGGTAACCCAAAAATAATGTTCCAACTGGTTTTAGAGCGCGTCCGCGAAAAAAAGTTTTGTGGGGTGAGACGGGCCACCCAAAAATGTCACTTTTTTTTTTCTTTGCAACTGCCTAATACCGCACCCGTTACATTCGTTAGGTATATATATCTTACTTCACTCTGAAACGGTCAGCTCAATTCGTGGAGTAAATTCAAATCGCGTCAGTGTTTTGTGCTGACAATCACGTTTCTTGCTGAAATAAGCAATCATCGCCGAATTTAATGTTTCTAAGAGCGTACATTTTCATTTCTTGCCTAAATGATGCATTCTGAAATTTGGGTAGCCATTCGGGGAGGAAAAATTTTGTGGGGCGAGGCGGGCTACCTCGACAATTGCTAAATTTTGCAGAGGACTGTATTCCGAATCAACTGAGGGCTGGATACAATGCCAAAAATGTGAAGGTTGGGCACACGAATCTTGCGGTGGAATTGGATCCGATGAAATAGTTTATGAGTGCGATTTGTGCAAATAAAGAGTTCTGCAACATTTTTAACCTCTTTTGTCTCTATAACCTATTTTTTTTTTAAAAGATGAGGGGGCCCGTCTCGCCCCGTCACAAGGTCGCATGCAAGGGGGCCGTTTTCCCACAGTCGGTAGATCGTGTTGAAGGTTCCTCTTCCTTCTTTTCACTAACCGAACTCGTTTTAAGAAATTAATTTTTCACCAAAAATTCGGGTAGCCCATCACGCCCCGTTGCTACCTCAGAATTGGGGGGCCCGTCTCGCCCCGCTCTCCCCTAATTACCCTCACAATTTCTTTCATTATATTTTTTCACATGTCTTTTTTGAGACAGGGTAAATTGAGATAAAGACCTATTCATTGACTCGCCTGAGCAGATAATATTACAACACCAAAGTGCAATTATATGAGAACTCCCATCATTTATACGGAACGAGATTGCGATCCGAATATCAACTGTGAAGTCTCATTGGGCTTGTGTCTATAGAAACCTAGAACGTTTCTTGTAAAAGCTCAGTGTGTCTTTTTGTATAAGCTCACCAAGATTCCGGACCTTTTTCCACCTCGGACTTGCTCTTCTCTATAGAAAAAACACTCATACATAACAAAAGAAAAATCCGCGAAAAGAGATTCAATGGGAGGTAACACTGGACGAAACGATACGTCGGGTCCAGCAGCAACTTTATCGCAACTTCAAGCCCACAGGCTTTGCCGATAAACTCGCGGTTGCCGTTGATCTGGGGTTAGAGCTTCGAGATTCAGGACGACGAATGGCGTGAGGTGATACAGAGGAGAGGAAAGGGGTAGCAGAGCCAACCATTGGGCAAGGAGCTAGGCACACGCCAGGGAAAACGACCTTCTACCGTCCTAATGACACGAATCGGGCTCAAGGAGTTGTTGGCGGCAATATTAACTTTGATATTGGATGGCGTTAAGAAGAAACATAGCCAATAACTCCAAAAGCTCCCGGCCGCACTATACAAACGACAAGCAGCAAGCCCGTGAGGCGTGCACGATCCAACAGACCTTTCCCTTCTCTCCAACAGTCGCACCCTGCTTTTCTCGTCCCCCTTTTTCTTTTCTATGGGTAGAAGCAAAGAAGAGAAAGCGGCTACTCCTCGCCCCTCGTACGCTCTTCAATAATCGTGGCGACACATTACAATAAGAACAAACTGTGTACGTGCCGATATTGAACTCGCACTCTTATTCCTTCTTTCTTTATTTCTATTTCAGCATCGAGCACCAGCCATGCCTTTACACACTTACGCTCTTATACATATAATCCGCAAGGCATATTGCACACGTTCGTTCCACCAGAAAAGTCACATGCACACTGTTTATATATATATATATTTAGGGTGACACATGCGCCACATGTGTGTTGAGGGAGATTGCAAATAGGTATGGAAGATTATTTGTTAAAAATTAACGATTTCAGATGAGTGAACGACAGTGCACTTTCATATATTCAATTTATTATCTATATTCTAGCTATTTCGTTTCTTTTAATCTTCTATCGTATCGGGGATGAACAGAAGAAAGATATGAATGTTTATTTTCAACCTTTCAGGTTATGGAAAAAACTCAGCTCTATTTTAATGAAGGCTTTTCCTTAAAAATGTTCTGTATGGATCAAGAGACGCGGTAACGTCTCGACGCCAAGTTCTTAAAAAGAATTGACGCGAAGCTACTAGTAAGTATACTCGAGAATTTCAAAAGTGAAGCTTTGGATTAATATATCTCGCAAACTAAGCTACGCCTCGTAGATGACTAATTGCTGTCCTGTCATTAAAATATCGTTCCTTTTTTTCTTCTGATTTTTTTTCTTTAATAATTTAAAAATAATATTATTGAAATTACTGCAGGTCGGCCCGTCACGAAAGTCATTTTTTGAATTAATGATTAATTACCAACACTGTAAAAAAAGATTATAAATTTAATATACGTTGTGACGTATTTTTCGTGAGCATAATCGGTAACGAATAAAATCAAATTTTATACGGGAACTGCATCACGATACGGTCACCTTCGGCCGTCCACTCTCGTTCGCGCATCCGCAAACCCGGTGGGCGCCAGTTAATTTTTGTTTCACCGGTATTAACTAACCGGTATGCCCGAGGAATCGAGTTGATCAGGCCCGACTCCAACCAGATCGAAAGTTCGGAGCAAAAACTCACGATCGAGAACAAAATCAAAGAACACGGTAGCTTCGTTAATTTTTGGGGTCGCGTAAAATTAACAAACGCAACTGGATGCGCTTGCGAGAATGAACGGTTGCGGAAATGCACGGCCGCTCAGACTGCTAGGTTGTGGTAGAGAGGGTCGAGGTATGACCCAGTAAATAGCTTTCTTGGAACGAAATCTTTAATCGAAAATATTCGATTAAATTAATTAAAATGCGAGAACAACTCACCCAAAATTATTGCTGCTAATTCCGGGGAACGATAACAAAATCCCAGAGGAATTACGGGAACCGTGAGTGCACTGGCTGCACTACACGATGAGCGAGAACAATCAATTGATTTTATTAAATAAAATCACCCGAGAATAATCACTCCGAGCGCACGCGAATACGCGATACACTATACGGAGCGCGAGAACTACGCGACAGACGCGCGCGCGAACGACAGAAAAACCGTCAACACGGGAGCGCTTAATTAGACCCGAGGCACCTCGGCGGTGTCCCGAGCCAGACTGATTGTCTCCAGCAATCATCGAAATCTCGTCATAATAATTACGAATCCCTCCCAAAATCCCTTACTCGAGAACTACTGCCCTCTCCCTCGAATCACCTCGTAACTATATCGGGAACGCAAATCATGCCGGTAACATTTTCGAAATCTATACGATCGCCTCCCTTAATGCTTCGCGCGAGAACGGGCCTAATCAGCACACTTATGCACTACACTGCAACAGGATGCTCCATCCTTTGCAAAAAACCAACAAAACTCCACCCGTTCTCTAGCGCAATACATTATCTCGATAGGGCGCCGGATTTACACCGGTCTACAACTAATCGCAAGACTCGTTCGGGGACTCTTGTCTGCCGGGCTGCTCGTTTCTTTGAGCTCTCATCCTCGCGACAGATTTGAGTGCACCGATCTACCGAAACTTTACAACCACAATAACAAAACCTAAGAATTATAATTCTCAGTTAAAGCGAGAACGTAAATTCGAGGGAAAGCAGCTCGAAAACGCCGAAAAATAGCGAGTAACGATAACACAAGCCCTTGTGATCGTGATTTCAAAAAAATCACGTCACAACGTATGTATATGAAATTTACAAATTTTGTGTATGAAACAGTGATTCATATACCGAGTGCTGTAAATTTACAAATCTATCGTGAAATTAATGTACCTGCATTGGAATTTAAGAGCAATCATTGTAAATTTACAAAACTTGATCAGTAACTGTATAATAATATGACAAGTTTTTGAAAATTCCTGCACTTCACTCGAATTTTATATAAAAATCATCTTACTTTAAGAATATTTTGTAATTTAGATTTCGAACACCCACACTGTAAAAAAATACTTGAAATTTAATGTACTTAGGTTTATGAAATTTACATACTTTGTACTTGAAACTGTGATTCAAGTACTGAGTGCTGTAAATTCCATTTCTAATAAAAAGAAATTCCATTTCTTTTCCGAAATTAATGTACCTAACTGTAAATTTAATTAATATTTATTGCAAATTTACAAATCTTGAAACACGAATACAATTTTTTGTACTTGTGTTCTGCTACTGTAAAAAAATTAATAAAGATAAAAATAAAAATAAAATAAAAATGAAAAATTAATATCCGTTGATAGGCGCAGGTTTCATGAATTTACATGTAACATTGATTTATTTATTTTACTTATTTACAATAGACGGGACAAGCCCTTGAAAAACATAAATATTGCAGGCAGAAGAGCGAAGAACATATAAAGTTTAATTAATTTTAACCGTACAAAAAATACAAAAAATCTACAGAAAAAATGCAAATGAAAATGCAACACTGTTGTAGGTCGCCTAAACGGGTTCACGAAGTGCAACAAAATTGTGCACAGCAGTTATAAAATGAGAGAGCGGGCGGCTGAAAAAGTCTACAAAAGCCGATGCTGCATTTCCATTACGGTACATTCTCGTAAGGGGTTCATTGAGACCGTAGTTCGTGCGATGACCGTGAATGAAAAAAATAGTGTGATTGCAGACATTGAGCATGGGAGCGGATATAGTAACTGACGACAGGAGATCCGGACACTCGACAGAGCCGTGAACAATCTTATATAGAAGAATTAGCTCAGCCTTAAGTCTCCGCGACGAGAGTGTAAGCATTTTAAGCTCCACGCGCAAATAGTTGATGTAGGTATTTAGATCAATTAAAAAAAATGGTATGTTCACTTGAAAATATTTTCGTACACACTTCACGCTCTGATTGCAATCAATTGAACATTTTAATATGTCAATGATAAGTACGGTTAAAAGAATAATAGATGTATAACTCTTATGCCATTTTGATATCCAAAACTACTAAGTCGTTGAAAGCGTAGTTGGTAGCGTGCGTGCGTTGTTAGGTACTTAGGTAGGTCGTAGGTTCAAACCTCAAGGTAGGCGAAAAATTTTCTTTGACGAATGTCATTCCTAATGACATAATATGTCTGAAAAAATAATGCCCGAGTAATAGTTCTATTTTCTTTATATTGTTTTTAAGCCCATTTTAAATTTCCAACATATATGTGTTTGAATTTTAAGGCACCGCTTTGCAACAAAAGATCTATGACGTACATTAATTTTGTGTACAATAATCAGAAATATTTGACGCGGTACATTAAATTTCAAGTACAAAGTGACTGCTATTTCAATAACATTGAAATTATTTTCATGTGTCCTAAATTAGGATTTCCAACACAGTCGTACTTGAAATTTAAGAGACGGTTTGTGAATAAAAACTTCCAGTCCGGTACTGTAATTTTCTAGTAAATTTTTTTAACAGTGAAACTGATTATACTGAATATTTACAACCGATTATTACCCGTCACTGGCCGCGGTTGGTACCATTCCCGGCTAGTATTGATGCCCAATATCGGGCCCAAGTTATCATCCAGAATTTATCCAGCAATGGGCAAGTGCTGGATTCAATTCCCGGGATATTCCCCTGCCACTACCAGGACAATGGACGCTATCACTCGACCAGTGATGGGTCGATTGTACAATCCAATATGGGTACGAAAAATATTATCGATGCTATAATTTGACTTGGAGCATATGATAATTGCCGTAATAAAAAAAAGTCAGTTCTTATATTAAATGACAATGTATGGTATATTCTACAAGCACTAAAACAACTCTTACATTCTTATATCGTCCACGTTTACCTATTCACTGCTGTGTGCCCTTTTAATTTCCCCCGCGCGCTATTCTAGAGCCACGCCTCACGTAAGCAACCTCCGAATTGTTCTCTTTTCTATTCCAATCCTTTTCTGCTTTATTATACTTTTTTTCGCTTCCCGTGGCGGCTTCACTCGAGATTTTTCCTCCCTTTCACCGTCGCTTCCCACCGTTTTTTTTTCTTTTTTCTGTTCTTCGTTGCTCTTCTCTCTGTATTCCAACTTTGTACAGGAACTATATCTGCCGACGCGCTGCCTACTGACTGTACGTATACATCCCGACCTCGTTTTATTCGTTTCCCTGGAGCGAGAGAAGCTTTAACGGTTTAAGCGATCGTGGTTGCACTGGTACCAGTGGATATGTCGTAGGGAATATTCATGCTCGTTAACCTCCGCGACTCTATATATGCATCAGCACCCCGAGCCGGTGTGCAGCTACAAATGCCGCTGGAACGGCTGGTCTGAACCCTGCGGATACCAGACTGTACTCCAATGCGGAAAAAATGTTGCTTTGCCCGTTTTTTTATCTTTTTGTAGGTGCATATGCACCTAGAATGCTATTTATCTATTTTATCTCACTTCCAACAATATTAAGAGGCAACAACTTCATAGATAAGTATCATCCCAATGACAAACTTTTTCAAATATTATACCGATATTTGTTACATAAGATATTACATTGATAGTCAAGTGAACACGCTAGATCTATCATGGAGAAAAACTCTACTAATTAATAGCCCTTTGATCCAAGATTTCCAGTCAGTAAATTCCGACTATCTTGCATTTCATCAGCGCAGTCTTGTGTCTTAAGGTAGATTCATCGAGCGACGATATATTGAATAACATCTTCTAAAAGATCGATTGGAAATGTGGAATTTCGCTGTTAGAATTACGCTGCATTGCTTTCGTATATACGGGAACGAGAACCAACGGTGAAGCTGACGAAAGCTAGAGAGTTCAGTAAAGTTACTGTTAAATCGCCGATCGATAGATCTAAAGAGAATTGCATTTATACGTTCGATATCGTGCAACAACACCATAGCTTGCCTCTTCGTTGAATACATGGTCTTCCTTGTCTATCTCACATCGCGCTTTCGTCGTCGCTCGTAATTATGTGAAACAAAAGCGAACTCGTTCCTCCCCCTTCGCCGCATGGGTATATTGAAAAATTCCAATGCCCTGGTAAATGCGCGAACATCGAGTCAGCAGACGAAGCTTCGCCGGCGGCGGGAACGACGGCATCATACCTCGCCGCACACCTCGACAGAGATTGATGCGGGGAATGCAATTTCCTTGGGCACGCCACGTTTATCCTTCGTTGCACACCTTTCCGAAGGGCCTTGTCCTTTTGCCTCTACCAAGCGACGATCTCGGCGCCAACTTTCGCATTTGTTTTAATGCGATCTGGTTGGATTCAAGAGGAATTTCTTCGAATACGGAAGATGGGAATGGGGAGAAACAGATGGTGGTCGGGAAAGGCGAGGTTTAAGTGGAAGATGACGCCCGTGGAAAACGAAATGTCATTCCTATTATCCCAGGGTAAGCTATCGTGAGAGTTAACGCGAACGTCGAGAAGGCAAAATATAATATGCTCTATACTCTATTTGGTAAATTAAAAATATTTTTAAAAATATTATAATGATATTCAACATGCTCGAAAATAGTTGGGCTAGTAGAAATCCATAGGAAATATCATGAAAAGTTTGGCACACGGAGAAAAGAGTGTAGTTTTAGAAACTACGGAATTGGTACGTGCCAACCAACTGGTTTGGTAAAATATGGCATTAGCAAGTTATTGAGTGTCAGAACCAATCGATTGGTAATGCCAACTAACCGATTGATATCAACCAACCGCTTGGTAAAGCCCTCCAACTGATTGGTGGCGCCAACCAACCGATTGGTGGCGCCAACCAGCCGATTGGTAGTGCCAACCAACCGATTGGTATTGCTAACGAACCGATTGATAATTCCAACCAACTGATTGGTAGTGCCAACCAACCGATTGGTAATGCCAACCCACTGATTGCTAGTGCCAACTAACCGATTGCTAGTGCCAACCAACCGATTGGTAATGCCAACCAACCGATTGCTAGTGCCAACCAACCGATTGGTAATGCCAATCATACTACATCTAACGCTCCAAGCATTTTAAGGTTGGTTTTCTTAACTAACTTTCTTCTGTCGGAAGACTTGGAACCAATTGTCTACTACGCTACAATATATCATAAACTGTGTTGTAATTATCGTTCATCATATGATTTGTCCAGTAGAGTATGGAAAACATCACCATAATGTCTTTATAGCAATACCATAGTATAGCGGCGCTTCCTAAATTGGCATAAGAATCATTGCGGCACAGTTTAATTACCCAATATGGCAAAAGTTTCCATTCAGTGTACATAAATAAATAAATGACTCTGACAACTCATTTATGGCGAATTCATAAAAAAATTGTTGAATTGTCTCCTTTTTTCTCCGTGCACGACGCATTTTTTCCTCAGTCAAGCAAAGAGCACCATTTTCATTTGGTTACAGAGCAGAAGCAATAGTGCACTCATGGGGAACGTAATATTATTCGATAAATAGAGTATTTTAAGATGTTATATACGCTGCGTTACCATTGCCAGAGTCAATGATATTTTTTCCGTGAAGCGAGCTGTACATTTTACAAGCAGCAGATGCAGTCGACACTACTGCAGAAACGTGGGTTCATGCAATCCAGTCTTCTTTCCATTCTGCTTCCTTTTTTCCATTTATGCATGGATACATAGACTTCCTTGTCTGCTTCACGTCGCATCTTTTTTCCATTTATGGGGGACCACGTCGTTGTTATTTTTTTCTTCTTCTCCTAGGAGTATTCCTCTTTTTATTACCCCACCTTGCAGCTTTCTTCTTGCAATTCTTGCTTTCTCTATCTGTCCTTTTTTCTCCCTTCGCTTCGTCCTTTCCCTTCTCATTGCACAGCCGCGGCTTCTCATTCGATGAACACTTCTTGTCGTGATGTGAGAGAGTGAGGATGACGACAAGCTCTACATTTCCTTTTTTCGCTCGAGTCCGCGATAACCGGTGTACTCACCTATTCGTGCGCCTGTCTCTGAATACCCGATACAGAATTACAAGCTTCGGTTCGCTTGCTCCTTTCTGCATTTCGTCAATGCAATTACTCACTATTTACACGGCTGACTTTATTTTTGAATTCGATTCTCGCTGAATTCACAGCGAGATCTCTTGATGCGCGTTGATGAAATGCGAATGAAAGGATCTTTTCATTAATTCAGGTGCGTGCGTTCTTTGTCGGTTCACTCAATTCATTGAACAATTACGAACGGAAAATGACCTTGCACGAAAAGGTGTAAAAAAATATTATCTGAATGGTAGACGTTCGATCATACACGCTTCACGATCGATTTTTTTACATTTTTACAATACCACTAACTCGATAATTGATTAACCCGATCAGTCGGGCAATACGTCGTTTCTACAGAACCCGATTCTACACATCACCAACTCGACACATCACCAACTCGATACATGCCTCAATTCGACACAACCCCACTTCTACACAGCCCCGATTCTACACAGTCACGACTGTCACGAGCCAAATGCACAACGGCAATACTCTACACAGCCCCGATTCTACACAGGCACAAATGTCACGAGCTAAATTCACAACGGCAATACTCTACACAGCCCCGATTCTACACAGGCACAACTGTAACGAGCTAAATTCATCAAAGTCCCGATTCAACACATCACCAATTCTACACCGTCACCAACTCATATCCAATCAACGTATGTCGTTCAAGTATTCCAACTCATCGGCGCACTATGATTGGATGAGAGTTGGTGACGGTGTAGAATCGGTGATGTGTTGAATCGGGACTTTGGTGAATTTAGCTCGTGACAGTTGTGCCTGTGTAGAATCGAGGCTGTGTAGAGTATTGCCGTTGTGAATTTAGCTCGTGACATTTGTGTCTGTGTAGAATCGGGGCTGTGTAGAGTATTACCGTTGTGCATTTGACTCATGACAGTTCTGACTGTGTAGAATCGGGGCTGTGTAGAATTGGGGTTGTGTCGAATTGAGGTATGTGTCGAGTTGGTGATGTATTGAGTTGCTGATGTGTACAGTTGCTGTTGTGTTGAATCGAGGCATGTGTCGAATTGTCGTTGTCTAGAGTCAGTGGTGTTGAGTCGGTGATGTGTAGAATCGGGTTCTGTAGAAACGACGTATTGCCAAAAGAGGCACTTTTTATTAACCCATGTACCACAAATATCAAAAAGCTGATATTAGTGACAGAGTTATTAGTACTGGCTGTAATCTGATAGGAAAAGTGCAGTACACATGAGAAATTTATGTGCAAATCATTGCCATGATGGTTCCTGCTGTGAAAGTTTTTTCTGTGTCCCATTTTATCAGCGGCAGACTTTCGTCGTGTCAATATTGACTGTCACGATTTTTACAGTGTTAAGTTCATGTCTGTTCATTAAGTCCATGAAGATACACGAAATCAATAGAGTGGTAATATATAAAGCGATCATAGCCCAACACTATGAATATTGTAATACGATGATGCTGAATTGTAGCAAAGGGAACATGCGAATGATACAAAGAACACAAAACCCCGCAATATGATCCATATTTAATGGTCAGCATAAACACATCGATAAGATCGATGCTGGAAGTATTGGTGATCATGAGCGTCAGATAGCGAATGTTGTACAATGTATAAAATGAAAAACAGTCTTGCGCCTGAATATCTATGCAATCATGTGCGAACAGTAAACGAAGCGCAAAATTATGACACTACAATATTGAAGTAACGTGAACCAGAACAGTAACAGCATAGATGAAATGTTATCACACTCCCCATCGCCCCCCTCGCCCACTTCCCATAAAGAACCACGCAAGGGCGACATGAAGGCCCTTTGTGAGCTCTCTAAGGTTAATCACAAAATCGAAAGTAATAATGGCAGCGAAAGATGAAAACTAAACTACGTTGAATTTTTATTTATTACCACACGCGAAGGGCCATAAAAATCGAATATTATTCAAAGTCAAATAGCTGGAAGTTTGTTATACGTGGGCATGAGAGCTTACTAAATGGATCAAATTTTTTATTGATTAATTTGTTATTCCTTGCTTCATCGGGTTTTTTATGATTCTGAAAACACGAATTTTCCGATATTTGAAATTTTTAAACTAAAAAGCTGATACCATATTCTACGTTGAATGTTCGTTCGCTATAAATATCAGCAAAACATGAGCGAGAGAGCTTTGAAACTGTATACAAAACGACGCACGTATGCATATGAACCTCGGCTTTCGAATAAACCGCGCGTATATTCTGGCTTGCAAGAGAAAATGGTGAGATTATAATACACATCGATGTTACGCTTGTGAAAAGAAGAGAAGTGTACGGGAGACGAGATGGAAATAAAGGGAAACTCGAACTCCATTGTTTCAAGATTCTAACCGACCGATAATTAAAATCCAAAATTGCAAACCACCTTGTCGATGGAAAATGTTTAAGCTGTGCCAAAAGGCTCGAGGAACACGTTTTCAACCGTTGTGATAAGTACTGGAATAGTATGCGTACGTGACGTTGAATAAAACGACGTATTAAATACGTCCTCGAGGCATTGATATTCTACCGGTGATGGAAAAAAGACGATTAATTGAAAATAAGAAATTGTCAACATGCTTTAATGTTATGCCTCGGTCATTTCTGAATGTATACCCAACTAATCAAAATACATAGGCAGATTTTTCCCCTATACATTTTTTCATTAATTGACAATGTAAAATCGCACAAAGATGGTGTTTTCGCTTTCGGGTAGAGATGTGTGAGATGTAGAGATGATGAGAACTTAAACATGGCATTGCTACCAAAAAGTGTGTTTGGCTTTTCGCAAGACGGCGCAAAAGTACAGTCACTGTGTGACACCCTTGAACATTGGAACAAAAGTATCAGGAACACGGAAAAAACTTATTAGTTGGGATAACCAAGTTTTTGGTTAAATATGTGACAGATGATTATTTAGTTCGATCGACCGAGATATTGGTTACGACTATCAAATTCGTGGTTGGTATCTAATTAATAACTATTCAATCATCTGTCACTTATTTAACCAGTAACTTGGTTATCTCAACTAACCTTTTTTCCCGTGAATAGTGATGCGAAATGAGATAAAAATTTAGTTAAAAAATATTTGGGAGAATCGTTGGTTGCCCCGACCATTAGTGTGGCTGAATACGCTCCAAGCGACTAAGTTAGCTAGGTTAACCAATTTTTTGTTGGACCAATGAATCTGCTGGCCCATCCAACTGGTTTGTCGCTCAAACTAACTGATTTGTTTCAGCAAACAACTAGTTTATTGTTTCAACCAATTTTGTCGCTTGGAGGTGATTCGACCAATTATTTTTTTCCGCGCGCAAAAAGTTCAGAGAATTCGAAATGCTTGCTTCATTGTAACCTTGACGAAATACGTTATTTTCGCAGATCTGCATAATTAACTCGGGAGGCACCGAGTACCTATAATTATAGTAAAACGCATATGCATGTATATAAAATGAATGTATATAAATGTCTCTACATGAATGCAGACGTCTATACATAGGTACATGGCAAAAGTTTAATCCATCTCGGGAGTACACTGCTGGCAATTGCAGGAGAACTGCATTAGTACTGCATTAGTGAAGCAACAGTTACAGAAGCATTGTATGAGAATAGTAACTATAATCAATGAGCAACATGTTTTTAAACAGTTAAACTGAGAAAAAAATAATTAGAACCAACAAAAGGTGCGCTTGCGGGCGGCGAAAAGAATATTTTGTCGAGTGGACAAAATATTTGGCAATGGTAATCGAATCATTTTTGGATTCTATCAGCTCTTGCGTCGAACAATTACATATTTCATTCGATCAAAACAATATACTTTTCGCCGCTTGCAAGCTCACCTTTTTTTGGTCCTAACGTGTCCCGCGTAGAAAAAAAGAATCTGGCCAAGATTCTTAAGAAGATTCTCGCCGAGATGCTCAGCGACAATCTCAGTGAGAATCACGGTTTTCATTTTCATTAAAAATGAAATGAATCTATATAAAAAAAGATCTTTACGATTATTGAAGGACTGCTAACACTAATTAGTTAGTACATCAACGAAGGTTCAACCTCTCGTGTGTAGTCGAACTCAGAAAAGCTTTCCAGTCTTATATATACGCTGAGGCTTCAAACCACTTGCGAGAAACGCTCCGTCCGTTCGCCACCTAGAGACATCATACGAAACATTGGCGGATACTCCGCTAGATGGCGAAGGAACGAAGCATTTCTCGCAAGTGACTTGAAGCCCCAGCGTATATATAAGATTGGAAAGCTTTTCTGAGTTCGACTACTCATGATGGGGTCTAACCTTCGTTGATGTACTAACAAATTAGTGTTAGCAATATTAAAATATTCGTAAAGATCTTTTTTATATAGATTCTTTTCATTTTCAACGAAAATGAAAATGAGAAGAATCTCGCTAAGAAGCTGGCCGAAGTTCTCTAGAATCTTGGCGAGATTCTCAGATAGATTTAAAAAGAATCTCGGTTCGGCGTGCAACCGTGATTCTCGCCGAGATTCTCGCTAAGATTCTTAAGAATCTCGGCCAGATTCTTTTTTTTCTACGCGGGGTTTTTTTCTCAGTGTAAATATGCTGCGCGCTTGAAAAATATAATTATAATCATTACTGTAACATATGCAAATACTGCACGGACATAAATAATCGGTTGCCCCAACAATTAGCGTGGCTAAAAACGCCCCAAGTGACTAACAATAAGTTGGCTAGGTTAACCAATTTTTTGATTGGACGGACAAATTAGTTGTTTGTGACACCGAATTCGTAACTCGTTGCCAACCTATTATTTTGCTGGTCCATCCAACTGGTTTGTCGCCCCAAATAATTTTGTCTCTTGGAACCTATTCAACCAATTATTTCTTTCCACGAGCAAAAAGTTCCGAGTATTCGAAATGCTTCACTATAACCTTGACGAAACACCGTTGTTTTCGCAGATCTGCATAATTAACTCGGGAGGCACCGAGTACCTATAATTATAGTAAAGCGCACATGCATGTACATGTCTCTACATGAATGCAGACGTCTATACATAGGTACATGGCAAAAGTTTAATCCATCTCGGGAGCACACTGCTGGCAATTGCAGGAGAACCAGCCGGCAATGTACAGTTGACTACCGCCTACTCGAGCAGCAGTGGTAGCAGTACTGCATTAGTGAAGCAACAGAGACAGAAGCATGGTATGAGGATGGTATAGTACAGAGTTTCATCGGTGTCGACGGTTGAGTCCGTAGCGCCAAGCCCAAGCCGCACAATTGGGGTGCGATGCTCAGTTGATTAAACGCAGTCTGAACTGTTGGTGCATAACATGGGTTAAGAGAAGGTGGAGGAGGTAGAGGGAAAACTGAACGGGCATCGCCACACACTAAGACACTATGTTTATGTTGGTATTCCTGGTGCGCCGAACGTTCGCATTTCCAACTACACTTGCTCAGGAGGCCAACATCTCCCTGGCAATAATTTCGTGGCGTGTGACGTACGAGTAATTAAGAAGTAAGAGGTTGCCGTTGGTGAGAGATAGTTGAAATGCGGTAGGCACGAGGTCTTATGGGAAACAGAAGAGAGAGATACAATACAGTTACACGACTAGCGGTAGATGGAGAAAATGAGCAATATGAAACAGAGCTTCTGGTAATAGAAAGGAAATGACATAGAATTGCAATGGGTTGTACACATTCCGCAGAAGTGCAAACTGCATCTGGTAATGCCGACGGCACAAAATACCGGAGATATTCTCTGAGGAAACATTTCCTACAGAGATAAAACGTTGCAATGTACGAATTAAGGTATCGGAAACAAAAAGATCCTTTTTATCGCCATCATCAATATCAATGTTACATTTATTCTCGACCATTTAATTAGATTTCGTACTACTTTGGTTGACAATAAAGTGACCCTAAGAAAGATTAGATTAATGCCAAGATCACAATTTAAACAAAAAAATTGGCCGAACCACTTTATTTGTTGTCACTAATAGCAAGGAACATATGAAATGTTGAATATCAGTGGTAGAACACATAACCAACATTTTGTATATCTTTTTTTATGGCAAACCAAAAGCGTTCCAATTAGCCGCAGTCTCCTCCACTACAACTTTAGAGAATGTAAAAGGTTCGCGGTCATAGACAAGACTAAAAGCGTCGAGGGGTAAGGGGTACACGTTGGTAAGAGCAGAGAGAGCACTCGTAAAGTTGAATAGTCACCTGTTGGCATAGCAATGGAGAAGTGTAAAGGAGCGGCGGGTACGGAAGAGCACTGCTACTGCTACTATTCTTGGTGCTTTTGCAGTTAGCAGTTTTGTGCATTCAGAAAGTAGAGGGTACTACAGGATCATGGGCTGGTGGACGGAGCACGAATTTCTCGTTAATTTCACGCTGGAATTGTGGGCCACACGCCTCCGCTGTGTAAAACAAACAAAAAAATATGCACCTATTAAAGTACATTCAAATAGACCTTCGTTCGCAGCTCTCGATAATAGAGGCTTCACGCGCAATTATCACAATGCCTTTTTAAAGGGTTACGGCTAGTTGAGAGCTGACATACATTTTCCAGCATTTTTGTACGTGAAAATCTGCACCGAGGAAAATCATTGCAGAGAAATCGTAGTAGTACAGCCAACTATAAAGTGACAACTATTCATTTTTAATCCATACAACTATTTTCATAGTTATGATAACTAGTTGGTAGTGAGTATTTGATAGTTGTGTCAATTATTAAAAAATTGGTCGTACGAACTAAAAATAACTAGTTGATAGTTTGTAGCTTATGACAAATTATAGTTACAAATACAATAATCTTCTCTCAGTGTGATTTCAAGGAAGTTAGTGGAATTTTTTTATTTTTTTTATTTGCATTTCCCCCCGCCTGGAGGCATTTCGCCTATAGCGGGGTCGGCCCGGATCAGTAGCCAGTCCCTCCTGAGGGTCTGGTCCGGATCAGTAACCAGGCCCCCATGCGGCCGCATCCGACTTCCCTCTCTATATCGCATTCGCCATAGCATTTCTGCCATGCGCATAGGGAAACTGCGGAAAACCTATGTCGATATAGCCGGTCTCGAGATCGCCTCACGGCACCGGCGCTACGTCACGTTTCGTCGAGAACGTAAACACGGACTACAGCTGTATACATGTGACCTCCACAGGTAGAAATACCTGTGTGGGTCTCATGTATACATCTGGAGCTTCATCGCGCCCGTATTTATATTTTCGACGAAAATCGACGGCACCGGGAATCGAACCCGCGACCTACCGACGCTCTGGACTAGAGGCCAGTACACTGACCACTAGACCATCGCACCGGTTCAAGGAAGTTAGTGGAATGAATTTTTTTAAGAAAGATCGGACACACCAGATTGAAAACGTAGTTGTCACAATGAATCTTTTCGTTCAGTGTGGTTACTATCATAATATTATAGCGCGTCTTTGCAGCTCTACGTCCAGCATCCATTAATTTCATCGAAACGTTGGGGTTTTATAGTCAAACAAAAAGGAAGAAAAATCAATAAAACATAGAGCGAACGAGAGTTTATCTCGATAGGTTCGTCACACGATATCTTTTCGTCGAGTCAGAGACACGTACGAGAGAAACTTTGGGAATAAATCAAGGAGGGATAGTACAGTGAAGTAGATTCGAGTTAGTTTCATTCTCTTCTTCCTACACTGTCTGACTCGTTCTGAAGGGCTCGCTACGGGAAAAGCTCGAGAAAATTCGGTAGACGCAAAGAAACGTATAGAAAAGCTTGGAAGTTGTCAATTCTATAGATCTCTTTGACCGTGGGGAGTAAGCCCTTGGATTTTGGGGGATTGGAAAGCGCGGGAATGAGGAAGAGACAGAGAGGTCAGTTGAAGCTGGAATGCGATGCTGGACCATGGTCGGAGGGACTGACTGAGGAGGGGAGATAGGAGAAAATCGTGAAGGTGAAGAGAACAAGAAATAGAGTTGGAGCAGGCGTATAGATTGCAGATATCTACGGAACGAAAGGAAATAAAAGGAGGACTTGCGAGGTTGAGGCAGGGAGCAAGAAAACCACGATAAATCTATCGGCGGGATACTCCTACGGCTCAGCGAAAGAGAAAAAAAAAGAGATCTAGCTATCTTCCATCTATTGTGAAAACTCGAATAGTATACCGGGCGAATATACTGAAATTGCAGAGTTGCCAGTGGCTCGATAGTTTTCTTGTCACGCACACCATTGTGTCACTTTAGCCCTTAATTCTATCTACGTTTGGGCAAACGATTGCGCTGAAACGGTGTTGAAGGGTGAGTGTATCGTTGAACGAATCGATGGCTCAAGTTCTCTTCTCCTTAGAAAGTGTGTGTGATATACCGCTTCGGACTATAGATCAACAGTCTTATTTAACCAACGTGAGGAGTACAAGAACGATCGTGGAGTCACGCGGAGAAGCTGCACAGAGTCCAATAAGATTTATGAAAACAGCAACTCGACGAAATGATACATTCGACGAGATACTATAGTCGCAGTTGAAGTGTATTTCTCGAGAAAGAAAAATCGAGGAAAATGCAAGAAAAATATTTATCGACATAACAAAGCACTCGGCTGCCGCACAAGGCCCTATGTATTGATGATTGAAGTATACCTACGATGAAGGAACAGCCTGAAACTTGTATACCGTGGACCAATATATTATGTAAGAAGGATGAAGAATGGACCGCGTCAATAATATAAGTGTAGAAAGATACAAGTCAGGCAGAGTAGAAGTTACATATCTTTTCGTATCAACTTTTGTAGCTAGCTTTTATTTCAATTTCTTAGGCTACGTTTCTATTGTTCCATCACAGCGAGAAAAAAAGTTTCATTGATTCAAAAGACATAGGTGGAGTGAATTTTTTTATTCAATTGAAGAAAATATTTCTTTACTTTCAATGAAAGGTTGCATTTGAATTTCAAAGAGAATCTTACATTGATTCAAAGAAACGATTTCCTTAATTTAAAAAAAAAAACGATATACTTGTCGAAAAAATCCGACAAAAATGTATAGACCGACATTGGCGTTCGTTTAAATAAATGATTTAAAATAATTTCTTCAACCTTTCTAGTTCTAGTGCGATAGTGAAAATCAAATTTTTCGTGGCGTAGTTGTAGGTTATAAACGATCGTTTGTGCGAGCAAAAAGAACATTTTTTTCCCAGGTACCCTAATATTTGATCCTGTTGAACATCTTGATCCTTGGCACATGTTTCGTTTCGGACAACATATAATTATCTTTTTTTACCCTATTCCGCTATCATTATCATAATTATACCGTAAGTTATCATAATTGTCATTGGGTGTTCCAATCGGAAACTCTCTAATTTAAAATTTGCCTATAAATATAATAAGTGGTATTGGAGAACAAATCTATTGGGTGGGGAGCTAGACCAGCGCGACCAGGAACGTGAATAGGTATTGGGCTCAGTGGCTACGTAGTGATGGTAGAAGTAGTAGTAGTATTAGTAGTAGTAGTAGTTGGTATAAAGCAGCATAGCATAGCCCCGCAGCTTTCTCATGATATACGGTAGAAGTTATCCGGCGAAGTCTGGATATTGGAATTTTAATATACGTTACAATCGCTCCTGCCTACGATCGAGGCTAACTTTTGCCCTCGAATCCCTCTCGCTTTATCCACAGAGACTGCACCTTAGCGGACTGTAGCACTGGGAGCGTTAGTTCTCAACCTATAGAACATCCCGGTGCACCAAGCAGCATCTTCCTCCGAACCCCGATGGCGGACGTGCCCCAAACTGGGACGCCATTGATCCAAAGACTCTTGGGTCCACATCCGCAGCACGAATCGGTGCCCGCCCTCCTGTATACGCCAAATGGAACACTCCAGCACGCCTGGACTTTCAGACACTTCCGCAACGTCGCGGAATAAACGAGAATTCCAATAAGTCTTTAGGAAATTTATGGATGATAGCAAAGAGACGTGCTACAAGCTTATAAGTTACAAGCAATTCCTACTCACTAAATTGATCGTTAACAAATTTAAGTTTGTCAAAATTATAATTTCCAAAATAGTTTGTTAAACTATTATTAGCTGTGTGAACTTCAACTTTTTTGTGTAAGAATGAATTGCCTAGCACGCAAATAAACAGCTGATGAACAAAAGACGGTTGGTATCCGACAAGAAAAAATCTGTAATAACAAATTGTGCGAATGCAATATTTAAAATCGGAGCTTCTGCAGCAATATTTGATTTCGTTGATGTAATCATGTTTAAAAAATTACAAACTTACTATATCCCTTGAAACCAATCAAAATCAGCGCAATGATTACGGCGACATACCTGAAACATAAAGAAAACTGGGAATCAGAACGGCGTGAGTGAAAACGTTAAAGTTAAATCAGTGAAACATGATAACACTTGTAAGATTTGATCTTACAAGTTAAATAGGTTTTAACACGGTGATGTTAAATTCTGAAGAAGAAGTAGAATGAAAAGGGATTTCGTTGAACGCTAGGAGAGTTTTCTATTTATCGAAAAGAAGGACAGTTTATTTCAGCTATAAATCAATTGTCCATGCATGCGATGCATCAGAATGAGCTGGTGGATTCTGTATGCATAAAACGGTCCCGGCCCATCCCCTATTCCAGGAGCTGCATTCCGCCGGTGCTTTTGCGCTCAGCATGGAGTAACCAACCACTCGGGCGTTTCAAAATCGCCTCCCACTTCTCTAGCTTCTTTCACCCCCTATTCCAGTTTCCCACTAAAGCCCATTTCCCACCCGCCAGCCTTGTTATATTGGGAACCGTGTATCACGCGAAGACTTCCTATGCTTCGTTTACTTGGCGCTGGCTAGTATTCCGAACTGGCTATGTAAGCTTAACGGAAATGTCTAGAATGGAAGAGGGAGTACCTGTGCGTACGTGGACTAGTGCACGTTTCGGTAAGACGTTCAAGAAGGCCACTCCAAGTCTGACGTTCGATTTGAATTGCGAATCGAGCGTATACTGCTCTGAAATAACCTAAATGAACCTACATTTTTCTTTCTTCAAGATATCGAATTTTGGCTCACTATCGTTCTCAACTCGCCTTATCTACCTCAGAAAGTACCGGTTACATGCCTTTTTAGGATGATGCCCTACATATAGGACAGATTAGCCTTGAGTCAATCTGCGTAGAAAAAAAAGAATCTGCCTGAGATTCTTAAGAAGATTCTCGGTGAGATTCTCAGCGAGAATCACGGTTGCGCGCCGAACCGAGATTCTTTTTAAATCTTTCTGAGAATCTCGGCCAGCTTTTTCCGAGATTCTTTAGGGGTTCGCCGAAAATAAAAAGAATCTCGCTAAAAAGCTGGCCGAGATTCTAAGATTCTCATTCTCATTTTCATTGAAAATGAAAAGAATCTATATAAAAAAGATCTTTACGAATATTTTAATATTACTAACACTAATTTGTTAGTACATCAATGAAGGTTAGACCCCTCGTATGTAGTCGAACTTAGAAAAGCTTTCCAGACTTATATATACGCTAGGGCGTCAAGTCACTCGCGAGAAACGCTTCGTTCCTTCGCCATCTAGCGGAGTATTGTCCATCAGTGTTTCGTATGATGTCTCTAGGTGGCGAACGGACGGAGCGTTTCTCGCAAGTGGTTTGAATCCGCAGCGTATATATAAGACTGGAAAAGCTTTTCTGACTTCGACTACACACGAGGGGTTGAACCTTCGTTGATGTACTAACTAATTAGTGTTAGCAGTCCTTCAATATTCGTAAAGATCTTTTTTGATATAGATTCATTTCATTTTCAATGAAAATGAAAAGAATCTCGCTGGGCGAGATTCTGATAGAGATTCTTTTTATTTCCAGCTACTCACTAAAGAATCTCAGTAAAAAGCTGACCGAGATTCTCTAGAATCTTGGCGAGATTCTCAGATGGATTTTAAAAGAATCTCGGTTCGGCGAGAATCTTCTTAAGAATCTCGACCAGATTCTTTTTTTCTACGCGGGAACCTATACAAAAATCTGAATAGTCCATTTGTCATGAAAACAATGCTCGCTCTATGCAATAACAAAACGATCTGCCATTCATTCTATCGACTGACAGCTTCACCACTGCCGATCTGTACCTCATATTTTCACTTTCAAACTGTGCATTAATCTCAATCGGTCATTAAAATATCTCGTACAAGGTTTCATCGCTTTCATAATAAAGCCGATGTCGTAAATTGTATAGTGTCCCCGTTTTCAGATGTTTTCACACTGTTGATAAACGAAGCTTCCGGTGCTTACACTATTCATACTTTTTACCTTGTCATTTGTCGTTTTTGAGGGGGTGTACACAAAAATCAATATTTTTGCGAGTTATGTCCGGATACTCGTGAAATATAGGCATAATAACGTGCACGGTGTATAAGTATTGCCATTCTCTGGTACATATATCAGTAAACACGTATGCGAAATTGGGTAGGATAGGAAGGTTACTCGTGGATCTGCTGGTTGGTTCTACCGAAACACCGGGTGGCCAGGAACTGTGCGCGACACTGTAGATCATAGCGAGATACAATAAGCAAACGATTCTCGTGTGATATCTCGTGCATATCTGGGATTGCGATTTCCAAAGCGAGACCTACACTATCTACCTGAATACGTGTTGGGCACAAGCTGCCCTCTGATAATACGTGCGAATGACATTCGCAGTCTGCTCGTTGCTTACTACCACGGTCACGCTTTGCACTTGAATACACGCATTCACACTTTCTCATTCGCAGCTCGATCTCCAGGGAAAACAATAGATAACGCAGTGAACTGTAAATAATAGCAGTCATTTGTACCAAATGTCGGAGGAAGCTGTTCGCTCACATTCTCTACGTGTCGCCGGAGCTGTTATTATTGATCGTCTCGCTTTATTGAGCATGAAATTTTTTTAACTTGACAAAAAGTTGATGCCTATTACTTTTTTTCCCCTAGAACAATGAGGAAAAATAATTAAACGTAAATAAAAACCATAGATGCTATAAGGTTGAAGTGATTCTTGCAACAACATCAGATCAACACTGTTAAAAATATTTTGAAAATTAATATATGTATTGGAAGTTCTTTTTCAGATACAGTATATTAAATTCCATTTAATATACAGATATGTCCTAAAATTCCAATAATTATATTATAAACACAAGTTTTATGAAGTGTTTAGTATAGTGTATATTAATTTTACAACAATTTTTTTGTATATTAATTAACATTTATGTATTAAATTTAATATACGCGTATCCGTAAAAAAAACTTCCAATACTTTATATTAATTTTCATACAAAAATTTCTAACAGTGAAGTTATGTTGGTTAAAATACGGAGAGAGGAAAGATTAAAATTACCAGAAATATGATCTTGAAATCTTTTAACAAAAGTTTAAAACAGTTCAACCGTACAATTTTTTATCGTCGTAAACATTGTTCGTTTAATATGACAGATAATCGGGAACGGATATTATAAATGAAACTTATGCGTAACCTGACAAAAATTGGCAGCGTTAGCATCTCAAGCGAGAGACTAAATTTTGATAATTCCATCATTTAAATTAAATTTAAATTATAAATATATGATAAAATTAATTTACATTTATCTGTAAAATTAAATATAGGAAAACATTCTTATCACATATGATTCCATGTGAATAACTTTGGCCTTAATTTTTTCGCCCAATCACTCCACATCATTCTACAAGTTTAATTCCATAATTAAATGAGAAGAAAGAAAAGGAAGAATCGTGTGAGGCAACGGGACGTCCCAGAGCAGTTCTCGGTGAGAAATGCGTGGGGTATTTAATAGCCGTTGTTCATTAGCAAGTCGGACTCTCGAGAGTGGAGAGCAAAGAGTACTCTCATATCCCAGGCCAGCCCCTATTCAGGGCTGACGTAACCCATGTCAACGCGCCGTATGAAAAACATCGTCGAGTCCCGGTCTACTTTGTGTGCGACGCAACAACTTTGCGTATTTATTAACCCCTCGCACCCCCTTCACGTCATCATGGGTCTTCACCACTGAACCCTTAGAAAACTTGCGGGCGGCTCAAGTGAAAGTAAAAACACGCGTTCCAGTTAAACCACATTGCAGCTCGTTCTGTTCCTAACGTCACTTCAGACCATGCATTTTTAATTACCCTCCCTCAACTGATTAAATGCCGGCGAAGAAATGGAATAAACTCTTCACTCCGAGAACGAATC
The DNA here is from genome assembly GCA_963970395.1 of Ephialtes manifestator. Classification (NCBI taxonomy): domain Eukaryota; kingdom Metazoa; phylum Arthropoda; class Insecta; order Hymenoptera; family Ichneumonidae; genus Ephialtes; species Ephialtes manifestator. Next base: position 855,342 of record OZ019973.1, read on the forward strand.
GCAAAACTTCGAGTGAGCAAAGAATGATAAATAAAAAATTAACACGATCCGGAAGAACTGGTTGGGATGAAAAAAAATTGCAGAGGAGTTGAAGGAGGAAATGGCGGAACTGGAATGATTATAATAACAGTATATAATAAATTTTCTCCCTCGCTATTAGGATGACAACTTATTTTCTGACTACAGTATTCTTCTGGCATAAATTCATATTATTCATTCATTTTTTTAAAAATTGAATAGAATATTATTATTCGCTTAAATTTTAACATCGGTTTATTAAATTTAAATTTTTTGTTTTCGAAGAAAAATGCAAGAATAGTGTGATAAAAAAAATGTTAGCAGGAGAGATTCGAAATTGAAAAAGTTTAATCACAGATAATTTTAAAAACTTCACTCTGAAATATAGAATTTTTATTTCTCGTGTTCGTGTCATCAGCTAGACCTTCATTTACAGAAGGGCGATCGACAATTGTAGGTTCGCAGTATCTCAAAATGACAAAATAGTTGGGAATCTCATTCGGAATTATTTAGCACGCTGCAGTAACCGGAATAGCGGAATACCCAGCAGTTAAACGCGAAACACGTGGATAGAAGTACGCAGGCAGGTGTGCAAAAGTATACACGGGCTGTTATATGCAGGGCAGATGTGTGGTTTGAGTAATGCAGGCAATCACCATTATTTTTAAATCTCATTAACGCCTCTGTGTGTACATTATTCTCCGCGAATGAGTAAACACACATGAGGCCAGTTGCACTGGTTACGGTAAATTCGGAGCAGAGATAGTGTTTGCGTGAGTTTGGATGGTAGGGAATAAGGTACGTTAAGGCTAGAGAGCTACAATGGACGAGGATGATATTCTAGTTGGAAAACGAATGGTTAAGTGGATTTTCGGGTACGGCTGAAGTTATAGCTGATCGAGGCTATGTTCGAATCCACTGTTATTAAATACGAATATTTAACGATATTAAACACATAAATAGTAAGATAATGAATAACCATGTCTGGTGCGGGCGACAACGAAAGCTGATTGGCAAACACGAACGCAACATGGATTTTAACGTATGAGGAATATTGATTCTTTTCAACTAAACAGAATAATAAGCGTCATGATAAAGAAGTTAATTTGTAACTGAATGTGCCAATAACTTTTTCGATATGTTATTGGGTCCACGAAATATGTAACACCAAAAATGTTTTCCCAAAACAAAAATGGTACGCCAAGTTAAAAAAATTGCTTTCAAAAAAATTGCTGACAAACAAAATTCCTTGCAAAAATATTAAACCAAATCCAATATATTAGCCAAGTTAAACTCGCTACAAAAAAAACTTGGTGTGCCAGGGACTAGCTCCCGTACATAGTCCATTAGCCAACATAAACTCGCTACAAAAAAAACTTGGCGTCCCAGCGACTAGCTCCCGTACATAGTCCATTGAAGTAAGTGCGGGAGAAAACAATGATCCTAATGATTCCTAATGATATTTCGTGTTTCGTATTACCGAACCTGCAGAGTGAGCTCAAGTTGCATATCGTACCTTATTCATTACTTTTATCTAATTTATCAGTTTGTATCCCTACTTTCTTTTGACCTCATTTAATCTAATAATATCTTAATATATATAAATCTTTGAAAGATTATTATTCTTCGAACTGTCGGTGCGGTGGGGGTCAAAATAGCGAATGGCTAAAGTAACGAATTTCTGAATTGACTTTTTAACCGGTGTTTTAACCAGTCTCGATTAACCCTCGTTTTCACCCAGTTTAACTGACCTTTTAACCGAAATTGTTATTTTTTAAGCGATTTTTACTGGTGAATTAACCGATAGTAACCGACATTCTTACCGAATTAATAAAACTCAATTTTGCTTGGTGAATTTAACCGATTTTAACTGACAATTAAACCGAACGAAACGTTTTTAATCGGTTAAATTGTCGGTTAAAACTGCTGAAATAGTGGGCTAATCGAGACTTATCTTTCCTCGGTTAAAATGTCGGTTAACTTCAGTTATTTCCGGTTAACACTACGGTGACACGAATTGCCAGGGTGAACATCTGAATCTAGAATGGCTTTCATTATGAAATTCGCTATTTTGATTGCTTTGAATAGAATGAGGGTCAAAACAGCGAATGATCCCCCCCTCTGCCCAGGCGGTACCCTTAAAAACACGAATAGCGAATTTCAGAATAATAATCATGGCCGCCTTCGGAAGAAATAGAGTAGCAGTAGGGATCGTCGCGTCAGGAGAAAGCCCGTCCAGTCAAGATCAAACAGACAAATCGTAGTGTGAAGGCAACATTAATTTCTTTTTAGCATAGTGTGCGTAAAATTCGTTTTTACACACCCATATTAGTGCGTAAAATGCAACTTTATGAAACAGTGTGCGTAAAATAAAAAAATTATTTTTACTTTTCTTTCATCTATGCTATAATTAATAATTATATTACCAAATAAAGTAATTATAGTTATAAACAAAGTTTACTCACAATTAAACACGTTCTGTCTTTTTTGCGAATGCATAATAAATCTATTTCTGTCTTCAGTGGGGGGGCTTCGCCCCCCCAACCCCCCACCGGGGCTTCGCCCCTGGACCCCCGCGTTGTATTCCCCTAAACACAATGCGAATTTTACGCACGTCATGCTAAAAAATGTCGTATGCGACTCGGGCGTACGTTTTACCCACTCGCGTGATCGCGCTCGTGTGTAAAATCGCGTGATGCGATTTTACACGACGATCACTGCTCGTGTGTAAAATCGCATTTTACGCCCTTGTTGCATAATATACTATTTTTAACTTGGCGTCGAGTCGCTACCGCGACTCTTGACTGAATCTAGAATGGTCATCATTATGAAATTCGCTATTTTGATTGCTGTGAATAGAATGAGAGTCAAAATAGCGAATGATCATCCCCCCCCCCCCCGCACGCCCACGTGGTACCCTTAAAAACATGAATAGCGAATTTTAGAATAATGAACATCGGAATCTAGAATGGCCATCATTATGAAATTCGCTATTTTAGCCATTCGCTATTTTGATTGTTTTGAATAGAACGAGAGTCAAAATAGCAAATGACCCCCCCCCCCCCCCCCATCCGCCCTGGCCAAGGGGCGAGCCATTTTTAGAGGGTCATTTTTAGAGGTCCGTTGGCCTCCCGTCCTAACTTCAATGGACTATGTACGGGAGCTAGTCGCTGGGACGCCAAGTTTTTTTTGTAGCGAGTTTATGTTGGCTAATGGACTATGTACGGGAGCTAGTCCCTGGCACACCAAGTTTTTTTTGTAGCGAGTTTAACTTGGCTAATATATTGGATTTGGTTTAATATTTTTGCAAGGAATTTTGTTTGTCAGCAATTTTTTTGAAAGCAATTTTTTTAACTTGGCGTACCATTTTTGTTTTGGGAAAACATTTTTGGTGTTATTTGCTCTCTTTTTGAAAGTCAAAACGTAATTTAAAAAAATAATGAGAACACATGTTTTAGTTATATCTGTGTATTGATTAAAAAGTTCATGTACAATGAACAGTAAATGAAGGTAAGTAGACACTACTAAATGTATCCTGCATGTTTACAAAGAACAGAGGCAGCAATAAGAATTCTACAAGAATTCTTGTCTAACTTTGCAAACTCAAAACATTCAATGAAACCAAAATTTCTATAGACTCGAAATCTCGTCGGAGGTGAGGCATTCCATTATATATATACAGACAGAGAAATTGTCGTGTGACAGCAACATTAATTTCGTTTTTAACTTGGCGTCGAGTCGCTACCGCAACTCTTGATGATATCAGACTTAGGATGATACCATCATCCAACATCGACGGATGCAATGCTCTGAAGTTTTGCAAAAGTTACAATAGAGCGATAATGTCAATTTGTTGAAAAATTCAAAACATCATAAAATTTTAATGGTTCAACCGATCTTAACCAAATTCAATAGCGATCACCGGCGTATGAAAGCTCACATTCATACCAATTTTAAGATCAAAATCTCGAAAATTGAAAGAGTTATCGAGTAAACAGACATTTTTCAAAAAATTAAAAAACGCGTAATAATTTAACGATGAAGTGGACTTTAACAAACATCTGTATGAACGATGAGGCTTGATCCCTCTATCTATTGTCCAAATTTCAGCTTGATATCTCAATGCATTCCCGAGTTATAAAGGTTTACATTTTTCGATCGTGTAACATACACACACACACAGACAATACATACAGACATTTTTTTCTAAATCACTTTTCTCGACGTTTTGGCCCATTCTGAGTGTACTGACATGAAAATCTCGAAAAAAAAATTTCATGAAAAAGCTTCTTCTATGGGGAAGCAAAAAGTAATGGGTGATGGACCTCTGCTCCATTACTCACTAATAAAGTAATGGGTGATGGACCTCTGCTCCGTTGCTCATTAATAAAGTAATGAGTAGTGGATTCGAGTTCCATTATCAATTTTTTTCATAAAAAATTATGCATTATTTTCACATTAAAAATTTCACAACTCTGCTTTCAACTTACTTCTAGCTTTTGACTGACTACTAACTTTTCACCAACTGATGACTACCTACTAACTTTTAACTTTTAAAAGTCAGAAGTTAGTCAAAAGTTAAAAGTAACTGAAAAGTTGGAAATTAGTATAAAGTTAGAAGTTAGTTGAAAGTTAGTCAAATGTTAGAAATTAATAAAAAGTTAGAAGTTAGTCAACAGTTTGTCAAAAGAAGTTAGTAGTTAGACAAAAGTTAGTCAAAGGTCAAAAGTTAGAAGTTAGTTGAAAGTTAGTCAAATGTTAGAAATTAGTCAAAAGTTAGAAGTTAGTCAAAAGTTAGAAGTTAGTAAAATGTTAGAAATTAGTCAAATGTTAGAAATTAGTCAAATGTTAGAAATTAGTCAAAAGTTAGAAGTTTGTCAAAAGTTAGAAATTAGTCAAAAGTTAGAAGTTAGTTGAAAGTTAGTCAAATGTTAGAAATTAGTCAAAAGTTAGAAATTAGTCAAAAGTTAGAAGTTAGTCAAAAGTTAGAAGTTAGTCAAAAGTTAGAAGTTAGTCAAAAGTTAGAAGTTAGTCAAAAGTTAGAAGTTAGTCAAAAGTTAGAAGTTAGTCAAGTTAGTCAAAAGTTAGTCAAAAGTTAGAAGTTAGTCAAGTTAGTCAAAAGTTAGTCAAATGTTCGAAATTAGTCAAAGGTTCGAAATTAGTCAAAGGTTCGAAATTAGTCAAAGGTTTGAAATTAGTCAAAGGTTAGAAGTTAGTCAAAAGTTAGTGAAATGTTCGAAATTAGTCAAAGGTTAGAAGTTAATTAAAAGTTAGTCAAAAGTTAGAAGTTAGTCAAAAGTTAGTCAAAAGCTAGAAGTTAGTTAAAAGTTAGTCAAAAGTTAGAAGTTAGTTAAAAGTTAGTCAAAAGTTAGAAGTTAGTCAAAAGTTAGAAGTTAGTCAAGTTAGTCAAATGTTCGAAATTAGTCAAAGGTTCGAAATTAGTCAAAGGTTTGAAATTAGTCAAAGGTTAGAAGTTAGTCAAAAGTTAGTGAAATGTTCGAAATTAGTCAAAAGTTAGATGTTAGTCAAAAGTTAGAAGTTAGTTGAAAGATAGTCAAATGTTAGAAATTAGTCAAAAGTTAGAAGTTAGTCAAAAGTTAGAAATTAGTCAAGAGTTAGAAGTTAGTCAAAAGTTAGAAGTTAGTCAAAAGTTAGAAGTTAGTCAAAAGTTAGAAGTTAGTCAAAAGTTAGAAGTTGGTCAAGTTAGTCAAAAGTTAGTCAAATGTTCGAAATTAGTCAAAGGTTCGAAATTAGTCAAAGGTTAGAAGTTAGTCAAAAGTTAGTCAAATGTTCGAAATTAGTCAAAGGTTAGAAGTTAGTCAAAAGTTAGTCAAAAGTTAGAAGTTAGTCAAAAGTTAATCAAAAGCTAGAAGTTAGTTAAAAGTTAGTCAAAAGTTAGAAGTTAGTTAAAAGTTAGTCAAAAGTTAGAAATGCAACATGTCGCAAATGACTATTGCTAAGATTTTCAGGTATCCGGATAGTTCGTCTCTGAGAAATCGCCCGTCTATCGCGACCTGTTTTAACCGCAGACTTCTAATGATATTATATTTATTCATTTATTTTTCAATTTTTCGAACGATTTTGCTATTCATCTACTTATTTATTAACTTTTTGAACGATTTTCCGATTTATTTATTTATATATTTATTTATTAAGCAAATTTTTCTAAAGTAATGGGACTATCATATATCCATTAGCACGTTCATTACCCATTAATTTAAAAAACGGTGATGGATGTGAGTTCCATTACTCATTAAAAAAGTAATGGGTGATGCATGTGAGTTCTATTACTCATTAAAAATGTACACTTCGCGTCGAGTCGCTACCGCGACTCTTGATGATGTCGGCTGTGCAACACGCGCTGACTGACTGAACCGCTGCCGACTGTGTGACGTCACACACTGGTTGCTCGCGAGCCGCCACTCGCGCCTGCGCGCGGCGCTTCTATATAATGTGTGTACGTGAATACGTGAATCGAGATTGTGTGAGTGCGTTAAAAATGAAAAACTTTGAAAAGACCAGATATCAGCGGTAAATGAACCGATTTTCTTGTGACTGGTCTCATTCGAAAGAAAAAAAAAAATAGAAAATATTGATCATGATACATTTTTCGTTCGCGACATGTGGTCAGAGATAATACGTCGGCAAATATAGGTTGGGACATTTAAAGTTGTGTGAGTGCGGCCGTACGGGAGGAACATAAAGTCGCTCGGCGAGAATTACTAAGATGCCAGATATCAGCATTAAAGAAACAGATTTCCTTGCCGCAGGTCTCATTTGAAAGAGAAAAAAAAATAAAAAATATTGAACCTGACACATCTTCCGTTCTCGACGTGTGGTCAAATATAATTCGAGTTATAATTTGAAAACGGCCGGTGAGTGGCCGCCTTCCGAATAAATAGAGTAGCAGTAGCGACCGTCGCGCCAGGAGTAACAGCCCGTCCAGTCAGACAGACAAATCGTAGTGTGAAGGCAACATTAATTTCTTTTTTAACTTGGCGTCGAGTCGCTACCGCGACTCTTGATTTTCTTTTTAATAGATTTTGTTTTCACAACTAAAACATATTTACTAGCAAATAACATGATGAATTACGTATAAGATTTCATTGAGCAGCTAAATTTAAGTGCGACAACCGAACCACCAAGTCATATTAATGATAACACGTGACCGGGTATGTTATGTTTGGGATGGATGTCAATTGTATGCTGTCATTATATTATGTAAACAAGAGAGAGCGTTGAGTTAGTTGCTAAGAGGTTGTTGTATGAAGCAGAAATAAAGTATGCAAATTCAAGGAAGACGCATTTTTATTTACGATGATCTGCAACAATACTTCGAAAATTATAGTAGACCGCAGAGGCTCGTATCAGATCGGGGCAGTGCCTTCACCTCAAAAGAATTCGAAGAATTTCTAGAAGCTAATGAAATAAAACGCGTAAGAATTGCGACGGGATCCCCACAAGCAAATGGACAGGTGGAGCATGTCAATAGAAGTCTCGCACCAATGCTAGCAAAACAAATGGACAATTCAACTGGGTGCCAATGGTATAAATTATTGGAAGAAACGGAATACGCAATGAACAATACTGTCAATCGTTCTACAGGAAAAACTCCCAGCCAACTACTAGTCGGGATTGATCAACGCAGTCCGAATGTGGATCAAATCAAGGAATTCATGGATGTTGAAATACCAAATAACAAGAGAGATTTAGAGGATCTTCGACACAAGGCGTCGGAAAAAGTCAGTCGATCTCAAGAGATACAAAAAACAGGCGTATGATAAAAAACATAAGGTCCCACGAAGGTACAAGGTTGGCGATTTAGTTCTGATTAGAAACTTCGCGAGTTCTCCGGGAATCTCAATGAAAATTATACCTGAATTTAAAGGTCCATATGAGGTTATCAAGACACTACGAAATGATAGATACGTAGTAGCAGATCCTCAAGGACTTCAGAATACCCAGAAGCAGTATGTTGGGACATGGGAACCGTCAAATATGCGTCCATGGATAAGCGGACTCTAGTGATAAACAAAATCTGTTGGAAAACAGAAATACCTTGGCTGTAGCACGAATCTCTATATTCTTTATTATATGAACCTGATGTAGGAAAAATAAAAATAAAAAAAATAAAAATAAAGTTATTAAGTAAAAAATCACATATATCATAAACACCAAGTTTGGGGGCAAACTTGAGTCAGGATTGGCCGAATTGTAGGCGCGCGATCATGACTGGCGTGGGAAAAACAAGAGAGAGCGTTGAGTTAGTTGCTAAGAGGTTGCTTTATGAAGCAGAAATAAAGTATGCGAATTCAAGGAAGACGTATTTATATTTACGATGATCTGCTACAATTAGTAGAAGAGATTTTGGTTGATGGCGATATTTATCTATAAATATTCTTCATGTTGGGTCACCAGTTTATGGTTAAAGTTCAGCCTAGTTCTCTATGATGCAAGTCTTGAATAGTTGATTGCGATAACTGACAAGATATCCACAAAGTGCGTCGAGTGTTCATGGAGTAAATCGGTGTCTGCTCAATTAAAGGTCCATCCATCCGTTTATTTAACTATTAAGGGGTTTCCTGGCTTACTGATAGGCATCAATTTATTGCCAATTTCCATCAATATTCCCCATTATCGTAACGATTCTGATACTGATTGATAAATTGGTAGACAGTCGATTAACGGATGTCCCTTAATCGACTGTACGGTTCAATGTAGTTACGAAACTTTACATCCTCTTCGCAATGTCGATTCAATATAGGAGACATTCTACACCAATTCAGCCTCGAATTCGACCACTCGATTTTTCAATGTTGATAAAAAATGTTTAAGGCGTGTGGAGATTATTTTACAAATTGGAAATATTTCAAATTAAAGAAGAAGCTATTTCCCATATATTATTGCAGTTTTCGCCTATAGCCCCCTTTTGCATACTTCTTAATAATGGGTCTGTGAATATAGAAAGAAAAAAAATTAGTTCAGTATAAGCCGGTTCTCAATTTTAAAAAAACTTAGATTAAAAGAAAGAGAAAAATAACTATAATAAAATTTGACGGGATTTTAAAAATTTGAAAGATACTTGAAATCCAATCGTAAAGATCAATTAAATGAAATAATTCTTAACATAAATATCGCATCCAACTCCCCGTTAAGAACGAGCAAGGAAGTTCTAAAACGAATTATCAGATTTGCTTCTTGGCAGATACACTTCTTTCAATTCGTTTTAAAATTCTTCTTTACATTTTTAAGGAAGTTTTTTAATTAAGAGAAATTACAAAAATTTTGAATCCAGTCTGTAGTTCGCCCGGATCGCTACTGGGGCGTTAGACAGTTGTGGGTTGCTTTATATAGGTGACGAGTCAGGGCCGACCGGCGCACCAATAGCGTACGAGCTGTTCGGTCGTTCTCGGACTTAACAATTTCTTAAAACTGTCGGTTACGAGTGTAAAACATTCTAAGTGATAACTTCTACATTTTCTTACAGTTTTTGATGATATTTCGGAGGAATGAATATAAAACTTAGTTGGAGGTTTGGTAGGTTAAAAATTGTAAGTGATTGGATTCTTTACGAGAATACGCATGCGTGTAACATACTTGTGTGAAGAGTACTTTTAAAAAAGTGAGAATTTTCATATTAAGGATTGATCTCATAAACTAAACCCCGTAAGCTTTTGAAATTTAGCATTTTTTCTGAAGGAATATAGTATTACAATACCGCAAATTTACAACACTTTTTTACATTGAAGAATCGGGTGCCTGAAGTCGTGGGGCATGTCTCATAAACAGAACGATCACTCCGTTTATCATGGGTACGCGTAATTGATTTTAATAAAGTTTAACTCGAAAGAATGAAACAGGAATGCAGAGAAATGAGGGGAACTGGAAGTTGGGCTGAAGAATAAAAAAAAGTAGGTGCTGGTGGCGTTGCAATAAATGGGTCTGTGAGAATAGCCGCGTTGCGGTATGTATCCTCTGACGTCCGGATAATATACGGAAGCTCGCGACAAATACTAAAAATTACAACTTGGTAAAAAGCTCTAAGTAGAAAGTTTGTAAGCGCCCGGGAAGAGAAGCTCAGGAGTCTGGGTTTCTGGCTGAAGGGGAGTGGCAATTCGCAAGCACCCCAAGAGTCACGGCGCTAGTCTCGCCAACGCCAAAGTACATCGGGAGAAACCACTCCCACAAGTGCAATGTCACAAGCACCAGAAGCGACGCGACGTTCGCTCGCACGAAGGTGAAGGAGCGCCGCAGACTCCCGAGCCCAGGATAAATATAAACAACTTAACTTCCTGGACTGTCTACGCCCCACTATGACATAATTTAATACCCCGGCCTCCAAGTTTTGCGCTTACCTCCCACCGACCGGCGAGATTTGTATTTGGGTTAGCTACGGTCTCCGTAAGCGAGAAATGGCTCGCGTGTGGGTAACTTCGCTCGAACTTCGGTGAAATGCGCGTTCCCTGCTTTCTCACTTCCGTAAGACGTGAGCTCGTACTTCGTGGATTCATCTTGGAGTATACATCACACATAGATTGCAACCGCGTATGAAAACAGGCAAGAAAAAGCGTTCATTTCACCCCGGCGGGAGTAATGAAAATCGTATTTCATACACGTACCCGTAATTGATCAAATATGTATATAACTTATATAACTCTATATAACTTTTGCGTACTTGGTGCAAATATGGAATATAGTTGTTCTGAAGCGAAATTAGGAAAAAAGAATTCTACAAAAAAATATATCGTTAATTCTATTATACACATATTTCTCTGAGAGGACAACAATGTTTTTATAGTTGGTGTAACAATAAATTATGTAACTAGAACTAAATTATGGCCCAGGTCATTATTTTTATAGTAGAACTCATCGTATTTAGCATGACATTCATTCGTGTGATTGCTTTACCATCGGCAAAAATCACGCACTTCCCTCCCTTGTGGCATAATGTACTATTAAATCATTGTGTGGTCTAACAATTGACTTTTTACTTTTTTATTTTCATTTCAGGTAAAGTATCAGAAGAATCGGAGATTTTGGATTGGATTTCAATCAGAAAAACAGACAAATGTGGGAAACCATTTTCTGAAAACAGCGACGCTTAAAACATGTATTTCCATCATAATCTGAAACTCGATTCATTTTTTAATTGCAATACTTAATTTTTTTTACTTAGTTCATATGTGTTTTTTTCATTGCTTCTGACGATAAGTACAATATTTGTTTCATTGAAATCGGTCGACTCCTTGTGAGTGGAACTGCATTACCACTCCTTGACACGTTTAACTTTGAAGTGCGATTTCACCCCTTGGAAATGTTTTTCCGACGAAAACAAAAAAAATACGTGCTTTTCGCACGGAGAGAAATTTCTGTGTCGTGACAACAAAAATCGTTTTGTTAGCCTAACAAAAAGATTGGTCAGCTTAACGTAACGATTTTTGTTGTCATCGTTTTATGTTGTCACAACACAGAAATTTTTCTCCGTGCAGTTTTTTTACCTTTATAACATATGTCCAATCAAAATGATACGTTGCACCGATCAACCGGTGAATTGAGATTATGATGTCAACTGTGTAATTGATTACTGATAATTAATACTGATTGGTCAATTTTTAAAACAATTCTTTTTCTTTCAGTATTATTCATGTATGTTATAATATTCTACTTTGGCATTATCTCTGGGCAATTAGTAGACATATTCAGAATCAGTTATGGTTTACGGAGTTTCTGATGCTGTCGGAATGAAAACTTTGTATGTATATGGAAATATCCACGTATAGTTTTGCGATTCCTTCTCATTTTCTCAATTACAGAATTAGCTCTTGAATGAATCAGAATACGGGAACTGAATTTGTTCGGATAATCCGCGGGAAGTACTGTGCGATATTTCACCGTTGTTGTTAATATCGCTCGGATTCCAGTGAAGGTAGATGAGGACGACGGGGAGCAGTGATGATACACGTTATTTCATGATTCCGTTGTGTGTTTAAGCCCTCCCTGGTACGGTAGCGAGAGCTCGGGAGATTTAATCCAGGCGAGGCTCACGGAACATCCAGCCAGCACCGAGAGAGCGAGGTGGCCTTAAGGGATGATAAAGATGAACAACCGTAATAAAGGGGAGGATTAGTGCGAGATGGTGAGCGAAGCTGAGAGCGCCGAGAGTCAAGCACCGAGATTTCTGTGCTCGCAGGCATCTAGAAAACAGAAGAGTTGGTTACCCAACAGAAACGTAGCGAAGCGCATAGAGAACGAGCGAGCGCCAAGACTTAAAGGGTGAAAATGTATTATCTGCATATCTGAGCTCAGTGAGAACTCTTTCTTTCGTTTCGCTCGCTTCGTCACGCTCCAATTATCTGGGTTATGCTATTCAACTAATTACTAGGTATATCATGATCGAAACATAATTAAAGATAATAACTGGAGTCTCTCTATTACAAATTAATGTCCATTTACAACATCAACTGTGAACCTGACGGCGTCTGGTATTTCTCGTCGCCTAACAGAACATTATGAATAATTAAATTAAATATATTTGCTTTACGGTTGTTGTTCATTGTTTTTGTTTAGAGAGTTTATTTTTTCAATGTGATTCGTGTACGTTTACCATGAAAAATAATTGTTGTTGTGTTGAATGACAGATGTGCAGATTTGACTAAATACTGCCTCATCAATGTCGAAGTTTTGGTACATCATTCATGTTCATGAATTTCAGAAATAAAATATCAGCATTTTCATCCGCCAATATCGTGTTTCCATAGAGCGGGGCTGTTTTGTAACAACTGAGACCTGTATCATGTTTTTCACTGCTGCATCCATGTGAACGTTTTTGCTGATTTTCTTTATTAATTTTGTGCTTCATTATATTAATTAAATAGGTCATGTTGAGTTTGAAGTGCACTACATAAAGCTTGATATAAAATGGGTGCATCTTTTATTTCCGCATTATATATTTATCATATACCCATTGTATATCTTGAAATATTTATATAGAAAAATAAATTTATATTTACTATATGTAGCATTCTCTGTCAATTCAGCCACTTTTTTTTCGACCCTCTCCGATTTGCCCTGTAATTGGTTATATGAATGTACCACTAAAAGAAACTCTATGTGAATTTTTTCAGATTTTTAATAATAATTTTTTAGAAAATGGGTTTTTTTTAATCAAGTGCAAATATCTCAGAATATTGAAGTTACTGAAAAAAAATGACAGCACATAAAAGTTGTCGTTTATTGTTAGCTTTCGAGCGGAATATTCCAAATAATTATCACGATTCTGTGAGTATGATTTTTTTCCGAAAAATGGAGGAATTATTTTTTAATTAAAAAAAGGATATTTTTTTTGCTGAAAAAATTACAGAGTATTGCTACATGACTGTTGATATCACAAAAAAATCGCCAGAGTGGCACCGATCGATCTTCTGGTATTAAAAAATGCATTTTTGTGAAAGTTTCGAAAAACGGGGGCATTATTATTTTTTTGATAAAAAAAGGTTACTTTTTTTTGGCTAATGAAATTACAGAGTATTCTTGCATGACTGTAGATATTGAAAAAAATCATCAGAGTGGTACGGGGGTATTATTTTTTTATACCGGAAGCTCGATCCGTACCACTCTGATGATTTCTTGCAATATCTACAGTCATGCAAGAATACTCTGTAATTTTATGAGCCAAAAAAAGTAACCTTTTTTTTTATCAAAAAAATAATAATGCCCCCGTTTTTCGGAACTTTCACACAAATGCATTTTTTAATACCAGAAGATCGATCGGTGCCACTCTGGCGATTTTTTTGTGATATCAACAGTCATGTAGCAGTACTCTGTGATTTATTCAGTAAAAAAAAATATCCTTTTTTTAATTAAAAAATAATTCCTCCATTGTTCGGAAAAAAATCATACTCACAGGAACGTGACAATTGTTTAAAATATTCCGCTTGAAAGCTAACAAGAAACGACAACTTTTATGTGCACACATTTTTTTTCAGTAACTTCAAAATTCTGAGATATTTGCACTTGAATAAAAAAAGCCATTTTCTGAAAAATTATTTTTAAAAATCTGAAAAAATTCACATACAGTGTCTTTTAGTGATACATTCATATAATTAATTACAGGGCAAATCGGAGAGGGTCGAAAAAAAAGTGGCTGAATTGACAGAGAATGCTTCATATACAAAAGCATGCAAGGAATGATTCAAGCAAAGGCAGTCAAAACTGATTTTTCTACCTAGATTTAATACTCAATGGGTTTTAGGCGATCCTTGGGGGTTTTTGGGGGTGTCGAAAAAATTGCACTGAAAAAAAAATGTCATTGATTAATTAAATCCATCGTTTGTGGGTTGCCAAAAGAAATATTTTCGAATTAACTCTAGTTCGTATTCGTTCAAGTCCATTTAACATTGAAATAATAAAATAATATTTTGCTTATTTTAGAGTTATTGTTTCGATCTCGTATGGAATTGGAGGAATTAGAATTGAAATTAAGTTGATAACGCTTGTTTTTGGCAGCCCGCGATGGATTTGGTGAATCAATGACATTTTTTTTCAGTGTAGATCAGAGTCTGGTTCCCTTGACGTGAAATACCTTATATATATCTCGATTCTTGACATGGCTGCGGCCCGATTTTTTATATTTTTTAGTGATATAAAGAGGTAGATAGATTTAAAGATGATTAGCAATACCTTGATGTGTCGATAATAATACACGTCCACACGCAAAAATTTTTGCAAATATTGTAGAAAGGGTTTATCGTGTACCAGTGAATAAAACCGGGACACCCGACTCTTTTCAAACGGAACGCAACGATGTATTCACTAGTCTCATGGATTTCTGTGTGGTAGTGGGCGTATGTAAAAGCTGACAACATTCGTTATCCTGTTCGGGAAGCGTGAAAACGAGTAGCCACGCACTGTGCGCCAGACGTATTCACATTGTAAAGCGAACATTTTAAGCTTGCGCGACCATGCACTGCAGCTATTCCATTTATATAACCTAGGACGAGACATGGAGGAACAAGTCACGAAAATTTACATGGGTGAAATTGAGGGTAGGGTTCAAAACTGTGCAGGATGTTTCTGAAATTCATGCATTTAGAGAGCACTTTCACGAAAGTTATATTTGGTCGTAACATTCACTTATCTGATTGGGAAAACAATTCCCAACCATGTTTCCAATCCAAAATGCGTCGTATCCATTGTAACTTTGCTCCAAAACGCTCTATCATTACACGCGATCGTCGCACACTAATTTATACGAAAACAGAGAAAAAAGATTTAATTGATTCCAAAGAAATGAATAGATTGAATTTTTCAAATTGCTTTCAATGGCAAATTGGTTTGAATAAAATATTACATTTGAATTTCAAAGAAATGAGGAAATAGCGTTTAAATTGTTCCTATTGATTATTTATTTTCGCTAATGTTATATTCAAACGCACCTAAATTATTAACAAGCAAATAATGTACGTGAATTACTTGGTAGAAAATTATTCACATACACCTAGAGAAATCGGTTTCGCATGTTTATTTAAATCAAATAAATCTTATTTGAAACATATACATTTTATTACAAATTAATACGGTTTATTTGTATGCAATACATTCTATTTGATAGAAATAGAATCCTATTAGGCCAGCCATTAAATAAATTTCTTTTTCAAATGCTACCCGAGTAGAAATTCAGCTACGGGGAATATCAGGCCCTAGCGTGGTAGCCGGATTTAAATCTAAGACCCCTGCCTGGCAACCTTATACGGGCCTTGCAGGAAAGTAACCCACATAGAAAAATATATATGTAACATATACGTTAAATATATGTGCCGCCAAAAAGTTCTATATGCTGCATATATGTGTGCAAAAATATATTCAAAATATATAGGATATATGTATGGAATATATGTAAAATATATTTCATATACGTTTAGCGCCAAAAAGTTCTATACGTCGAATATATCGTGCATATATTTCTATTTCCATGTGGGAAAGCAGCGCATGATCAGGGCCAGATTAAGTTTTCCAGATAAAGGCCGGATAGAGGCTGCCCTACTAAGCCCCTACTTATAAAAACGGCAAATAAATAACAAAATAATTATCTGCGCTCATCGAATTCGATTTTTTTTGCACTTCCTATTGGATATTCGAGCTTATTTAGTTTTCAGTACATATTAATTGCTGAAAAAAAACACATGTAAATTTATTTTTCGTTGGTGGGAATCGAACCTTGATCCTCTGGGTGACAGTTCTGCGCCTTAGCCCACTCGGCCATTGACATCTTAGAAAGTTTATATATTTATTGTCTATTTGAAGTATACTTAAAATGAAAACACGTTAAGACTGTACATCCATTTATTCTGACTACGACCGAAATATTGAAAATCCAAACATAATGGGGCGGTCACCCATCCAGGTACTGGCGTTTGTCGGTCAGCACCTGGATAGATTTCAAAGTAATTCTAGCGGTACAGTCCCGTAAAACGTGAGTTTCAGCGAAAATTTCGAATACTTCTCGATGGGATAAAGATGTGAAAAAATTCAACACATGCAAGGTGCTGAAAAGATTGATTTTGCATAACAATAATTTTTTAATGTTTTTAACGAATGTCGTATCTAGCCCTTACACGAATCTGATAATGTAAATTTACGGCATGTTTTAAAAAAAACTATGCCATACGAAGACCGTATGCGGATCTGACCAGGGAAAGTAAAGGTAAATTGGACAAAATCTTGGTCCAAATGCCACAGGAAGACCTTATGCGAAACGGATAAGGTCGATCGATGGCATATCTATATGAAGTTACCGTACACCGAGAGACAAAGTTTCATTGATTCACGGAAATCTTTGCCAATGAAATGAAATACTTGAATTTCAATACTATCTTTTCTTTGAATGATCTTCAACTCAATGAAAAGTAGTGACATTGATTCGAAGAAACATTTCTTTAAACCAATGAACCTTTTTCATTGATTTCAAAGATATCGTCTCTGATTCAATGAAACCTTCTTCTTACCAGCTCAAAATTTCGAATCCTATTTTTTCCTGAAGTACGCGGCAGATAAAGCTCTAATTTTGTGAGTATGTAAGGAAGTGCGGCAGAAATAGGCTAAGCTTCTGGCTCCTCGAAACTCGAAGCTGTTCGTTCGGGAGAACCGGAAAACAAAAAAGTGAGGTTAGAAGCGAGTGAGAGATCAATGAATACGTTTCTTTGAATCAATGAAAACGTCTCTTTAAAACAATAAAACTGTTTCTTTATCATATGCTCACTAAGTAAATCTTTATTTACAGGCAATGAAATGTTCTCTTTGAAATTCAAATGCACTATTTCATTGAAATCAAAGAAATTTTTCGTTGAAATCAATGAAAAAAAAATCAATCCACCCATTTCTTTAGCGTCAATGAAGTCTTCTCTCTCGGTGTATCTAAAGCCTGACATGGGCCTGACCCGGTGGAAAGACGGCATTTTTAAGGTAGAATGCCATATCTCGGCCTTACAAGGACCCGATCAGGTGAACTTACGACGACCCCTAAATAAGGTTACCATATGTAGCCTCACATCAGCCTGATCCGGTGGAAAGACGGCATTATTAAGTACGAATGCCATATCTCAACCTTACATGGACCTGAGCAGGTGAATTTGCGGCGGCCCCAAGTAAATTTACCGAACCTAAAACTGATCTGGACCTCGTGTGACAGCAGGCATGCCTGATGAAATTTCTACTCGGGTAGAATAATAGGATTTTATTTTGACCAAATAGAATTTATTTCATACATATAAATCGTATTGATTTCAATAAAGGTTTATTTGATCAAAAGAAAAGTTTGTTAATCTGAAATAGATCCGATATTTCATTTAAATAAACCCATCAAACCGATTTCTATAGGTATATATATAGTCGCTACTTGTCAATTAAGTTTACAACAGGATTGTAAATAAACCGTTGCCCCATCCATTTATACTTTTAGAAAAAAAGTTTATTCGAAAAATTGTCGATATAATGTGTGAAACGAGTAAAACAAAAATGAATGAAGTGCGCTAATAACTGACAAGCAATGAATCGATATATGGCGCATATTTCTTTACTTCGTAATACATACTTTCGAACGCGTTACAAACTGTATCTCCTCAAGGCTTTATTTTCACGGGTTTTTAAGACATGCAACGAGCTTGTGCTCACATTTTAGTACATACCTAAATATAACAACTGCTTGCTGCTTTACGAGGCGAAAAGGTCGTTGGAAAAGTTTGGTATATTATGAAGAGAAACGTGGATTATGACGCAAGCAGGAAGGTATGACCACGCAGAATGAGTTGAGCAACTGTTCGCATCGTATAAGATCGAGCAGGGAGTACTATAAAACAAACGACAGCCTCCATGGCCCGTCGTGGATTACTGTACTTGGACAACGTAGGTACTTTCACAGCGTTGCGTGTCCTGCATACGGCGACAAATGCTTTTAACTACGTCTGAACTTCAGAGTGCTAGTGCTTCCAACAACAACTTATCAATCCTATTTGGTACGTTTGTTTGCATTTCAAAAGTAATATTTCGATTATTTCAAGGTGCACACAAGTAAAAGTAGAACAAACTAGATTTTGGTTGAGTAATTAACATAAAATAAATATGTTTTTGATTTAAATAAATTTTTCTTTTCACGCTCAGTGTAAACAATGTGGAAATTAATGATTAATTACAGGACTGTCTTTTACAATGGATCATTATGCAATAATATTAATAATATTATTTTTTTTTTATATTAGACAACAAAAAAGGGTAATTTTCCACAAATGCTTTTAACTACGTTTGAACTTCAGAGAGCTAGTGCTTCCAACAACAACTTATCAATCCTATTTGGTACTTTTGTTTGCATTTCAAAAGTAATATTTCGATTATTTCAAGATACACCCAAGAAAAAGTAGGCCGAACTAGATTTGAGTTGACGTAAATAAATTTTCCTATTTTAATGCCGGTCTAATAGGGCTGTATTTATTTGAAGTAAATTATTTTATTTCAGTTGAGTAATTAATATCAAATAAATATGTTTTCAATTTGAATACATTTTTTTATCATGCTCAGTGTAAATAATGTGGACATTCATTATTAATTACAGGACTAGCTTTTACAATGGGTTATTATGCAATAATATTAATATTTTTTTTTATATTAGGCAACAAAAAAGGGTAATTTTCCACAGACAAATGCTTTTAACTACATCTGAACTTCAAAGTGCTAGTACTTCCAACAACAACCATTCTCGATTATTTTTTATATTATTATTGAGGCAGTCAAAACGATGCGTATGATTATTTTTTAATGTCACATGGACTCTGAGATTTTATGACTCTGGCGTACCGACAGAACTACCTTAAGTAAATTATTTTATTTCAGTTGAGTAATTAACATGAAATAAGCATGTTTTCGATTTAAGTAAATTTTTTTATCATGCTCAGTGTAAACAATGTGGACATTAATTATTAATTACAGGGCTATCTTTTACAATGGGTCATTATGCAATAATATTATTTTTTTGATATTCGACAACAAAAAAAGGTAATGGTCCACAGACAAATGTTATGAAATAAGCGTTGATTTAAAAAAATGAATGTATTTTGGACTATATAATTATACATGTAAAATGCTTCTATAGGGACGAAATTAATATATAATTATGCATTATATTCTATAAAATTCTACATGATTAAATATGACAATATATAATGATATTTTCCCAAGCATGCTAAAAAAAAATTCGCACAAAAATGTATACATTTTGCATTATGTATGTTTTCAAAAGATCTCACTTTTAAAAACTGTAGAGAGCTGCCATGTTAAACGATGCTAAACTTTGCCGCTTTCATTCTGCAACCTAGCAGTTAACCTCTTTCTCGTAGCGCTAGCGCGTGTTACCGTATTTTCCAGCATCAACCAACGCTCGCTGGGGTTTCAACTCACGCCCCATAGAATTCATACGATCTTCCGCGTTGGTGAGCTCTCGAACGTTTCGCAGATTAGGACATTTTGCGCGCGATGTATTTGCCGAGGTAGGGAAACGAAACACGACGGCTAATTTGGATTCATTAAAGGGAATACACTCGCTCTGGTCTTTCTGGGTGAAAGGGTACTTCTTCACTCGCCGTTGCTCCGAGGGGTTGTATCGCCCTATGCCCATGAAATCCCTCGTTCGAGTCTAATACCCTAGTGGTATTATTGCACAGTTTTCTCGTGTCAAGCGTAAAACGTGACTGCCTGACTCTCATGGTCAGCGAGTAATCTTTCAATCTTGGAAAAAGTGGAAATCGAAAAATCAAATATTTCCAATGGCCAAGCAGAATGTTTCGGATGATGCTAAAAAATCACGAAATAAATTGCAATATTGAAAATACACACTGATAGAACATGTCGATTGATTGCACCAAATCTAGCGAATGGAATCCGCCAGAAATATTCCGCAAAAAATATTCGATGGACGAAATATCCGTGGAAAGAAAATCCGAGAAAAAAAATCATAAGGTAATAATAAATGATAGAAATAAAAACTACTGACAAAATATCCCCTTTTTTTGTTACTCGCGGTTTTTATTATAATGTGGAAGAATATAGGACCGTTCGAGAATTAGAAAACGTTAATGTTATCTTTAAGGTGTCTGTGTGTATGTGTGTTTACAAAAATTCAAATCGCTGTATCTGAAGAATGAAAAAAAATCAATAAACATGAATGAATGGTGCATTAAACACATGGATAATTTCATATTAAATATAAAAGTACTGTCATATTACTATACAATTGTATATCAAATTTAATCTACCATTTTAATCATAGAAACTTCTGATAAATGAATATTAATTTCATGACCATTTTGACAGCTTGAATAAGAGTTTTTTTCCATGCAGGGACGGAGAGCCCTAAAAACCCTTATTTCCCTATTTTCTCTTTTATCCCTTATTTATTTATTGTTCAGTGAACGGGACAAGACCCTTGTAAAAAAAATAACAACAACAACAAAAATAGCATAGTACAGATATTACATGTTTAACATATCATATGATATAGTGCATTATAATAAATTACAAATTAAAAGTAACGTAAATCTAAAGGAAATTTTTTACGAGGAATCAATAATGGTTATATATAGGTTTAACGCACGCAAAAAAACAGAAAAGAGAGAAATAAAAAAGTCTAATAGAACGGAGGCGGCATTTCCATCCCGGAAGACTCTCGTCAGCGGTTCGTAATGCCCATAATTCGTACCGTGAAATTGACAGATATTTTCTACAGATGTGAACCTACTTTTCGCTCTTGATACACAATATAGTATTTTGCGCAGATTACAAATTTATTTGTTTGTAGCATGTCGATTGGCGAATAACGAAATCTCTTCAAGGCGAGAACGGAAATTGGAAAATGTTAAAGAGTTTGTGGATTTGATAGACTAAAAAAAATGGGATTCGATACAAAAGTAACGATACAAGCTGTGAAAGAAGATTTAATACTCCGCTGAAGTGAAATAGGACGGTAAAAAGAAAGCGGAATGAATCACGCTGATTCAATCAAATAAATCATTCACTTGATGCACACTAGCCTTATAATCTCGCAAAGATTTCTTTGACATGATTTCCCTCCTCGGCGACACTCGATTTCGCTCGGGGACGTTAATTCTTATTTTATTTTCCCTCTTCGCCCTCTTCCTCGATCCTACTTTCACTTTTTGTCGTCGACTCTATCAAGAAAAGCGACCCTTGGGCGGAACGACCCTTGGGACACAAAAATATCCTTTGAACCTGCCGCGAACGAGTCGAGACTTTTGAAACATCTACAGAAAGAGTTGAGTTAGTGAGAAAGAAATTAGGAGAATCGGAAGAGCAATAAAACTTTGAACTTAACCGAGTGGAGAGTGAAATAAGAAGGTAAAAAATTACATTTCGCGCGGTAGACATTAAAGCTTCCTATTTTCGGAGCTTTGGTCCAGTCAGATATAATTATCATTCATCTACCGAGTGGATTCGAAATAATTCTGCTGTTATAAACGAAGAGGCAATTCCACGTGGAAAAATCTTCTATAAGGCAGAGTACATAACCTTTATAAGAAAATGGACATCAAGAATTACTATATGTACTATACATATAGAAGTTATATAATCTTAAGATTTTTTAATTGAAAATTAAACGTTTTTAAATATATATGATTTAAATAAATTCTATATAATGTAGATACTTTTAACTATTTTTTATAAAAAATAAAAATATAATAAAAAAATAAAAATTCTTCAGATTATATAAATTCTATATATAGATATATACGTATATATTATATACTAGGATTTTATCGAGGCTCGCGCGCGCTCGCGATCGCTCCCCACCTCAGGGTGCCCCCCCCCTCCGGGTGCCCCCCCTCCCCAGGGTGCTCCCCACCTCGGGTGCCCCCCACCCCAGAGTGCCCCCCACCCCAGGGTGCCCCCCAATCCGGCGTGCCCCCCAACACAGGGTGCCCCCCGCAAAAGTGCCCCCCACCCAAATGTGCCCCCGCAAAAGTTCCCCCCACCCAAGTGTGCCCTCCGCAAAAGTGCCCCCCACCCAAGGGGGCCCCGCGCCAGCATGCCCCCCCCCCCCCCCCAACCCAAGGATGCCCTCCCAAGGGAGCCACCCACCCTTGAGGGACCTAAGTTTTTGGAAAAGAACTTAGAAAAATACGGGCTTGGGGTCTCACAGACCCCCCTGAAATCGAGGGTCTTAGAATAATTCGGGCTCGGGGCCAGCCCCAGCCCTTGGGGCTAGCCTCAAGCCTTTAGCCCTACTCCCTTCTGCCAAGCTCCGAGCCCGAATTATTCTAAGTCCCTCGATTCTTGACACGGCGGCGGCGGCGGCGAGATCTTTTTATAATATAGAGAGATATATAACGGGTAGAAATTCTCTATGTCCATTTTTTGAATTATATATAATTTTTATAGAATCCTCATATAATATTTTTACCTGGGAAGCTTCTGCGTTTTCTTGAAATGATATGTCAACCTATAATTTTTTCATTTTACTATGGAGTCTATGTACAGCAAGCCGGAATAAATGAATTTGAAGATAAGACAACGGGCGCAGAGGTCTTCTTAAATTTTTAATCAAGAATTTTATGTCAGCTTTGTGCAAGGCGTGCCCTTGCAACGACGTAGTCTTGGTGATCTACCCACAAGCATGGACCGACATCGTATTCCCGATGCTAGGAGCTACCCTTCAACCTGCATAGATACAGCAACAGACAGAGTATGGTTGGTTTCTCCGACGAAACTCCAGCTTACTGCTCCACTCGGCGGGCTTCTTTTACTCATAAAACGCATATTGGATATTTTACGAGGAAGTACAGCAACGATTAGCTTTTTTAGGAGTATGAACTTCGAGTTCTCCTAGGAATACTACAGATGCAGGTGTATTCAATTGATAAACCAAACCATATTCCACACATAGACGGATTAATATTGATCCTTTAACGGTGAAGCTTCTATCGCAAGAAAAAAAATTCTTATATACACTATTAAAAATATTTTGAAAATCAATATATGTACACTGAGAGAAAACTTGAAATCCTGACAACCTCGCGCGGTGGTTGGCAAATATGACTTTTGCTCAAAGAAATAGAGGTTGAAACAAGTACCCATTCGTCGAAGAAATACAATGCATTTTTTTGAGAGAACTACCCTATGTAATTGAACGTCAATATAATAATGTTTTGATTGAATATTGATGCTGTTGAGCGAATGGCAGTGCAGTTGACTTAACCGCGAGAGGGGTTAAGGCAACCATTTTTAGGTACTTAATACGTGTGTCACGAGTGGTTGAGACAATCCCTGGTGTTATTCAAACCAGGAAAATGATTTCTATGAAGCAACTGTATTGGAATGGTTATAAGAACTGTTTTATGCTTTTGACAGATTCTCGGTGTAACTGACTTCTACAAAATATAAGGTTGACCCAAGCTCACGTCCGTTTGTGTGGAAGCCGTTAATGAAGATATGAGTACTGATTTGTACAGTCATCCCGGTGGTCAGCTAACCAACTACTGACAGCCAGAGACAGCCAGGTAGTGATCCATCCTAGTACTGACCCTCAGGTCCATCAGACGGTCATCTACCCAAATCCCGTGTAGAAAAATAGTTGGGGTTCTGACTTGGCCCTTTCTAGTTCGCCCCAGTTCTATTAGGGGCCCTGCTAGGCTAGTCAACGGCGTAGAAAAAAAGAATCTGGCCGAGAATCACGGTTGCGCGCCGAACCGAGATTCTTTTTAAATCTATCTGAGAATCTCGCTGAGATTCTAGAGAATCTCAGCGAGAATCTTCTTAAGAATTTCGGCCAGATACTTTTTTTCTACGCGGGCATGTTTGGAAGTTATACCTTTGTAGGCAACGAAGAGGCTCAATATGGGCGACCCTAGTGAGGGTCCACATTTAAGCCTGACTAGGCCCCGAAGTTTGTCGTGGCCGCCTCAGTTGAGCCTAGTAGGGTTCTAGAGTAGATTCCCTATTGTAGATGCCACGTTTATACCTAAAAAGGCCACTTATTTAATCGCGGCTGCCCGAACTAATTTCTGCACGGGTACTAACGATCTAATTCGCGTAAACAACGAAACGAGCAACTTCATCATGTTACTGATATTTAAATAGACAAAAAGAATTGTAGAATCATATGATCTGAATGGCCGAGTGAGCTAAAGTACAGCGCAACAAAACCATCCGGAGGGTTCCAGGTTCGTCTCCCGCCAATGTAAAAAAAATTAAATGTTTTTTTCAGCGATTAATATGTACCACCATGAAGAGGAAGGCGTAATATCTAATAAAAATGCAGGATTACTCGATTGAATAAGTACAAATTAAAATTTAAAAATTCATTTTCTTTATTATTTTAGATTCGCTCAAACGTCTAATCAATTTAATTTTAACGTGAGTGTGGTTGAACCAACCGTGTCAATAGTTCCAATCAATCGATTAAAGATTGATGCAACAGTGTGCATGATCTGAGCGAAAACAATGTTGGAGTTACAATAAATGCGCTGTGGTTGTCTCAACCACATGAAACATTTGAATCGAAGAAAGTCCAACAACCATTTGGTGAGTTTGACCCAACCTCCTCGTTCCATTCGCCGTATATAACCTCTCGGAGAGGTTGAGTCCACCTCTATTTCGTTGTGCCCAACAATTTTTTCTCTCAGTATTGGAAGTCATTTTTCAGATATGCTGTAAAATTCCAATAATTATATTATAAACCCAACTTTTATGAAGTGTTTAGTATACCGTATATTAATTTTACAACATTTTTTTTGTATGTTAATTAATATTCGTATATCAAATATAATGTACTCCTATCCGCAAAAAAATTTCCAATAATTTATATTAACTTTGAGACAAACATTTCTTACAGTGTATTGGACCTTTTTCGCAATGAAAATATTGCAAAAGTGGCTGTTTTGAAAAATTTGGTTGTCAAATATTTACGGATAAATTCATATTTTTCATGGAATAAAAATGGAACATGTATTAATAATGATTGTCACTATTCGTCGAAATTGTTCAGAATTTTTGTATTAAATATTTCTCCAATCCAGTATATTTGTTGCATTGGATAAATTCCTAATTACGCGAGGCGTTGAAAAATTTAACCATTGCCTTTGTAATTGTGTAAAGCTTCTGATAAGAATGACACTTTTTCCAGCAACATTATTTCTGTACGTTCGTCATATGCGCCTGAATGATTGGCGGGAAGAGGTGAACTTTGTGTGTAGGTAGAAACGCACGTAATATTAATTTCGCCCGAGTTGTGAAACAGCCTGAGGCTGGAAATGTAGTGGGAGTAGAGCATCTTACGCTAGAGCGATCTCGCTGTGAGTTGAGGAGAGTCTCGAAGCTCTCATATCGTAGCGGTACGCGGTAAACGGCCCTTGCGGGTATGAACAATGGCTCTCGACAAATAGATAAAGGCGCAAATGTGCCGAGATTCTCCAAGCTGCCTTTGGCTCTACCAAAAACAGCCTTTGAATATCTTTGAATATAAACGATCGAAGGATTATCGCTTTATTAAGAGAACCCAAGAACCTACAAAAAGTCATGAAAAAATTTTGTTTATTGATCATGTTTGTTCGAAACTCCTTCTTCCTTGAAGTTGTTCCGATATTGTTGGATAGTTGGGAAGTAGTGAAAGGTCTCCTTTTTCATATGTTATACACCTTATTTTTTATCTTAATTTTGTTGTTTTATTATTGTGTTCTTGTTGTTATTAATATTGGAGAAAAAGCCACAAGGCATAAAAAACACCTTTGCAAATGGATTGCAAGAAATTTAGTGGTATTTCAGAGGAATGTCCTCTTGAGGGGTTTGAACCGCCTCTATGGGGCCTGGCCCGCTTATCAGAGGATGGACCTCTAAGGGGGATCACCCGCCTTGTCACAATTATAAGAATCTTACACTTAAGTAACAAACTACGAAAAACAATATTTTATACGCTGCGCTATTATAATCAACCGCTTAAGATGACGAAGAACCAGCTAATAATTAGTCCCGGCGTTCCGCTGGCCACTTGCTTCTCCCCACTCTCTGGCCCGCGCTTCTTCGTGCTGCGAACGTGTCCGAGCGGTCCCGAACTGCACGCACCCGATGTCGCGTCGATGCGACAGTAGCGCGCGAACGTTCTCAAATAATATTTCGATTTCGATCGAACAGATCATACTCGTTTTTTAAAATATATTGTATTTTATTCAGGTAAATTCCGTTACCATATACTACTAAAATTTGTTTATCATTTACTTTTTTTATATATATATATATATACATATTTTTAAATTTCAAATTTATACCAACAGTGGTATAAAATTAATATACTTTTGCTATAAAATTTAAGCAAATTATTGAATTTGCTGTACCGTACATTCATTTTACATCACACTTGTATATTAAAGTTAATAAGTTTATGCATAAAAACTTCCAGTACTTGCACATTAAATTTCAAATTTAGTTTTTGCGTTAAGGAAATTGTGGCTCCGATATACGGTCAAAGCGTGAAGTTGCAGATCAGTTTTCATTCGACAACCAAGACCAACCCATTCATCGTGTAAATAACAGCACGATATATCAGAGTGGCGAAGTCTCACAAGCCTGCTGCTGCTGCTGCTGCTGCGGAATAACGTATCGTTTTAGATTCGTTGAACAAACTTCAGGCGAGCTATAACTCACAAGAAGTAAAGTAGGGATAGGGATAGGTGAGGGATGGGAGAATTCTTGTGGCTTGAGGAAAAGCTTCCATTGGTGGCTAGCGATGGTGAGGCAAACGGGCGCCCTTTGTTCGACCGCATGCGGAACGTCTCAATTTTGTCATATGCGAAAGAGGCGCCGTAACTTTTGGCTCCGAGCACGATATTTCAACTTCTAGGGAAGATCAGAACGCACGAAGGCGAAACGTAATATTCTATGTAGGTCGGTTGAATGGACGAGAAGGCAGAGAGAAAAGAGTCCGGGCAAAAATACCGGCGGGTAAGAAAAAGCGAAAAAAGAAAACGGAAAATAGTACCACCGCGTGGTCGGAGAACTTTTACCAAGACAAGTCTTGCATGGCGGACTATACGCCCGCGCTACGTGAGCTCCTCGTGCAAGATACTCTGATCGATAGTCGGTTACGATAACGGACATACGAAACGCATATACGAAACGCATATATAAAATGATACACATAATATACTAGATGTACAAGTAAACGCGTGAGTTATAGAAATGAAACATGAAATCATTTCCGTTGCAGTCGGAGAAAGTGAAAACCAAAGATAATGTAAAGCTTAGCGACACGAGTTATACAAATGATCCAAAGTCAACATTCTGCATACATAATGCATTGATATGTAGTAGATTCATTCACGGAATAAAGAATATCATTTAATAAAAAAATCTATGTTGGATCAATTACTCATTCGTATTGCGGGCGTTTATAAAGATATGAAGTTAATTTAACGTGTGTTACTTTACATGTGTAGTCGTTTGCATTTTTCTGAAAACAGAGTCTGAACAATGTGATAACGTACTAAGTCAATTCATGGGGGGAAAAAATTAATTGGTACAACGACTTTTTTATGCGTTCGCTATAAATAAGCTGTGACAACTTTAGAGGACACTCAAGACCTGAGTGTTATCTAAAAACGTCCGATGTACTATTGAAGTCGCCGTCAGAGAAAGCTGCAAACGATCTACGGAAAAAGAGAAATCACTATTTCTGAACAACATCGCAAAATTCTGTGAAGAATTGTAAGATCTCGAGTTAAATGCAAACTCCTATCAAAATTCCCGGAGTCCCGGATGATGTCCAAGATGGAGTCCCGGATGAAATCTGGTCAGTCCGGCGTGAGTACCAGATGGACTCTCAAAAAACTTTCCGGGACGCCATTCGGGTCTCCATCCAGATCCGGGGCTCCATCCGGGACTTCATCCGAGACTCCATCCGAGACTCCATCCAGGACTCCGTCCGGAATGCCAAATACTCTCCTGGGCTCCGACCATGGACGATCAACGAATCTCAGCGAATCAATCGCAGAGTCCATCCTGGTGTCAATTTTGGACTCTCGCCTGGACTGTCTTAGACTCCATCCAGAACTATCCTGGACGATCCACGATTCTCGGCGGTTCAATCGCAGTGTCTATCCTAGTGTCCATTTTGGACTCTCGCCTGGACTGTCTTAGACTCCATCCAGAACTATCCTGGACGATCCACGATTCTCGGAGGTTCATCGCAGTGTCTATCCTAGTGTCCATTTTGCACTCTCAACTGGACTGTCTTAGACTCCATCCAGAACTCTACCCTGGACCATCCGCGAATCTCGCCGGTTCATTCGCAGAGTCTATCCGTGTGTCCGCCTTGGACGGTGTTCATCTTGGATACCTTGGTGTCCAGACAGTCCATTTTGGAGAATCGAGACTCTATACCGGCCTATTTTTTTCTGTGCGGAATACGAAAACGGTTTATTTGATTAACAAAAAATCATGTCACTGTTCCAACTTCCTTGTTGTGAAATGTGATTAAGATGACAAAACTAAACAAGCGTTAGGGCTTAGAGTTTGTAATCAGGGTGAGCTGTATATGCGAGTTGTATTTGAAGATCCTACCGCGCGACGTGCGTTTGTACATTCTTGCTAGCGAGTAGGAAGTGACTGCTTTTAAACCGTCTGGGCTGTGCCTGATTGATGGAGTTTCCTAGGACTGAATTGCATCCGCGAGCAGGCAGGAGTACCAACGAGAGAGCAAAGGCACTCGAGCCACAGCCCCTAGGAGCTCCGCATCTAGCTAGCTATCCGCTAGAATGCCTGTAGTTACTAAAAGGGATGAGTAGAGTAGAATAAGGGGCAGGAGGCGTGAGAGTGAAGTGAGAGAAACCTCTGCAACCTTGTGCCAGGGTTTGTCGGAGGTGGGAACCGCGAGGCCGCGTGCTGATGCTTCTTCGCCGAGTGCAAGAACCCCGACACATCGGGGGAGACATTGGTACGCGAAGTGAGAAGAGGAGAGAGGAACTTGAACAGAGAATTCTAGGCGCTGGTGATGCGGTAACGCTATTGCGTAAACATGTACGAGCTTTCCCACTTTGAAGGGACCTTCATTCTGTTCTCGCTCACGTATAGGCGGCGAATGTGAATTATAAAACAGAAACTACAGCTTGTCGAAAACGGGATGAGGGAAGAGTTATCAAGATATTGCGAAGGGTTCTAGGAATAGTTTGCACTTTGCTTAACACTTCCCTGATTAAACTAGTAGCAAATGAGAGTCGATCGGATTGGTGTAAAATTTCTGGGGGCCAAAAAGGTATGGATTCTATCCAATTAGTGCTTTCTCGTTTTTCATGAAGGGACGATTTATCGATATCCAGAATATGTCTTGTTTTTTAAAACGTTATTTATTACAGAATTGAAAAGCTAATCTTGTGGCATTTTGCATTTTTTCATTGCGCAAAATTATAACAGAACTTGACTCATTTGAGGTTTGAAGGTAGTTACGAATATTCGTGAGATCATCTGAACCTGCACAAAATTGCCTGTTGATAATGAAACGTGTATAACCCGCCTCGAAATTCAAACTATCGTTCATACTGTAATTTCACGCTCCGTACATTCCTCCTGGCTCTTCCTTTGTAGAGAATCAGGCATGTGGAGGGTCGATTGTCTATAGAACCGATTTTTGTAGGCGACCGTACTTAACCTACTGAAATGACACATTTTACCGATTTGGAGCACAAGCATAGGAAATGGAATTTTATATTTGGTCTTGGGAAGACTTAATATTACAACTTTGACACACACGTCCCAATAAATTAAATAATATTCATAAAGACGTTGAGGATACGAGACATCGCTCGACCCCCCAAAATGTATGGTAACGTTTCCAGGAAACCCATTATCTATCTCGTACCCATCCTTTTTTTTTTGTCCTTTCACATCACTCGCTCGCCCTCGAGAAGACGACGAATACCGGGATAGGGAAAACCTCCATCCAGCTTGAACAATCGATGATTGATGATTCAATAAGAGCAGACGCGACGGTGTGCGACTACACTACTTACTTTATTATTATCACCATGGAGAGGGCGAGATGAGCTGCGTGTCGAAAGGTTTCGTACCTCAGTGGCTCGTTTTTGCGTCCCCATATACTCATTCAAGAACCTGCAAGGCTCATTATTATCCTCTCAGTCCATATCAATGATGGATAAACCCACTTTCCCGTTACATTATTCCCATAGAACGACATGTAGACAAACCATTTTGTCCACAAAAAGCTTGTCTACAAACGCTCGTCTGCAAAGATTTGCCTACAAGTTTTTATTTATTTTTATACATGTACGATGCACACATTATTTTTTGCACTTTCACACATAGACGCTCGACAAATTATATTTTTCATGAATGAAACTCTATTTTATTTCACTCATGTTGAACTAAGCAGCGCATTTTATTTGATCATTTAGAAATTGTCACATAGCAGAGCGAAATTTCAAAAGCACATTTTAATTACGAGGGGACGTCCGCCTCTGGTGTATGACTTTTTAGATGCCTTACCAGAAGCCACCAGCATGGTCGACCCACGGAAATGAACTTTTAATTATTCCGACGGGTTGACCATACTGATCATCCAACTAACAATAAGTGGTTAATATTTGCCATTTCCGGACGTTCTGCTGGTGTTCATGACCCTTGACTTTCTCGACGAGACTGCCACTTTTAGGTTTCGTAGAGGGTCTAAATTTTAACTCGGGAACCAGCTGAAATCATCATACTGCGATACTTTCAGGATTTAAGTTGTTGGTCTTAAGTATTATTTTTGACTACCAATCGAAAATAATTCAGACTACGATTCAATTACTATAGTTCAATAGTTTCAATTACTAATACGCGTCATAGAATAGTTTCGTATAGAATAGTTTCAATTACTAATACGCGTCACATGATATGCTGGAATTGGTTGCCATAACTTCTTTCTTTCCGCGTTCGTTATATCAAATGTGGCCAGAATAAGTTAGAATAATGATTGTGTTCGGTCGCTCACTTGTGATTTAACATGAGCAATCCATCGTGACACTCAGGGAAATACGGTAGGTAGATGAGAGGTAAAAAACGAGCCAAATGGATACAGAGATACCGTGGCACGAGTACAGAAAGAGTAAGATACCTATAGTAGCCGGAACGGGCGGTGGTACTAGTAGGTAACAAAACTCGTGGCATGTAAATGTATGTAGATAGGTCGCTCTTTTTCCCTTCGCGGAGTAATATGTATGTGTTCGAGCGGAGGTGTGTAGCGAGGGCTGGTCCCTCCCTTTCACCAGAGCAGTTTCTACGCCCTCGCTAACCGCACAAGCATCAACGACTACGAAGCCGCTAAACGCTCCCACTCTCGGTCTTCTCATTCGACTTCGCGTTTTTCGTCTCCACTCAAATACCCTTGCATCCCCGAAACTATACCTTCGCTCCTCGAAACGTATAATCAACCCCCTTCTTATAATTACACTTCGCTTCTGCTGCTGCTGCTGCTGCTGCTGACCTGGAATCTGATTTATGCCAGTTCTCTGCTCGCTGACGACTAACGACCGAGTCACTATTACTACTGGCCACATCTATACTACTAAACTCAGTACGATACGTACGAACAAATGCACAATAAAAAGTGCGGACAGAAAAAGTGCAATGGTATATTTGAATTTTATATACTTCTGTTGGATATCTTGAAACCATATTGTGAAATTCAAAATAGAGCAGTACGATCTCGGTCTTTTCTATTATTATTATAAGTATTCATATGGAGATTCAAGTTGTACGAAGTTTTGAGTTTGACAAGAATGTATGTTAATGCTAAAAGCTCGGTAAATTTTAAAAGCAGAAAATGTTCGATGACAATTAGGATTAAACTTGGTACCAAGTCCATAAAGAGGATCCGGAGCGGAATCGGGAAGTTATTCAGGGTCTATTCGGATTCCAAGTTGGATAGTCCATTTGGGGTGGCCCGAGCAAAACCCGACCAAGATCGAATCGGAATCTGGGTCTCCCAGACAGATTTATACATGGTTAATAATACCGACGAAATGCATATGCATATGCAAATGAATATATTTTGATAAAAAAATAAGCAGCTTTATCATAGTTTTAGATTATCGAATACTCTGAAATACCTTTATCAGGAGTTTAAAGGGTAAAAAGTTTTTAAATTGTATCGTTTCTGACCTTTCTACGAACAAAGTAACGAGTAGCACAGCTTTTCCCGCGGTAAAGAAAACAACCAGGGAGCCAGTGAACTGCTCGAGGTTTCTAGATTTTTGTTATCAGGCAATCTGCATAGATTTACATTCGTTTAGTCGCTTAGTTAAACGCGTTATCACAACCGCTCTTTCGTCCTCCGGCCCATGTCGCAGCCTGGTACCGTAGCACACATTGTCATCGGGATGGCACATACGAAGCCTGTACCCTCAACAGTCACCCTTGAGGACACTTATTCGTAATGGAGGGTCATTTATCCGAAGCGCGGTACGTACACTCGCAGTCTAGTAGCTTGCGAAGCTTCGCTGACATCCTGCATAAGCGAATGTCTACAATATGTCCGTACATCTAGATACATATTTACCGTATCCGCGAGTAACATTAGTGAATTATGAAAATTATCAGAGTCAAATTGTGATTTACTTACAAAATAGTTCCTAAAATTCCAAATTCTAATCCGCAGTGTATAGCAATTTTTTAATTCTTTTACGCAATAAGAACGATACAAATTTCGTTTTGCTGTGATAATAATATCCCACACAAAAAAACCGTTCAAACAACAAATTACTTGCAAAAAACATCGTTACAAACAAAAAAAAGCTTGCGAAAAATTGCTCGCAATCAAAATAGTCGCAAACAAAAAATTGCAAACTGAAAATTTCCTGCACAATTATTATCAGTTAATATTCGTCTCAAATCTGAGTTCGGTCTGAGATTATGATTCAGTTAGAAGATGGAAAAGACTCGAAGAAAGGAACGAGTAAAAGACAGTTAGAAAAAGTCATAAAAACGCCACTATGTAGAATAAAGACGAACGAGAAGATCCACTGTGATATAGTGATTCATTTTACATTTTCATGCAAACTACTGACAGACTATTTTGGATGCAAATACAACGCACGTTTACTTAACATGTCTGCAATGCATCATCTAGCTTTCTCTTCCGTTTCCGCCGGATAGGTCAAGCGAACCCAGGGTTAAAATGGGAACATAGCAAAAAAGAAAATACTGCCCAACTTTCACTTCATCCGCTTATGTCATGTAACTTTTTTTATCCTCAGCCTGAAGCTCGAATAGTCCTAGGATAAATGCGTTTCGATAAAATAGCATTGAAACACTGCAAATTTCAATATTTACATTTCAACTCATGTTCAAAAACAATAACGCACACGATAAAAAGGCAGTAATGAGCGGAATAGCTCGACCATTTTCAACGGAAGTTTCCATCAAGACATAGAATAAGAGTTGCATAACTCATCTGGTTTATGCACAGGAATTCATGCATATAGACTATATAAGGAGGATTTTCAAGAGGGCCGAACGAACGTTTTCCTACAGCTTATATGTATGCACAGATATTGTATAGGATCTTACTATGGAGTGAGCGGTGGTGTTTTCGCAAGAAACCCAGCGCCCAGGGAGAAACCCTGGCCCATAAATCTGGAACAAAACTAAGCCCCGGCAAACCGTCGGGCGATGCAAGTTTAAAGCCTGCTAAGTAATTATTAACGTTCACCTGGCGAAGCTATGTTAATACGAGAACGAGGGAACCCGTGGTCGACGAGGCGTAGGCGTTTTCGTCTAGACACTGCAACACCACGATATTGCCAGTATCTTTCGCCTACGCTACAGTTGTTGCTCGCATCCATGGGTGTATCCATGGGACTTACGTAAATCATGAGCAAGATGTAGGTTTTTTTTCAATCTACCGTCACATTCTCGGACTGTATAAGAAATAAGGCTGTTATGTCTTGGATTGACGAGACAATGAATTTTTGTTATTTAGGAAGCTCTTGTTTGATTGACAGTTAAGGTATTATCTTCATGATTATGCTCTACCTCATTTCACTTTAACTCACAATATCTCAAGTCACTAAACTGTAAACCATTTTTTGTAACACGTGCATGAATAGTGGTGCTTTTCATGGCAGTTTTGCGGGCCGAAAGTGGCTAGTTTCATAGCAGTGTTGAAACGATAGGTTGGCGCATGCGCAGTTCGCGATTCCTTCACTTTCGACCCTGCTGTTTCACTTTCGACCCTAGGCTGGAAAGTTGGTAACCTCACTTTTCACTGTTCGTCACGCAAAACTACCATTCAAAGCACCACTATTCGTGCACTTGTTACAAAAAGTATGGTGTGCAACACGGGCGAAAATTGGCGTTTGCGACTCGTGTGATTGCAGCCCTAGCTTCGCTCGGGCGGCAACCTCACACTCGTCGCAATCGCCAACTTTCGGCGCTTGTTGCACATTTATTTATTTATTTATTTATTTATTTATTTGTTTATTTATTAGATAATAGACGGAACAAGTCCCTTGATAACATCTAAGTCGTCGCACTCATATTAATATAAATATTAAGTTGACGAAGAAATATCGACATCGGAGAACAAAAAAAATCAATAAACACTGCTGTGGAATTGCCATCATGTAACATTCTGGTGATAGGCTCGTTCAATCCGTAATTAGTTCGATGAGAATGCACATAGAAAATGCGATGGTTATGAGTATTTTGCACCGGAACCGAAATAGTAACTGCGGTAAGAAGTTCAGTACAGATCATCATGCCCCACACAATTTTATATAAAATAATCATTTCAGCTCTTAACCTACGCAATTAGGTTAGTATTCAAATTATAAAATGAATTCGTGTAAAAAAATAACCTTCAAAACAGATTTCATGGTGTTAGTTGTTTTATTTTTACAATCTTTTGGAAAAGGTTATTTATTTATTTATTTATTTATTTATTTATTTATTTACAATAGACGGGACAAGCCCTTGAAAAACATAAGTTATCATTCGTAAGGCATGGTAAACAAACGGGTTCCCAATATTTCATCGCTTTAAAAATACTAAGTCAATTTGGAAACATTACCTAACGATTCTTCGGCGTCTTCCCCGAATTTGAAAATTATCCGAAACTGGTTAATACTGTGGATGCGAACTTGCGGATGCGAAAGCTGATAATATATGAAGACTAAGCCCGAAGGCATGATCTTCTTGGTATTGCCTTTATCTCACGTGAAACTCATAGCTACTTTGGCTAAATCGCGACAGTCTTCTCCATGAAACGAGATATCGACTAAGTAAACTTTGAGGATAATTCGTCCTTTATCTTTTGTACAATGTAACGTGTGATCAAAAGCTCGTGATTTAGCCTTGGGGAGCGGAGAAATATGTGACAAAGTGTATCTAACATAATTCAATTTTTTTATAGCTTAAATCTCAAAAAGTGCAGACCTTGACTTTAAAACTGTATTGCAAAGTTATGACAAGATTTAAAGCATGAATATTACTAATTTTTTCTCATGACTGATTCCAGCTCACTGGAAATTTTAAATTAAATAAATAGCTAACAGAAAAAAAAGTTTGAAAGCAAATCAACCATAACTCTACGATAGTTTTTGTGGATTTCCTTTGATGATAATCCTTGATAAATCGTAGACATTTTTTTACACGGATATGTGACAAATTGGAGTTTGAAAGTCCCGATTCGCGGATTGCCCGAATGGACAAGCTGAAGGAGAGTCTAAGTAATTTTTTGCTTGAAAAAATTTGTAGGATAAGAAGACGTCTGTTTTCCAGGCTTGTTTCCGGGATTTGAGCGAATAAAAAAAAAAGAAAGACTATATAAAAGAGGTTCGAAATCTGAAGCAATTCTGCTAGATAAAGATAAAAGGCATAGGATTTTCGAGGATATATGGGCTCGATCGAAGAGAACTATAATAGTGGACGTAAAGTTTCACGAGTGGAGGGATCACAAGGATAGGGCATCGGGACATCGGGAGAATATGTTGAGCGCAAGCACGAGAAAAGCCTGAGAAAGGCTACGCAGATGTTTTATGCAAAAAGGATCGGGTAGTCTTCTGAAACGATTGACTTCGTTCGGTGAATAAATGAGGTCGAGAGGCGGACTTGGTCCGATTTTTCAGACATCGGCGTTCGTTTATCCACAAAACGAGGCAGAGTAACTTAGAAAACGCATCAGGAAGAAAAAACATTGAGGTTCAGGAATGTTAGTGCTTTGGGAGAGCCGTGAATCTTAAGGATAAGTAAATTCTCCGTTATTTCTGGTGCTTTTAATTAGGCGTGCGAGAAAAATACTATGCATGCACAAATTGAACTAGCTAATTTAAAACATACTTTTGAAAGACTCTAATTACTTTATCGCACGTATTCGTTAGGCTATAGGTATAAAAAGGGAGGTTTTAGTGCACAAGAAAAACACTATGCATGCACAAATTGAACTAGCTACTTTAAAACATACTTTTGAAAGACTCTAATTACTTTATCGCACGTATTCGTTAGGCTGTAGGCATAAAAAGGGAGGTTTTAGTGCACTTGTTCCAAAATAGGACATTTCAGCACTAGGGAGAAAAAAAAAGTTATTTTAACGAATGTGGGTTTGTAGTACTCGCCTGTAAAAACCTACAAAAATTTTCTCGTGTGTTGAACCTTTTCGCAACCGGCGGCTTGCGAAAAGTGCACTTTTCAGGACGGAGGATTAAAAAATAGGATGTGCATTTTACCCAATCCGAAAATCAACTACCAATAACAAAAAGCAATGACATAGCACTAACAAAAAATTTTTTTAGTAAGGAAAAAATTCACTTTACTCGAATTTCAAGAAATTTCAATAAACTTGATGGCTGATTATTTATCATAATGATTTTCCATCGTATATGACTACTTTCGATCAATTCCAATTATAGAAGTGTGCAAAGTACAGTGACATGCTTAAATAGGTGGTTTTGTCGGGAACTTCATTATTCGTGTGTGTGTATATATGTGCATTTGTCACTTGTCGAAGTTCGCCGAAGTTCGTCCGACTTTCAGATTGCTATGCTATTTTGACAGCATAAAATAAACTGCTCAGTCGTCGTATCAGCTGCACTTCTCAGAAAGAAGAGAAGTAGAGAATGGAGAAATGAAGGAATAAATGAATAGGGGAATAGGAGAATAAGGAAATATTTTTTAAATGTTAATACTTCGCAAACACGAAAAGTCTGGTAATATTATTTTTTGTAAAAAATCTCAATATAGTTCATGTTGCGCAGTTGGATCAAATTGGTTTTGCAAGGTCCTATTCACTTTCAGAGAAGTTTCTTTCCGGTCTAAGTAACTTTCTCAGAAGTTTTGAAAGACTTTTGCAGAAAGTATACTTACTTCGACAAAGATTATTTCACCTTGGAAAATCAATTTTAACCAGAAACGAAATCCAAACTCTACGAGTGAAGAATACATAAATATTTTGACACTGATGAAAATTAAATATTTTTTTTTTTGCATACCGAATGACATTCTGTGCTAACAATAGCATAGAAATAATATGCAATTTGACACCTTTTTTTGGTAATTTTTTGGGGAAATCAGAAAGAAAGAATTGTACACTGAAAAAAAATGTCATTGATTCAATAATTGTGGGCTGCCAAAAACAAGCGTTATCAACTTAATTTGAATTCTAATTCCTCCAATTCCATACGAGATCGAAACAATAACTCTAAAATAAGCAAAATAATATTTTATTATTCCCATGTTAAGGGGAGGGAGTCAGGTAAAAAAAAATTGATTTTGGAAATTCAACATCATCGAAAACTTATTGCATATAAAAATGTCCAATGCACTATATTGTTGGTGCTCGATGAAAGGATTTTTTACTGTCGTCTGACTTGCATATACTTTTCAATAATATCTTAAGCAAAGTTCTTAGGTTTTCCATTCTGCGCATGATTCAGATCAAACTACTAGGCAGATTGGAATGGTTGACGTCTCATTTTCTTCTTCATGAAAAGATACACCGGCTAAATGGAGCAAACTATTTTTTTTTTCATTCCGAAAACAAAGTTAATCACTGATTTAGAAAATAGCATAAAATTTATTTATTAATAATTATGTGACTTAAAAAATATTACCTTTTATTAACATTTGCTCCATTTAGCCGGTGTATCTTTTCATGAAGAAGAAAATGAGACGTCAACCATTCCAATCTGCCTAATAGTTTGATCTGAATCATGCGCAGAATGGAAAACCTAAGAACTTTGCTTAAGATAACATTGAAAAGCATATGAAAGTCAGACGACAGTAAAAAAATCCTTTCATCAAGTACCAACAATATAGTGAGTTGGGCATTTTTATATGCAATAGGATTTGGATGATATTCAATTTCCAAAATCAATTTTTTTTACCTGACTCCCTCCCCTTAAATGGATTGAACGAATAAGAACTAGAGTTAATTCAAAAATACTTCTTTTGGCAGCCTGCAAACAATGGATTTATTAAATCAATGACATTTTTTTTCAGTGTATGTTAAAATAGTAACGAGCGTGATTTTTATTGAAGGTGAAGTTTCACACAGAGAAATGATCACATTTTTCTTCCTTGTAGCAGAATATAATATTTATATTTATCGTCGTCAATTATTGTTGCCTCAGATATTGAGGGAGAAAAAAAGCTCGAGGTAGCTGCAGAAAAACCGGATTTTTCAGACGGATAAAAAGACCAAAGGGAAGAAGTGTGTACGTGGAAAGAGGTTACGGCAGGGTGAGCTGATCGTACTCCGTAAAATTACTCCTGGCCATTTTCTCTTCTTCGAGGACGTTCATCGCAATAGAGAGTTAAGGGAGAAAGAAAAGGACGTTAAAAAGGGAGAAGAAGCGATGAGACACCATGGACAGAGAACCGTTATGGGGCCTAGACGGGTGTACATCTACTTAATGCCCTCGCTATCCAGAACAAATTACCCGCGGGACCGGGAAAATTAAAATAACATCCCCGCAAAATCTAGCTTCAGTTATGTACACACGGTTATTCAGTATATTATATTAGGATAGTATGGTTAAACAGAAAGCATATAGAAAAATAGAATAAGTTTAAGGTGTAAAGTGTGAATAAATAATTACATTGCAGTATTATTTGCCTTGACAATTTAAATAACTTTTCCTTCTACAAAAATTTCATCATGCTCAGTGTAATTTGATTTATTGTAAAATTTTCCTCAATATGGAATTTAGGTTAAATATGTAATATGTTTTAATATGTAATGCCATTATTGTCATTATTTTCAAGGGACTTGTCCCGTTTACTGTATAATAAATAAATAAATAAAAAATTAATCATTCAAGATATATACGCAGATAACCATACTTTTATGTGTATCACTTTTAATTCGCCTGTTTTATGCGTTTGAAAGTATCGAGAAATATGTGTCGGTCGTAGTATACGACACAGTGAGGAAAAGTGAAGATCCGTGCAAGTTTGTCTGCGGTTGCATTGTGATCGCATAGCAACAAACGAGCGAGAAATGATTCTCTTGCCAAACGGGCAACAAGCCAAACGGTTGGCTCGTATACGAGCACGAAACGGCGTATATGCTTTCGTGTGAATATGACTAGACTGGCAAGGAAACGAATGTTCAAAATACGCTTTGCGTTTCCATTCTAATTCAGCTCTTTTGTGTTGTTTGAAACCAAACTTCCCGTGGACTTTGATAAGTTCTGAATTCTAGTTTGAACTGTTTAGAATTTTCTGCTGGAACTGTATACATTCATATTAGTATCTAGACTCTTGAAAATATTTAGTATAATTTTGCATAACGTGTAAAGTAACTTTTGCAGAAATTGGTATATTAAATTTTATATGCAAGTGAGATGTAAAATTACAATACTTTCTACTAAGCCCTACAAAAATTAGGAAAATTAATATTAAATTAATGTTAATTTTCTATTCTATTAAAATAAATTAAAATTTGTAATTTTGCTACTTTCGTGTATTTAATTGAAAATAACAGCTGATGTATAATATTTCGGATAATGTAAATTTGCAAACATTTTTATTAGTGTAATCAATGTAATAACTGTAACGTTTGAGCAGCCACTGGTATCTAAAGATAAAACCAAAGATACAATAAGCAACAAATAAAATCGAGCTGACAAACGGCAGTTTTTTAAAGAAAGAGAAATAGATAGAAGGGCGCGTAATTACACTGTCAGAGAAGAAGGGAAACTAAAGTGGAAGCAGGAAAATAGATGGAATGAACGGAGAATGTACTGTGAAAATACAGAGTCGAGCTTGCAACGGGAAAAAAATAAAAGGGACAAATTAGGGGTATGAAAGAGAGAGCGAATAAACAAATATTGTTACAAAATAGCCATAGTGAGCTTCTTTGAGTCTAATTAAAATGATATCCTGGAAAGTCCAGCTTCTCATCACGTTTATATTGCGCCGCGATGCGCTGTAATTTAACTCAAACACACGTACATGTAGAAAAATGTAAATAAAAGTGGTTTGTTATAGGATGCCCTGAAAAAAAAAGAATATTATTATAATGCTTTTCAGAAAATTTTTCTTGAAAAGACAATCTTTCATCCTAGAGTACTTTTAATTCCTGAAAATGTGAAATTTAATCAGAACTATGAATAATAAAAGCTTATAGACGAGTGTAACGAGGTTTATTCTCTTTTGATTATGTATTGGTCAAACTGGCTCTCAATATAATGAAGAAAAAAAAATTTTTGAATTAACAAAATCGGCAATCCTCGTTCAAACGAATTTTTAATTGGCATAACAAATATTTTGGTTACCGAAAATATATTTTAGATAACTGAATCTGATAATTATTGAAAAAAATAAAAATTTCGTTGTTCTAGCGAAATATTAGTTTGAACGAGGATGTACGCCGATGTAGTTCATTCAAATTTTTTTTCTCAATGTGGATCCACCACGGGATGATTCCATTCTAAAACTGAGAACCGCATATTTTATCGTTTCATTGGTTGCTTCGCTAGAATTGCGAAACACTAAAGGGGAGGAGATTCTCAAAAGTATGTGACATATTTCAACTCCCACGCTCGTACCCCGCGTATAGTGCTGTCGAATACATCGCCCGATTTTGATTATATGCAAAAGTGGTTTTTCTCGTTCGTGGAAGATAGTGGCAGTGCTCATTCATTGATCGGCGAGCCTGGGACCTATTTCTGTCTAAATCCACGATTCGCAAAGTAAAGAAGATATGTCGCAATATAAATTTGCCTTCCTTGAGCCTAAATTAACTTTTTATGCGGAAATGTTTATTTAGTTTGATTTTATTCATTTTTTACAGCTCATTTTTCACACATAGTGAAATACATAATCTTGCTATC
Source organism: Ephialtes manifestator (assembly GCA_963970395.1). NCBI lineage: Eukaryota > Metazoa > Arthropoda > Insecta > Hymenoptera > Ichneumonidae > Ephialtes > Ephialtes manifestator. The sequence goes on from OZ019973.1 coordinate 897,233, forward strand.
AAAAAATAGAGAAATTTCATTATTAAGAAGTTTTGAATGTTAAGAGATTATTTTCACTCAGCCCGATATTCGCATCACACGTTATTTTTGGATTGAATAGGCCCATCGAGATTCAATTAGCAATATTTCTATTTCTGGCAATGAAAAGTATACCCATGAAATGTAAAATCTTTTCTATTTTGTCATAAAGGAATTTACCGTGAAAATGGCTCATTCAGGTATAAATTTGTGTATGTACGGCTCTGTATTTTTGCAATTTGTATAAGAATTTGGAACAGATTTTGTTTTTTAGTTAAGCCCTCAGAGAATATGAAAGTGTATTTCTGACAATTGTACATTTCATGACTTCTGGTGTACAATAGGGCTGTTCAAAAAAACATAATTTTCTTGTAATCGGTTGCTCCTGAAATGCTGTATTGATTATCACAAAAACAATGTTTCTGCGAAAGCTGGGAGTTGTGCAATGATATTAAGTACTGCTGCATCAAGGCGAAAATTCATGAAAAGCGGCGATTTTTAGAATTTTTTTTATGTGGTGAAGGGCTCATGGAGATTGTGCTTGCTTTCGATAGACTATGAAATTGTGTAAAGGCAGAAACATGTTCGATAATATTTAGTACTGCCGCATCGACATTGAAGTTAACAAAAACAAAAAATTAAATCCTTTAAAACATTGAAATATTCGTCTGCTCATCGACTATTTTGTGCGATTTCAAATGAAAAAATGGCTCTTGAAACAAGAGTCATGTATGATCATAATCATGATGATGATAAGCGATTTTCGAATTTTGGGAAACTGCGATATTGATCCGGCAGTACTAAATTTGATCATACAGGACTCCCGTTTCATGAGTCATTTTGTCATTTGAAAACGCGCGAAATAGTCGATGAGCAGATGCATATTTCAATATTTTATAGGATTTCATTTTTTATTTTGTTAACTTCAATGTCGATGCGGCAGTACTAAATATTATCGAACATGTTTCTGCCTTTACACAGTTTCATAGTCTATCGAAAGCAACCACAATCTCCATGAGCGCTTTAAGACAACAAAAAAAAAATTCCAAAAATCGCCGTTTTTACTGAATTTTGGACTTGATGCGGCAGTACTTAATATCATCGCACAACTCCCAGCTTTCGCGAAAAATTTTTTTTTGTGATAATCAATACAGCATTTCAGGAGCAACCGATTATAAAGAAATTATGTTTTTTTGAACAGCCCTAGTGTACAAACTCAGCTAATTCGTAACCAAACAAAATTATTTTGACTACTAATTAATTATATCAAATAATAGATACATCAAAGGATACTGAAATAAGCTATGCAGAAAACTGGCTAACCTAACATCTCAATAATTAGTTTGGTGTCCAATAATTGGATAGTTTATCTGGAAATGCTTGTACCAATATCCGGATACTACAATCATTTCCCAATGTACTTATAGAACGATAGAGTTTACAGAAATACGTGAAGTACCAAACTGACTGACCACTTTGCATTTGTATTTGATGGTTTCAAGCTCAAACTATTCTAGTTGTTCCGAAATTGTTGCTCTACTCTCGATATCGCATGTTCTGTTACCGTTACCCAAAATCCAATACGTAGATGATAAACTGAATTTGTCAACAGAATCCGTTTTCAAAGCGAGATGAGAAAGATGATCGGGAGTAAGCGAGAAAGTGGTGAAGTGCAAACTTGGCAGGAGTCGATAATGGCTAAGCGGAGCACTTGTGCGATGCATTAAAGGATTGAAGAAACTCCTCTGATGATGTTGGATGTTTCTCAGGCTTTCGTCTTAGTGCTGTTGATTTTCTGGGTAAGAGAGAGAGATAGTGTCAGATGAGTCGAGGAATTGCGGGGCCGTGCGCGTGCCGAGGACAGCTAAAGCCAAACTGAAACTGAACGGAGCTCTGCTACTGCTACTGCTACTGCTACTTCTACGGCTACTACTATACTGGAAATCAGCTAAGCCAAGACCATTCGCAGAGCCAGCTAAATGGCAAACTTATCTAATCCAACTTCACTGCGCCGCTGTTGGAAACGACGAGGCCAGGCCAACGAAGGAGTGAGAGAGAGCTTTTCACCACCACAATCTAGCTTTGCTACCTTTCGTTCTCTTGGCATACAGATACCATAGCTAGTGTGTGCACACGTACGTATAAAGATAGATTTTTATTCGGGCCGGCAACCAACCAGTGAATGATTCTTCTATCTCTCTTTTACATTCACTTTCCACTGAACACATCTGGATATGCTGGGTCTGGGTCTGGGTCTTTAATTATGCCAAACGGAACATCTAGATGGTTAATCAGACATTTGAAACACGGTGGAGACTCGCTAACAACTGCGATCTTTCAGGAGGATCTTTTCTTGACCATTCCAATACAGTTGCTTCATAGAAATCATTTTCCTGATTGAAATGACACGCGTGATTGGCTCAACCACTCATGACACGCGTATTAAGTACCGAAAAATAGTTGCCTTAATTAGAGTAGTTTTCTACAAAAAAATGCATTGTATTGCCTCGACGAATGGGAATTTGTGTCAACCTCTATTTCCTTGAGACAAAGCAATATTTGCCAACCTCCGCGCGAGGTTGGCAGGATCTCAAGTTTTTTTTTCAGCGTCTAATTTTAATCTTAATTATAATAAAGGTAATCAATAGTGTAATTTACTTTGTCGGGACTCAAGCAAAGTAACTTTGAATCGTTAGATTTTAGTCAAGACAGTTTCAAGAAGCACATAAAATAATCATTTGTTTATACAGTATCCGTTTAAGGAAAGAACTAGTTATAGAACTAGTTCTAGCCGTGGTTATCTATAACGCTTCTTCGAAGTAAGGGTAATGATTATAGCCGGCAGTAAGATCAAGATCTGGATTTACGAAAATTGGCGTTAGTGTGTGCACATGTACCTAGAAACCTATACGTTTATTCGTGCCGACGTCTGACCAGTGAATGATTTTTCTATCTCTCTTTTACATTCACTTTTCACTGAACACACCTAGATATACCTACTGTGAGTCTTTAATTATGCCAAACAGAACATCAAAATGGCTAATCAGACGTCTGAAACACGGTGGAGACTCGCTGTTAACTGCCATTTTTCAGGAGGATACTTTTTTCATCGAGTAAAAGGCGCTCCATGATCCTAATCCTGAGATTTTTGTAGAATTGTAATAGAGGTAAGCAATGGTGTAATATAACAATAGGACTCGTTACTTTGTCTGGACTCAAACAAAGTATCTTTGAATTGTTAGACTTTAGTCAAGTCGCTTTTAAGAAGCACATAAAATAATCATTTGTTTATACAGTATCCGTTTAAGGAAAGAACTAGTTATAGAACTAGTTCTAGCCGTGGTTACCTATAACGCTTCTTCGAAGTAAGGGTAATAATGATTATAGCCGGCAGTAAGATCAAGATCTGGATATACGAAAATTGGCGTTAGTGTGTGCACATGTACCTAGAAACATATACGTTTATTCGTGCCGACGCCTGACCAGTGAATGATTTTTCTATCTCTCTTTTACATTCACTTTTCACTGAACACACCTAGATATACCTACTGTGAGTCTTTAATTATGCCAAACAGAACATCAAAATGGCTAATCAGACGTCTGAAACACGGTGGAGACTCGCTGTTAACTGCCATTTTTCAGGAGGATACTTTTTTCATCGAGTAAAAGGCGCTCCATGATCCTAATCCTGAGATTTTTGTAGAATTGTAATAGAGGTAAGCAATGGTGTAATATAACAATAGGACTCGTTACTTTGTCTGGACTCAAACAAAGTATCTTTGAATTGTTAGACTTTAGTCAAGTCGCTTTTAAGAAGCACATAAAATAATCATTTGTTTATACAGTATCCGTTTAAGGAAAGAACTAGTTATAGAACTAGTTCTAGCCGTGGTTACCTATAACGCTTCTTCGAATTAAGGGTAATAATGATTATAGCTGGCAGTAAGATCAAGATCTGGATATACGAAAATTGGAGTTAGTGTGTGCACATGTACCTAGAAACATATACGTTTATTCGTGCCGACGCCTGACCAGTGAATGATTTTTCTATCTCTCTTTTACATTCACTTTTCACTGAACACACCTAGATGTACCTACTGTGAGTCTTTAATTATGCGAAACAGAACATCAAAATGGTTAATCAGACGTCTGAAACAAGGTGGAAACTCGCTGTTAACTGCCATTTTTCAGGAGGATATTTTTTTCATCGAGTAAAAGGCGCTCTATGATCCTAATCCTGAGATTTTTGTAGAATTGTAATAGAGGTAAGCAATGGTGTAATATAGAAATAGGACTCGTTACTTTGTCTGGACTCAAACAAAGTATCTTTGAATTATTAGACTTTTGTCTAGTCGCTTTCAAGAAGCACATAAAATAATCATATGTTTATACAGTATCCATTTAAGGAAAGAACTAGTTATGGAACTAGTTCTAGCCGTGGTTATCTATAACGCTTCTTCGAAGTAAGGGTAATGATTATAGCCGGCAGTAAGATCGAGATCTGGATATACGAAAATTGGGAAGGCAGACAGAAAACGAGCACGGGATACGTAACACGTAGGGAACCGGCTCAATGATGGTACTGGGCATGAGGGGCAATCGTAGGAGTAAGCACAAAAGTCCTGCCCTAGTGTCTAGCTCGGTTTAGCCCTGTCTCTTGGGTGGGAAGCATCCACGATTCTGAGATAAGGCCTCGAGACTTGTTGGTGCAACCTGACCAACGTTAAACCCCAAATCCCCATGCGACTATCCAAGTTGAACCCTGTGGTGTTGCGGCGGCCAGTGTGTTGCAGCTTCTAGCTCAGACCTTCCCGCAGAGGATCTATCTCCCTCTGGTATGAGTATCCTCTGTGTCCCGCTTCCTCATCCTTCTCACCGAAAGCTCCAGAAACCCTTGCACACTGGTAGTGGTGGTGGTGTTAGTGGTGGTGATGGTGGCGTGAGAGCTAATCGAGCAATGTTCAATGCGCATTGACCGCGGAAACCGACCTTGGTGCAACGTCGATCTAATTCTCTCTCGAAAACTTGGTTAAATAGATAGTTAAGATGCACAACGTCTTGTTCTATGTAGAGAAGATTATTTGTTTGGTTGCTGTATCGGTGCTGGAACATATCCCAACTTTGTCAAAAGTTGGCCGACAGCACTACCCATTTTCTTCACTTTGTCGGATGTTACCGACATTGTTTGTTAAACCTCACTAATGTTTTTACATCTCATAATCTTCGAAGTTTTCTTTTTTTGCAGTCTCGTTTAACTTCGTCACTTTATATGCCTTCACGCGATTCCACGATCTTCTACGATAGAACAATGGCGAACAACACACAAATACAAAACCGCCACCATTGATTGGCCCCAACTACACGGAGAGAAGGAACTGATACTTTTTACCATATTTTTAGTAAAATTTTTATTTTTATTTATTTATTTTATTTTTACCACGAGATATGGTAGAAATTCTCATAGTTCTTGTACTGTTCGTTAGGTGGCGGCTATGACTTCCCAATACCAGGCGTGTTTGATCATTTTTACCATAGTATCTGGTAAATTTTATCAGATCCTTCTGTGAGTATCTGACTTAGTTGGAATTCGAATAAAACTCGTTATGTGATCTATTCGAGTCAACTAACTCTGAATGGTCAATGTAACTAATACTAAGTGATTACATCGACCAACCTGATGGTTGTGACAAGAATTTTCATTCAACTAACAAATAATTAGTTGGCGCAACGAAGTCGTTCTTTCCGTGTAAGCAGCGACTAAAATGAAAATAGGATATTACTTAAACCAATAACATTTAAAAAATAAGGCACTTATATTTTCCTCAATCCCAAACTCAAGGCAGGTTTTCAGGGTATATCGGTATAGGTTTTCCACAGGTTTCCCATGTGCATGACAGAAATCCTATGGCGAATGCAATATAGAGGTGGAAGTCGGATGCGGCTGCATGGGAGGTCGGCTACTGATCCGGACTAGATCCTCAAGGGGGATTGGCTACTGACCCGGTACGACCCTGTAATAGGCGGAATACCCGGAGATGGCACAAAATGCAACATATAAAAAAACTTATATTCGTCTCGATCGAGAGATGCGGTAACGTCTCGAAACAAGCACATTTATACTACCTCTTATCTCCATCGACGAGACGTAACAAAATTCTTTTACGCTAGCCAAGTAATGTTAGCTGTTTTCCAGCGGCCCTTCGCATATTGAAGATTTTCGACCCTTTTGAGCATATTTTTGGGTGAAATTAGATAACATTAGCTTAACATATTTCGATTCTTCATTTTCAATAGTGTATAAGTATAACAAAGATATTATACATAGAAGAGGTTTTTGGAAAAACTAATAAATAATATTCATGATTACTCTGTTATAAAATTAAGCTCATCTAAGCGATGTATACAGAATATTTTCTTCGATAATATTACAGGCGTTGACGTTCGCCTTGACGATAACCTTCAATTTCTGACGTCGCTTTATCTCGTCGGTGATGTAGCAATATTACTATATTCTGCGTGTACCATAGTATAATCTTTGTACGCTACTACTTTAAAGCAAATTGACTTTGCCGAGCCAATTCCATCCTCCGATCGCACCCCTCACACTTTTCACCTTCCTGCTTTTTCTTGCACTTCTTTCACCTCATCCATCTCGCTTTCTCATTCTATGCTTACATATACATACATACAATCTTCCACGCTGTAATTCCATGTTTGATACATACGACGCATTGATTTAGAGCTCTCAGGAGGGCGAGAAAACGTGCTGCTTCGCCAACTTGTATTCGTTTACTGACAAGTTTTAATAAATCACCGAGGGATAAAGTACAAGATGAAAAAAAAGAAATGGTAAAGGTAACGATAAATTGGTTGTTAAATCGGACCTTATTTAAAATGTTTACTGCAGCCATTGAACATATTTATTATGACAACGAACACAGTTAATGTGATCATAAAAATAGTCACCTGGACTACCAATATATAGGACTATTTACCAGAACTATCTCGATTACTTTCAGTGTGGCTGCCACGAATGTGGAGAGAAAAAGAGAAGGCGAAGAAAGTGAGAGCCAGGAACTCATACGCTGACCTGCATGGTTTACACGCTCGCGAATATTATGTACATGGTCACGGTAATAATAATGTTTTAGGCGTCCTCGAGACTCTGTGGAAAACCCGCCGACTACCTCAACGACCCGTCACGAACCACGTTGGCTTTATACCTACATATGGGTCATTCCGTACCAAGTGGGCAATTTGCCATCACGCCAATTATTCTATGAAATTATATGGAATTTTGTGAAAAGTCGGAATAGTCTGTCTCAACGAAAAAAAATATTATTACTTTATTTTGTCAAAAAATGGCACAAATTTTTTTGAGCGATTATGGAAATTTTTTTATTAAAAAATACATTCAAGAATTTCAATTTTGTACAGAAACAAATTTTTTATACGTTCAGTAACTTTGAATATACAGCAAATTGAAAAAAACTGAAATTAAATTTTGAGCAAACCATAGGTGCTAAAATTCTGAAATAATTTATGGATAAAATAATTTTGAAAAAATTATGAACACTTTTTACGATGATGTTAAATTCAGCAGTACCTCATTTCTACACATCCCAAGTGAACACAGACCCAACTCAACACAGGCAATTGAAGACGAATTAAACTAGACACATGGCCACTCGACGCAGCGAAACTGGACACAGTTGAACACAGGCTCAATGCAATACATAGTTTTATCATATGTATTGCGTTGAGCCTGTGTTCAATTGCGCCAAACCTCGTTTACCAATCGCCCAACCTGTGTCGAACTGGGACGTGTCGAGTTGAGCCAGGGGACAACTCGGCTGTGTCGAGTTGAGCCACGGTGCAATCTTGCTGTGTCGAACTGAATCAAGATACATTATTGCTGTGTCGAACTGAGCCACGGGTGAGTTTTGCGGTGTCAAGTTAGTGATGTGTCGAGTTTCGTCGTATCGAATTGAGCCATGGTACAATTTGGCCGTGTCGAGTTGCGCTATGGTACAATTTGGCTGTGTCGAATTGCGCCATGGTACAGATTGGCCGTGTCGAGTTGAACCATGGAGATTTCAGCCGTGTCGAGTTGCGCCACTGTAGAGTTTGATTGTGTTGAGTTGCGCCACGGTACAGTTTCGCCCCTACAACTTGTGCGCTGGTACAGTTTTGTTGTGTCAAGTTAGGACATGGAAGAGTTTTGCTGTGTCGATTTTCGTCGTGTCGAGTTAGTGATGTGTCCAGTTTCGCTGCGTCGAGTTGCCATGTGTCGAGTTAAATTCGTGTTCAATTGCCTGTGTCGAGTTGGGCCTGTTTTCACTTGGGATGTGTAGAAACGAGGTACTGCCAATTTGGGTGTTCCACTTGGTATGGAATGATCCGTATATTTACATATGTGTTCATACGAGACGAGTTTGAAAAACTCTCTCTGAATTTATACAATCTCATTCCTCTTATCGCTGAATGGTTGCGGTATGTTCGTATGTATAACAAACGTGGACGAACGACAGAGTCTCATACGATGAGATAATTTTTCAGCAAATTCGAGATGACAAGGCGTGATGGAGGGACTCGTCGTTCACCAGTTATTATACCATTTCATATTATAACTCGTATCCCCGTCGGTTTTTCACCCTTTCCGGGTTTCCTCACTTTCCTCTCGTTGCAGCACTCATCCTTCCAGTTCAGTTGGCGAGAGACCAGTTAGACTTTCCAAATGGATCCGAATAATTTATAATATTGGCTTATTCCTGGCCAGAGGGAGTATATGCACGTACGCCAGGCTGTTCGGTGTTGCGTTATGTCGAGTACTCTACGAGACTCTCCTTCCTCTCTCATCGTAGCTAACCCGCGTTATATTACACATCCTCTACCTTGAATATTCTCGGAACTGGTAGTACCCACCGATTTACTTACTGTGGAGCCGCCAGTGTCGCTTCCCACGCTGAAACTGTTACCTCTCTCGGTTCATCCTTTTCTCCCTCAACGAGGCTACAGTTCCCGGCGAGTTCGAGATATAGAGAACGAGCGAGCGTGCCGGATCGTTTGCCTAGCACTTAATCTAATTCCGTGCTCCGAATAATTTTCGCTTAGGGATCTTTCTACGGGATATTTCGTTCTCTATGTATATATGACGAACTTTCTATATAACGTATCCAAATGAGTTAGCCAATCGCGGTAACATTGTTTACTTAACATAGCGAATTAAATAGTACATTTATATATTAGGGGGTTTCAAAGTGATATTCTTTTCTTTATTTCTGTTGGTCTTGAACACCAAAAACTTCACTTAAAGTGGAATAAAGAATTCATTGAAAATCATTGAAATTTCTTTATGTGTCCTTCAGAGCAATTCAAACATTTTTTTTTCCTTCAGTACTATCCTATAAAGGTTTTAAAAAAATGTGAGTGCTTTAAAAGGCTTGGGGTTTTTAAAATTATTTTTGTATTGTAAATGTCGTTTGCGCCACTTTTTATTATCATTTTGGTAATGACAGAACAAAAATAACAACAGCGCTCAACTTTTGGGAGATTTTTTTTTAGTACTGTATTTAAAACTAACTTTTTGGGGGAAGAGACCAAGAATAAACTAAATTTTTTTATTATTTTAAACATCCTCCATAAATTGAGATGGTGCCACGAAAACGCGCCGTAAAAATTATGACGAAACTTCATGAAAATTGGGGCAAATGTGGCTGTAGGCTAAAATTGTATACGGTTAACTATCATAAAAAAGTTTATGCAGGAATTTCCCGGTGCTATAATATCACGTAGAGTGTCAGAAAGGAAGCAAAGGCTTTTAATTGAACCGATGGTCAACGTTGAAGGGATATCGTCTCGCTTGGCACGTCGATTGTGTGAAACGATCTTTCTCCCACTTTCCCTCTTGTAAAGCGTACGTGATTAATTGATCTATTATCATCGGACTGATTACAACGTCACTCCCTGTCAAAGTGTCAACAATGTTACGTTGGCTCGATGGGCCACAACAAGAGAAGGATGAGATGAGGGGGCGAATGTATAGGATAAAGTACAGAGAGAAGTGATGCATTAAAAAAAAAAATGAACGCAAGCGTATACATGCACAAAATACCAGCACGTGTCTGAACAGTAGCTATAGAAGCGTATTGAACGAGAGAAGGGTGGAAAGCAGTGCTTTCCGTGGGCGAAAGGAAACAGGGGCAAAGAGGGTTGAACGAGGGTTCGACTATAATGGGAACGAAATTAATGTTTGTTGCTCCCAAGCTTTTTACGGGCCGATCACGGGATTGCCTTTATGGGAAATGGCCTGGTGCGGCGCACACGGTGGTCGACGAACGGCTTTAGTTTCCGCTGTTCCCGGTGGCCCGCACGCGTTAGCCGCTCGAAGACTGCTGCTGCTGCTGTGGCCTCGTAAACACCTTTCGTTTTAACGTTGACTTGCCGTTGAGCTATATCATTCGGATTCGCGGTACGAGATCCTTTTACTCCTTTTCTTTCTTTTCTTTTTTTTATCAAGGCGCATATCACGAATCCGCATGAGGTAAAAAAATGCAAGCGATTCGAGATAACGCTTTTTTCCGCTATCCGCAATTCCATTTCCGTATGTAGTTTTTGCTTCCGAATGTGAAATCTTGTTTCCTTGATACCACATTTATCTGAATTGTGTTGATAATTATGACACTCAAATATCTCTGCAATATATACTTCGTTTATTATATGTCATGATATTTATTCAATTTGAACATTTTTCAAATCTTATTTATTATATTAATTAATTTTTTAATTTTCACTGTGGAACAAAACTAAAAAAGTTTCTCTGAAATTTATGGACGTATTTTTCTTTGTAGGATTTTTATGAAGATTTATCCATGCGTTGCGATCATGGATCAACTGTGTACCGATGCTATCTAAAAATCTAGAAGAAATATTAGTGATGCGTCGACACAATACATGAATATGTCGAGTTCGAGGACAACTTCTCGATTTTGGTAAGCCAAGCTGGAATTTCAGATTCAATGTAATGAATGAAGCCAAAATTGCTGTTATGGTCTAGATGGCACGATCGCGTTACGGTAGAACATTGAATCTCGTGATTTTCGCCTTCGAAATTTTTTCAAGAGCCTTGAAATAAATAAATAAATATTCATGTGCCACATCAAAATGTAGTCGAGTACGTGGAAATAATTTTTTGTGGAGATGTAGAATATCGAATATTACACAATATTCAAAATTAACAAGAATATTCAAAATTTCGCTTGCACGGACAAAACCTTTTAGCTAGGCTAGTAAATAATGTGAAGTTATCACTTTTTTAACAAAAGATTTGTGCGAGTCAAAAAAGGTATTAAACTTCACACGGAAAGAAAAAAGTAATTCTGGCTACCAATTCCAGCATATGCTGTGCCGCGTGTTAGTTACTGAAACTAAATCGAAATCGTAGTCTCAACTTTTTTTGATTGGTAGCAAAAATAGTACGTATAACCAACAACTTGGTTCCTGCAACTATTACGGCTGCTATCCAATCCAAACGATTCGTTACGCCAACCAACCAGTGAGTCGAGGTTATAGTTTCTTCAACCGACCGAGTAGTTGGCGGTATGCTAACTATTTCGATTGGTTGTCGGGACCGATAAATCAGTTTTCTCCTGACTGCGCTGAAATAACGTGATTCCGTCCCTGAAAAGCGGGAGGAAAGTCGCCGATATCTGACTGCGAGCAGTGCGCATATGCAACGAGCCAAAACTCCCTAGGGCATGTTGCCCCCTATTTTCGCCCACTTCGCAGCGCGAGCGCCGCGGTGCGCGGCGGTCCTGCTGGGAACCTCGAAGCGCGCAAAAACAGGGGCCACGATGCCCGAGCGATTCTTGCCTCGTATATCTTCCCGCTGCCCATGCACACGGCTCACGGCCAGGTATCGTCGAATTTTTCCTCTCGCTTTTCAGCACCAGAGATCACGTCACATTTCAACGCAATCGGAAGAAAAGAATCGTATGCTACGCAGGGAGGAAGCGCAATTTTCACCTCGTGCTCGAGCAGCCCTCGCTTCGCTCGGGCAGCTAACCTCGCACTCGGTGAAAATCGCGCTCTTCCCTCCCTTGTAGCATAATGTACTATTTTACAACTTCTTTTTTCTTTGTGTACATGTTAAATAATCGATACAAGTCTTTAATACAAGTGACAAATGCTAAGCGAGACTGTCAAAATTCTCGTCTCATTTCGCATCACTAAGAAATATCGAGTCAGCCTACTCGATCTGCAAAATTTATTGTGGACTCGTGTGATGGCTGACAGAAACTACAAAACGGTATGTAGCCAGCACAGTATCGACGACGAAGCTGCAGAATATATTTAGGTGACCAAAAGTAACAGGGTGGCGAGACTGGTTTCGAAGCACAGAAGAGAGAACGTATAAAATAGCATAGGGTAGTGAATGCATGGAGATACGGAGTCGCGAACTCAGGTGGTTTTACCATACAGACCAGTGGAAGCGAATGAGTGAGTGAGTGAGCTAGGAAGCGCACAAGCGGAGGAGTAATTAATGGCGTTGCCGCGCAATCGGTCACGCCGACCGAATTTACGGCGAGCTGAAGCGAAATTGGCTGGAAGGTTAATTCCCGTTGATTCTCGACTACGAGCTGTGCTTCTTCGACGCGTGAAACCCCGACAGCCAATAGCCATAGGCACTCAACCCTTTAACCCCTGGTGCAAGCGAAAATCGAAAGTCAACCGTTGAACCCTTCGCAAAGGGAAACCCAAGTCCACAAAGACATCCATTGGCTCTCATACATGAAGAGGCTGAATGCTATTGTGGTAAAATACTCGCTTCTTTGCGAAGCGCAATGGAAGAGAGTGTGAATACCCATCTTTCCAGAAAAATTTTTCTGTGCTGTTACGACTGTCACTCAATCCTCAGGGAATTTTCTCCTTCACTGTCTTTGTCGACTTTTGCGCTCAGTGAATACGAGATACCTAGTTGTGCCAACGTCTATATTTATTCTCGGTAGTTGACATGTTGTAGATATTTCCTTAGATACTCTTGCATGGTCGTGTATTTATACATCTTCGCGATGTCGTATTTACCAAAGAAAACTATATTTTTCTACAAACTTACACCGATATGCATTTCTCGAATATCGTTCTAAAATGTCAGCATGTCAACTGACTCGTGGAAGAATTGTAATGCGTTGCCAATCGTTTTCGGAAACGCGATTGAGTGGTTTTTCGGTAAATAAGTAAGTGGGTCGAACCAACGATGCTAAAAAGCGTAACGAAAAAGCTTGTAAAGTTGGTACTAAAGAGCGTAGATGAAATTTATATTCTGCCTTTAAATATCACTAGCAAAATTATAATTGCAAAAATAATTGATTTAACAAATTTTATCAAGATATTTATGCTTGAGCCTTAATGTTTAGCCCTAACTTCTTTTTTCAACTATAAAGTTGCGACACAATAAAGTTCGCGTCCTAAAAAGTGAAGTCTTTAAAGTATCTTAAGTAATTATTCAATGGTACAAAACTATTAAATGCTATGTCAGAGTGAAGATCATAAAGCATAGTCGATTGATTAATCATAACAATCTTTTTGCGAATGGAAAAAGTCGATTGAGCTCTCAGAGCCTTGAACTAAAACAAAGATCGCTTTAGGGGTAAAACCGGCGTTATTGGACCAGTTGAACCAATGGACCACTTCCATTTCTCATCTGTCATGGTATGATAGATCACAGTGAGGTGAATTGCACTTTATTTGCGATGTTGAAATATAGACATGACTTATACATGAATGTAGATTCGACAAATTGGTCTATATCTTAAAGTACAGCCAAATTTGACTTGAATTGATAGGCGAAACGGCAAAAGTACTATAAAATCGTGAACTCAAATGTTTGATTTAAAAAATGCTTCTTCATCGTACCTGTAACGAGTTTGAGGAAGTGTAGATATTGACATTGCTGATAGACAGACAAAGTATCGAAGAGAGAAAATATATGGTGATCACCAGGAATCAAACCTGGATTATTCTGGTATTGAGTAAAACCACTAACCACTGCGTCAATGTCATGTATCGATAGGTTTCCATAAGTTGCCTCTTTTTTAATGTGTATAAAAACTATCTCCGACAATTTCAATCATTTTTCGTTGACCCGCGTAAAAATGATGTGTCCAGGATGGAGTGTGGGCAGTCCGAGATGGAGTCTGGGTAGTCCAGGATGGAGAATGGGATTTAATCCAATCCCATTGTCCATTTTGGACTCCATCCTGGACTGCCCAGACCACATCCTGGACTGCCCAGAGTCCATCCTGGAATGCACGGACTCCATCCTGGATTCTGTCCTGGTTTTCATCCTGGACTCCGCATATTTTTTACGCGGGGAGTGATCCAATGACAACGTTTTTCTCCATATAATAATATTGATTGAATATTGAAGAGGGCGTATAATAATATTGAAACGCTATCACTAAAATCAAAAAGCAATAGACTTAAATGCATCTTCAAAACAAAATACAGTTAGCGACACGAGAATATCTACAGATAAGAATAGTGTTAAGTAAATCAAAGTTTCCGAATACAGACGATCTGTTCGATCGATATCGAAACAGAGGCTTTAAGTGCGATTCTACGATTGCTTCCACTCCGTTGATGCTGCTTCTACTTCCGATAAGTTTCTTCTCCACAGAGCACAGACAGACAACGTCAGTACCTTCAAGGGAGTTACCGATAGAAGCGTATTGCTATTGAGAGGGTAAGATCGCACGGATATGCGGGCAGAGTTGCACGTACTCCATGGTAAAGGATTCTCGGCTTCGAACAATCCTCTTCTACTGCCATCCTGAACTCAGAGCCGTAGGGGTTGATGCGTCAAGGCGAGAGAAACCAGCGAGGAAAGGGATAGAAACTATTCTGGGTCTATGGCGGTGATCTATACAGTCGGACGGTGAAGGGGGTGGACTTCGTCGAGAGGGCCTTGGCGGAGAAGGAGGTTTGCGGTAGGATGCGGTAAGCGGCAATGAATTAATCGCCGTGAACCGTGCAAGCTCGGTCCAATCCCCGACCAAAATCCCACGCCGCTCTGCTCTACCGCGGCCACCGGTTCTAGCTGGCAGTTCGCGCCAGGAGACCTAGGGGGGGCCTGGTTACTGGTGTCGCCACACCCCGCTCTAAAGCGCCTAAAACCCCTAATGCCCTTAACCGCAGCTACCGTCTACACCATGCTACGACGTTTCCTCCGTTGCCGTTTTAACGACGTCCGGTACGTCGTTCCCCAGCTTTCAGCAGTATGGGTCGCTTCAGAGCCTAAACCCAGGAACTGGGCCTAATGCGAGATCCTCGTGTTATTAGAAATCCCAAAAGCCTGCGGGCAGTGTGCGTCTAATCACTGAAACACAATCTTGCTGTATGCTCAGGATCATATTGATAATTCCAATCCTTATGGTCCGTTATGTAGACCTTGTAGAGGGTTTTGGGTTTTGTTTACGATTCATTGAGGGTTACGACAAACACTACTTCAAGAAAGTTAAGTCTAACATTAGAGATGAAATCAACTTGGATAAGGGGGTCAGTAAGTTATAATGTATTTTATACTTGAAAATATTATATTAACTTAAATATAATATTTCAATGACGGTACGGAAATATCCCATAGGCCGAAATTCACAGTTCGGCCTATGGGAGAGTTCTTTGAATCAAAAGAACGTTCTTTGAACCCAGGAAATTTGTTCTCCGGCGTTTTTTTTAATTTTCCTAATTCAACAATTACTTGCAACCTACAAACAGAAGAAACTATTCTGTGCTAGCGCAACTAGATAAATAGAGGCCAGAGCAGCAGCTCTTTTAGCACTGCACGCAATGGGGTACTCCACTATCCGTTATCGTACGTATCTTCTATCTACTCTAGTTGCATACTAGATTGAGAATAGAAATGCATTGTATGGATTGGGGTTACACCGATGTCTACTCCTACTCCAACTTTCGTTCTGTTGGATTTACAAAGAATTTTCCGCATGCGATTGTCATCTCTCGTTTGCTGGTCCTAAAAGACCTAATACAAGAAAATTGTTCAATTTACTAAAATGTCTGACGGCGTTTTTCTTATTTCATGAATGAACGGAAACGAAGGATGTGCTTTGAGTTCCAATAACTTGATTCCTTTCGATGGAAAGCGTATGTATTTACCTTATTTGAGCGCGAAGAGAAAATTTCGAAAATTGCTTCAACGCAAAAAGAATCTTACTTTTCCAAACCAAAGAGAAACAGAGGTCTTCGATTCTCGTACCTTTGGAATAAGTTACTCGGTTCGAAAAACTTCGTAGGGGAGTATCGATGGTATTCTCTCGGGTTCATCCTCACTTCGAGCTGCTGAATTTGAGCGAATTTAAGCTGATGCCACCAACGGTACACTAGAACTCGATGAGAAACGAAAATTCATTTCAATCTTCGTGGTATGGCGAGGGGAAAAGTTCGATGGAAAAAACATCGAAGAAAATCTTTCAATGAATGACTATACTGTAGCTACTGAAACGGTAGCCCCTTTCGATACGATCAACCGTTTTCGCTTATGCCAATCGTTTTTCGAAATGACGCAGCCATATGGATTTTCGATTGTCGAATATATTGCGAAAGCGTGAAGACATGGAAAGAACGAATGATAGAAATAGAGGATTTAACAGAAGTAGGATACACATAGCTACGGGAAAAAACTTATCAAAAAAAGTAAGTAATTTTTACCGGAGTATGAAAAACCTAACTGTTAAGAACTGGACATGAAATGTCTTGCAACTTTCCTCTTGTCTTTTGCTTGAATTGAAAAAAATCGAAAAAAATGAAAAAAAGATAAGGAAGACTAGGAAGAAGAGGAATAAGAGGACCATCATATCGGCCTTCTTCATCGCCGATCTGAAAATGAAAACTCGGTCGTACGATTTTTGCACCGCTAGAAGTAAGAAAACAAGTAAGTTGGAGATAAAGAATAAGAACAGGAACAACCCAAAAACCTCTTTGCGAAAGCGACAGAAGCGCAAAGACGTGCCACCAGCAACTTCTTCCTGCACTAGCGAAGTGCGTTTCTGTTTCCCACCTGTCTTTTTTAAAGTTTGGTACGTAACACCTTATGACAATAACAGCATCGTTTGCTGAGGAAATACATTACCGGCTGAGAGTGTACAAATAATACCAGGTGCAGAGCAGGAGATGTAACGTCTTCTCTGTGTAACATATAAATAATGTATAACAATATATTTTCTGGATGATTTAAAAACTCGACCAAACGATTGGTAACAATTGAATCTGATCATCGTAGATTTCATTTAAAAGTAGGCGAGAACATTAAATACATTCTTTACATTACTGAGAGATTTCTTGAATTTCTGTAGGCCTTTAATCATTAATGATCATCACTGTAAAATAATGAGGAAACAATTAATTTTACGGTGAATGTGATCATATTTTTGAATGCACTGATTACTTTACTTATTGTGAAAAAAACAAAGAGTACCAATATAACTTTTGACGCACATGTAATTTAAATTTAATTGGGAACAACGATAGCACATCAATCGAAATCGTATTTCGACTAAGCCCGTCTCAACTCCGTTACTCTGTTCAAACTTGCACACAGACATCAATTCAAACAAACATACATATCGAACAGTGAGCCGAAAGGGGAAACTGCGACAAACGCTGACATGGATTTACAGGCGAAGCAATAAATAATCGGCAGTTCCATTTCCCCCGGGGGCAAACTGAGCATTTGCACAGTGGGATACATACATAGGACGTACATACATACAGACGAGCTTGTTCGTCGTTTCACTTATAGCTACACGCGGTGCGCACTACGCTAGCACACCAGTTGTTTGTCTCGGTCCACGTGTTCTCCCTGTCCCTTACTATTTCCCATACTCAGTCGATGCTTTCCTATTTATCTTCATCCGCTTTCGGAGTACTGCGAAGATACTACGAGAGAAGAGGCGAACAAACGCGCACTTCTCACTCGGCTACTCTCATCAAACTCGGTGGACGGATGTGTAAAAGCCGTAAACATACCTCTATGTGCTACGTACGCTGTCTACGGTAAGCTTGACTGTACGAAAAGCAAGTGAGCGTTGGAAAAACGTTTGATCGAGGGAGAAAGACATATAGAAACGTACCTCTCGAGAGATATCAAATAAAGACTGAAAGTGAGTTGAAGCGAGACGAACACCGAGCGTCATGTACCCCTGCGAATGTTTTGTGCCACTTCCGTCCGTTCATTCCAGGACTAAAATTCGTTTGGATACTGCGTACGTACTTTGTCTTTGTTCGATGAAGCTTGTTTGCTTACCGTGATACTTCTATAGGTACTCTGCAAAATCTGTAGTAATCCGAACAGTTTCAATCTGCGGACCCAGAGGAAAGATATCTTTTTATTTATTTATTTTACAGTGGACGCGACAAGCCGTTGAAAATTAGAACAATGCTGGCAAAAAGGAAGCCGGACTAAATTACATATTAAGTCACTATCTGGCCCATAATGAGATATAAATGACCATATAACAATGCAAATATAAATTAACATTAAAAAACAGCGAAAACAGAGTGACCCCACGAACTAAACCGACTCAATTTTCTCAATATCGTTATTCAAGGAGCGCATAAAAGTAGATAATGGACGGTTAGAAAAATACACGAAAGTCGCATCAACGTTGCCATTTCGGAACATCCGCAAGAACGGCTCGTTTAGGCCATAATCTATATTGGTTATAACCAATAATAAGAAAAAGGTATTTGGGTATTTGAAGTATTTCCTACCTCCAAGAATAAATTAAAAAGTACTAGGAGGGCGCATGCGAGTTTCAATAACCTGTTAGATATAAATAGAAATCAAACAGTATGGCTCAAGCTGTCGAAACTAAATGCAGGTCTGATTAAATCTGTGAATAATCAGAATAACTTTCGCACTTTAATTTCCAAGTAGTGGAAAGTAACTATAAATGTATAGAATAATGCAAACGTAGTATTAACGCGCGGAATCAGGGGTTCGATAATTCATGAAGTTACCTCTTTTTTAATGTGTATAAAAACTTTTCTCAGACATACGTTTGATCGAGGGAGAAAGATATATAGAAACGTAACTTTCGAGAGATATCAAATAAAGACTGAAAGAGAGTTGAAGCGAAACGAACACCGAGCGTCATGTACCCCTCCGAATGTTTTGTGCCATTTCCGTCCGTTCATTTCAGGACTAAAATTCGTTTGGATACTTTGTCTTTGTTCGAAAATCTGTAGTAATCCGACCAGCTTCACCCTGCAGGACCAGAGGAATGATATCTAGGAATTAGCAGAAGTGATACAAATGCACACAATGCCTCGCGACTGGAAAACTTTTTGTCCTCCATAGCAGCTAACAGGATGACGTTACAAAACACCGCAGCTTCCGTCTCTCTGCACGAACGTGTACGACACTTTTTGTTCTCATCGTCGTCGAGGACATTGACATTGTTATCGCTCTTCCATTCCTTATACACTTTTTGACTTTCTCGTCTTCTGGCTTTTTGGCGTATTTCTATATATAGAAGAATACAGCCCGAACGAGCAGCAGCATCGTATTCCACCTACTACTTTTCTAACGACAAGCTTTTTATCTCATTTTTCATGTGCTCATAACGCGATGAAGTACTTCGACAAAGTTGTTCGATTCTCAGGGCCGCGAGTATGACGAGAGCAGATACACAACACAATATCACGGCGAATGTTCTGGACGGAGAGACGAAAGCACAAAAATGCTTTCTGCAAGTTGCACTATACACAAGATTCTGTATAGTGTTGTATGTGTGAAAAGAAGTTGTACAAGTGAGAGATATGGAAAGAAAATGGAGAAAGTTATGTATCGAAGTGGTACTATAGTCGACGAGATCCTGCACATCTTAACTTATAACTTATATCGACAAAAAAAAAACGTCTTCCTTTCCGCCCTATGACGAGTAAGTTTTTGGATCTGTTTTAAGACTTTCCACTGTTGTCATTCATAGTACCTCGTATTGTGTTCACCTTTTTGTTGTTGCAATATTTCTTAGAGATATAATTCAAAATTTCCATGAGTTCCAGACCTGATAAAAATCCATGACAGTCAAACGTTCCCTTTAAAATCTGGAAGGTCGATACTTATCGCTGGAGATTGTAATAAGTCGAAACTGCGAATATATAAAGGACTTTATTTCCGCTGTATGACGAGTAAGTTTTGGATCTGTTTTAAGACCATCTTGTTATCTTTTTTGTTGTCGCAATTTTTCTTAGAGTTATAATTCAGAATTCCCATGAGTTCCAAATCGGATAAAACTCCATGACAGTCAAACGTTCTCGTTAAAGTCTGGAATATCGATACTTATCGCAGATACGATTCTTGGCCCTGGTTACTATAATAAGTAAGTCGAAACTGCAAACATGACCAGCAAAGACTGCAAGCGCCTGTTTCCATCGGTTTCAATGCTCAATCTTTGCCGACTGCACTAGGCTGAGACAAACAAGATCATATTTTCCTCGTTGTTCTATAAATACTTAAGTCAAGTGTTACCCGATGTTTTCTGCTGCCTGGTTTCTCGAGCCTCTTTACTTTGCAAACTCTACCTGCTGTTTCTTCTGTTCCACTTCAGTCTCTTCTCGAGTCAAGCCCGGATTCTCCTGACTTTTTCGCTTTTCTTGCATTGGCGTCCTACTACTGTCTGCCACTCTCCGCTGGCTTCTTCACTCGCTTCACTCTCGCATACCAAGGAAACTCGTTCCGGTCGAGACTTCTACCGTTCGTAACAGCCAAAACGAAGAGAATGAAAAACAACAACTACGTGCCCGGAGCGTAATAAGAAGGATTCCGCGTGCTACTCGACAGAAAAATACGGATATTCTATTGGAGCTTGCTCTCCGTTGATTCTCTCTGTGCCGCCCCTTATACCGTATATGCTCTCGTCAGTTTCACGTAAGGATATAATGAATGGACACTCGACCTGCATAAAAATCTCTCTATCTTGATTTACCCTATAACTTCAACAATAGTATTGTTAACTATATTATTTTCATTTTTCAGAATTGTCACTTGTTGTTATAGCTGTATTTCAGATGTTTACAACATCATATGCGATAATATTTCACAAATTGAATGTGTGAAAATAAGAACAATTATAAAATTTGACTATAATTCGACGCCTTGTAAAAAATACTATTTTCCTACTTTGGTTTGTGCGCGATTCCTCATATACGTTAACGAATGCTTGGTAAACGCTTTGATGAACTGTTTTGTTCGAATTTATTATATGCTTGGTCTAATACAAACTTAACCTCTTGAAAACGCGCGAAAAGCGTAATTCGCTCAAAGGTCTGCTTAAAAATGAACAATAAATCTCGCTAGTATGAGTTCTCTAATGATGGAATTTCTTTCGACCTTATGGATAAGAGAAGCTGAGAATTACGAGAGGATAAAACAAGATAAAAAAGTATAAAAAATAGCGGTATAGCTGGGGAACAAATACTCTGCCCCACGGCTGTCATTATAATATGTATTTGTATATCTCGCACAAAGGTGAGATATGTAAATACTGAATAAAGAGTATCCATAAATATATATTTATAAATACGTGCCAGTACATGGACACAGATAGAGAATGTTGCGGGAATTTCCAGATGCATGCTTGTTGCTAAGGACATATAACGTAGTGGCGTAGACATCGACAGCTGCCGTAAACCTCCAACGATGTGAGATACTGGTGGACCACTGCTGTTGCAACGGCTTGGAAACTATAGTAATTATTCTGAAACCTTTGTCATTGCGGCTGTGTAACTCAGAAAAAGGCTTGGTTAGATCTACCAAAAACTTGGTTAAAAATGCTACCAGGAAAACCTGGCCCAACCAAGTTATCGATCAACATAATTAAGCACGGAAAGAAATGTTTGGTTGTTGCAACTACGTTTTCGATTTGCTGTACACAATGTCTAAAAAATTAGTTGCCTCAACCATATCGAATAGTAACCTCAACTATTCACGATTAGTTCTCGCGAGATTAGTTAAGTTAACTAATCCAATCGTTGGGACTACCATTCGAATCGTCGGTATTACCATTCGAATCGTTGGTATTACCATTTGAGTTGTAAGGGAAATAGAATAATCGATTGATTGTGTCAACTCATTTCTTGGTTATGGCAACTAATCTTGTTTTTTCCGTTAGGATTTAGTAAGACCACCAACTAATCTGCAAACACAAAGCGTGTTGCCAAGTTGTTTCCTATGATTTACATTGTAGTCACTTTTTGCACACTTTTAAGCGTGTTGCTTATCCATGATAATGATATGTTAAAAGAATACGCTTGTAAGTGTGTAAAAAGTGACTACAATGTAAATGATAGAAAACAAAAACCTTGGCAACACGCTTTGTTTTTGCAGTGTATTTCATACGTCTAGCCAATAATTTGGTTGCGCCTAATATTTTATTCTTGTTCAAATTTTTTACCTAGATCTTAGTAAACCCAACCAAGCCTTTGTCTGAGTGAATATTACATTATGCGTGAGATTGTTCCTATTGGAACAATTTTCTTGCAAATCAATTGTATTTGTATTCTATTTCTTTTCTTTTTATATGTTTATTCCACCCCGTATACCCTTTCCTTTTTTTATCTTATTATAATCCGACATACAGCTACTGATAAATATTCCACGTGGAAAAGCAATACGGTGGTTGATTGGCGATCATTTGCACTAAGGAAGTAACTCGAGTTCCTCCAAGAACCATTTCGTATGCAGCCTTGATTTCGAGGGTATAACCCAAATACAGTTGCCCTAACTTATATTGAAGATGCCTGGAAGCTCTTGAGTTTGAATTGGTGTTCAGTGCACGCCGCACGGCTGTTCCGTTTGCGATTCAATTGATAGAATACTTCGTACCTAGTATCCTCACTGGTATCTCTATGATAGGTAAATACCTAATTCTATTCGTCATCGAATAGAAATACCCCTTTAAAGTGCATAGAAGTCTGTCATGATCGTGTGTTTTCAGAGTAAGAGACAGCAGTAGAGTTGATTGCAAAAAAAAACTACCGCCGACTGGTTTTTTTTAGATCCTTGTGCTATAAAACAGTTCTCATTTCTTGATCAGGTTTTGTTCGCCAACTTCATTGTCGCTAACTTCATTGTCGTCAACTTCATTGTCGTCAACTTCATTGTCGTCAATTTCATTGTCGTCAATTTCATTGTTGCCAACGTCATGTGAAAGTTTTACTTTCTCTATAGTCACCTCAAGAATGAATATGTGCATGGATACGTTCAGAAATATACAGATACAGATGATCACATTATGTTTTCAATCTATTTATTAATAATCCAGTCTGAGACCGCACACGAACAATGAAATAGAGCCGAGACGGTAATGCTTCAGATTATTGGTTAACTTATTTCCTCGACATCACGTTGGTTTAACCCGAGCGCGTATTAAGGAGGTTGGAGCGCTTCACACTAGTCAAATCAGTGCTAAATTTTTAAAAGCGTTTCTACAATTTCTACACACAGCAGTTTCTACACACAGCAGCATTAGTTCTTGATATTCAAATACATTCGCAGCTGTCTTATGAACAGTAAATCGATCAATATCTCCAAATTTCCGATGTTATGTTTTTTCATCCAGTTTCGTAAAAGGGTAAACCGTAATATCAGTCCGATTATGACGAAACATAGCTCATTTTGATCAGTGAAAGATCCTTAATCGATTGACCGTCCGGATTTTCTATAGCCATCAGGCGTTTAAAAGTTACAGCCATTTGTATACTTGATGTTAGGTTATGATAAGATAAACAAACGGTTGTATCTTTTGAACTACTAATACGATTTAAAAAAATAGACGGCCAATCGATAGAATATCTTTTAGTAAACAAAATGAGCTATTGGTCGTCATAATTGGACTGATATTGCGGTTTACCCTTTTAAAAAACTAGATGAAAAAACATAATATCGGAAATTTGCAGATATTGATCGATTTACTGTTGATATCACAGCTGTGAATGTATTTGAATATCAAGAACTAATGCTGCTATGTGATTAACACCTTAGAACAGATTATTAAACCATCTGAAATTGTAGAAACGCTTTTGAACATGTAGCACTGATTTGATTAGTGTGGAGCGCTCCAACCTCCTTAAAACAACACTATAGATCGCAGCCTAAATAAATGAAATGTTAATGTCAATATTGATAAGTTGAGAATAAAGTTAATGAAATCGGTCGCATCAACTTTACACCGCAAAAAGTTTTAGTCCTAATGCTTTAATGGGTAATACCATTAAAGACTCCACACGATTTTCAACGGTGCACATGTCTCGAAATAACTTTGATACGTTTTTATGCACGAGCTGTTTCTTGATCGTAAAATTCCGGTTGTCTCGACAAATTAGGTGACACACTCGGAATTCCAATATGATTTACGATTCTTGAAGCGTACGAGCAGTAAAATTTCAATCTCCGGGCAATCGTCAATAGAAAATTCGTCTACAATTTTTGCTCGACGAGCAAACGAGTGTGTGTCATATTTCAATGTGAAGAAGGTCCTGCAATGAATGAGGTGGATACTGACATAATTCTAGAAAGAGAAAAATGTATAGGGATTCGCAGAGTTGAGTACTTTGCTATTATATTCTTATTCCGTACCGTATTCCCGGTCGCTGGGGGAAATATTAAGATTTGTCGACGCAATTGTCTTTTTTTCATATTTTATGTGTCTTAAATATTACGTGGCACGGTCGCGAGGCACGCTTCACCCACTCTACCCATATATATACAGAAATAGTGGTGGTAGAGTAGCAATAGTACTAGAAACAAAGCGCCTATACTGGAGTGCCGTAGCATCGATGGAAAAGAATCAACGAATAGTTGGATTTCCTTGTTTACGATTGCGAAAAGACGTGGACGACGAAGATGGCGGCGAGTTTGCTTTGATTCGTTGCACTGTGTTCACTTCCCCGACCAGCTACCAGTATTGGTATCCACAAAGAAGAAAATAAAGAAAGAAAAGCAAAGAAATACAGCATTCGAGTCACTGTCTCGGTTTTTCTGCGCTCACGATTCTGTGGACCAATTCCGACAATTCGAAGGATTAGAGAAGAAATTCGTTATTGATTAGCTGAAGTTTCATACTGTTTGGGTTGCTATGCACCCTCATACTCAAATGACCTAAACATCTCTCGTTGTATCTATCATTAACTCCTCGGAGAATTATAATACTCGTCAAAAATAGGAATGACAAAAAATAGGTAAGATCAAATGGTATGCAGTAATAATAGCGCATTTCCTATATTGATGGGTTTAAATGCACTTTCGTTGGATGTACAGAATAGGACAGAACATAGAGACGAACGTCGTGTGGAGCAAATCAGATTTAGTTGCAACGCTTCGCCGTATACACTCTGACAAACACGCCTTGTACCGTAAGAACTCTCTTCAATCGATCGAAGTTCTTATGGACAATAGGATAAATCACATCGGATTGGGATATTGGGAAAATACACTGGGCCTTGTTATCAGGATTTCGTCAGTGCCCCACTGTCTATCATAATGCACAGCCGACGATAAAAAATATAAAAAACAACAATGAAAATAATTTTGTTCCTACGTCTCATGAATTATTTGGAGAATTTTCTATTTTCTTCAAATGCTGTAGTTCTTTGAGCACTGTATGTACAGATTTAGAGGCAATGGCTCATATAGAGCGTCACCGAAGGATTCCGAGTTGAGTTGTACGGTATTACGGTTTTCGATAGATTTTCATTGGTCCTCCAGAAACCCAGCGACTAGGGGAAAACAAATATAACTGCCGTTCCGAGGGTGAAAGTAGGCTTAAACTACAATCGACTTATACCCTCATACATATTCTGTTCTACTCGCTATCCCCGTGATTCTGCGTTTGCATTTTGATTCAGGGAATTATCATTTTCGAATTCTAAATCGTCATGATATCCCAAATATCTCGCAGGTAACCCGACTCCTTCTGAAGTGAGAACCTTCTAATTCTGAATTGGTATTATCAAGAGAGGAATGCAGAAACCGTGGGTTCCACTGGAATGAAATCGGTGCAACGAAGTATACACAATGAATAACGCAGTCGCTTGTCAGATCTCTAATTCTGGTTACGTTTTGTACGCGAGGCCATGAGTCAGAAATGTTGACTGCCGTTCCAAGTGTCAAAATAGGCTCAAGCTACACGGAAAAAAAAGATTAGTTGCCATAACCAAGAAATATGTTGACACAACCAATTGATTATTCTATTTCCCTTACAACTCAAATGGTAATACCAACGATTCGAATGGTAATACCGACGATTCGAATGGTAATACCGACGATTCGAATGGTAATACCGACGATTCGAATGGTAATACCGACGATTCGAGTGGTAGTATCAACAATTGGATTAGTTAACCTAACTAATCTCGCGAGAACTAAACGTGAATAGTTGAGGTTACTATTTGATATGGTTAAGGCAACTAATTTTTTAGACATTGTGTACATCAAATCGAAAATGTAGTTGCGACAACCAAACATTTATTTCCGTGTACAATCGTCTTATGCTCTCATACATATTCTGTTCTACTCGCTATCCCCGTGATTCTGCGTTTGCATTTTAACTCAGATAATTATTATTTGAGAATTCTAAATTGTCATGATATCCCAAATAGTTCGGAGGTAACCCAACTCCTTCTGAAGCAAGAACCTTCTAATTTTGAATTGGTATTATCAAGAGAGGAATGCAGAAGCCGTGGGTTCCACTGGAATGAAATCGGTGCAACGAAGTATACACAATGAATAACGCAGCCGCTTGTCAGGTCTCTAATTCTGGCAACGTTTTGTGCGCGAGGCCATGAGTCAGAAACGTTGAATTCGCAAGGTGCTGCAATGCTCGACTATACTTCACGGGTGATACTTCTCTCCTCGCAACCTGTATATGTACGACTCAGACCCGCCTCTCGCGAAACGCGAGTTCGCAGGAGGATAACCTACTACAGAAACGGCGTCTCGGAGACGAGGGAATGTCTGCTAATCCTTTACAGGGAATTCAAGTGATAAATTCCGTAAATCCCTGTTCAAGCGGAGCCTTGCACCGCCTCACCTCGGCATCGTTACCATCGCCTGTATGTAGCATACTGCGCGCCAACGAGGAAACGAAGGACGCAACGAATGAGAGGAGTTGGTCGTTCTGCTCAGTAGGGGGCACCCAAACGCCCATAGCCTTGCCCAGAGCTTGCACGATTCTCGACTCACACTTTCTTACTTTTATATATACCCGCTGTGGGTTAGTCGTGGTATCTAAGTGCAGTATAACTGTAGATACGAGCTTTGGACCACCCTTTTCCACCCAACATCGCTGCCTGCTGCAACCCCCTTTTACTCTTCCTTAGCTTCGCCGGAAAAAAGTGGAAACCTGCGATTACAAAGACTTTTCTATACAACCCCCGACTCTCTTACCCTCTCAGCCTGAACGAGCAGCCACTCCTTTTCTCCTATTCCTTGTTTCCCCGGATTCTCACTATCCCCCACCTCGTCTAATACACCACCACGAGAATGGGAGGAGGCGCGAGAAGGAAGCGCGAGGGAGAAGCTCAACGTTTCCTATTGTTCCTCATCTTGTTCCGCCTCTCGTCGTCTTTTCCCTTCTTCTCACGTTCTATCTCCTTTTCCACCAGTCTCGCTCTTTGACCCCTTCCTTCCCCTGTTTCACGCTCCATCTCCCTTTTAGTTTTTCACTTCTCTCGTCCCCCTTCTCGGATTAAAACTTTCAAACTTTGTTACATTCCTTTTTTTCAGTGTTGGTGTCTTCACAGTGCTTCTGCTGAAGGGTGCAAATGATAGGCAAGGCGTCGTGATGACGTACTGGTGAAAATAAGCGACAGTGTGATCAAAACCTGAATGCAGTAGGTGTACGGAATTCCCGCGTAATCCAGGGCTTCCGCAACGTTAGGCAAATTTCAGTTTCCTGGCAAATTTAGCCCTTGATAATGCTCCATTTTGCATTTAGGTCCTCGATACATCAAGCTATTATTATGCTTGTACTCTCGGCTCTGAACTTAATCCCCCGCATTTCTCGTCTTCCTTCAGTTGAAGCTCATACCACGTACAACACTTTATCATAAAACTGCGAGTTTATAACATGTTAGGAAGTAATCAGTGATTATGCTCTTGGACTTTATAATTCAGTTCACTCGTCATAAAAAGGGAAGAATTTAATAAAGATAATAACAGTTCTAGTTAAATTTCCTGCATATGAAAAAAATCTTTACCAGATGCTGTCCATCATAAATGTACATTACGATCAGTCTTTTATATTTGGACCTTTTTGGCACACCTTCTGCGCGAAGTGTAACTGTTACAAATGTTCGTGGTTCGAGGGTAAAAAAAATCTAAGTTTCAGAAGTTGTATCGTGGCTAAAAGTGAGTTTTATTCACACAGCGACTACTTTTTCGTCGACGATGCAGAATATTCTGGTATGTGTTGCTATAACTACTTTTATCTTTCCCTATACGAATTTTGAAACAAATTTCCTTTTTTTATTAATTTCCCAAATGACGCTCCTATTTCATAACGGAAGATAAAGTGTACTACACTCTTTGCTTTAGTCTGACGCGTTTGAGATTTACATCCAATATTATCGAAAGCATATTGTGGGAATTCCTTCCTTCGCGAAGATCCCTTATTTATTATAACGTAAAAAGTTTGGGTTAACAGGGATGTAAGGTTCGTGTGTATTATTATTATGTATACGAAGGTCTAAAGTATGGAAGAAATCGATGATCCTCTTTCATATAATTCTCTCAGCGCAGCGTAATAAATCGTGAAAACCTAATATTCCACGGGCCAATATTGTGGGTAATATTAGATACGAGAGAGAGGGAATCTTAAGTTTATCACCCACCCTGTCGTTCATCTACTTAGTTTCCTTTTACCTCTTCGATATTCAAGAAAAATGTTCCCTTCAGACCTTCAAATGCGTTGATGATGTTGAACTGCGATGCGATATTTGTTACAGAGGACTCAAATTATATTTACGCTCGACGACAGTGAGGGAAGGTGACGTAGGAGCCGGGGAAGTTCGATGGTTTTAGTTTACAAGAACGTGAAGGAGGAAAGAGATCCTCAACTCTGTCGTCAGCGCAGCAGGATGATATAATGTACTCGATAATTCTCAGGCAGGTGGTATAATATTATTCGATAGTCCTGTGTTATCAGAGTAATTGCATCCTTGACTCTTGGCCCTTCTCTCGAAAGTATATACCTTACTACAGCAACCCTCTTCTTACCTTTATATCTATAACGTTCCTCTTCATTTTGTTCCACTTGTGCTGCGCTCCCGCTACGTCTCACTACCTATTCACTGTACCAGAAGAAGCACTATAGCTTTTCTTGACTCACTATCCACAGCTCCTCTGAAACATCGTAAAGGCTCCCACCCGTTCAATCTCTGAAGGCTTCACTACCTCGAGATATATATCAAGTCTGTAGATGGAATAGGGACGTACTTGAATTCTCATGAAATTAAATCTAAATGTAGAACCAGAACTTATTAAAATTTCCCCCTCGTGCAAGTATGTATACGACATATACTATGTAATTAATACTTGACTGAAAGAACTACAAAATAAAGTTAATAGAACAGACGGAATGACATTTTTTCGTTCAGACTTGAAACTTCATCGAATAGAATCTCGTCATCTGGACAACAAATAATAATATGAGAGATTTCAGTAACTGCGATTTCGCCATATGACACTTATGTTCAAAGACGTGGATTCTATCGGTTTCTTTATTTATTTATTGAGATCATGATACGCGTATAGTGCCACTTCATTTGTTCTTACTCTTTCGACTCGATACATTAGTTGAATACATCGTTAATTTTCAACGTCACGACTGAACTATCGCACTTGTCTATAATGTACGAGAACGCGAGTGGCGAGAATGGAAAGGGCTGTACGACTGTTCGAAAGAGGAAAAGCGAGAAATCGCAGAACAACTGGCCTAATTCATGGCGAATGGTATGTACTGTAGCGTGGATTGCTGGGCACAAGAATTGTACGAGAACTTGTGAATTGCGAAACTTTGGAACTTTAAAAATCTCTCAGACAATTCCAGAGCGTTCTTGCTCTGTGGAGGCTATAGATTTTACGTGTTTTCTAGGTGGCAGTGGTCCGAGCGGAGAAAGCGGCCGGGGTGCAGGGAAGTAAATCTCCGAGTACGTACCGCAACTCTCGGGAGCCGATAGGAGAAGGGCAAACTCGGGCGCAGTGTCTAGAGCGAAAAGAACGAAGAAGAAACGCGACGAAGAAAGAAAAAAGGAACGCGAATAAGAGACGGAACACCAAAAGAGATATGTCTCATGGCCGGCCTCCTTCGTTCTTAATAAATTCTCCGAGTAGAGTTAAACTAATTAGTGGTACACTCGCAGAATTTTAAATAAAATCACTTATCCACAAGAGAAAGGAAACGCGAGGAGGTTTGGAAAGAAGTAGAAGGGGTTTACGATCCCCGGCGGACTCACAGTAGCGGACGCCATAAAATACGAGGAGAGTCTTCTTAGAAAGAAATTTCGGTATACTATAGTTACTGGACGCCTGAACAGCCACGAGCGGCTGTGTGCAAAATGCAATTCAAAAAGCAAAACACGTTTCTATCTTCTCTGTTTGATCGGAGTTCATTAATAAAACTAGAAATGTAGATGATTCTATTATGCAACAATTATTTGCAAAGATTTTAAACGAATTTTGACTGAATGTTTTTTACGCTTCACCTCGCGAAGAGAATGGAATTAAGAGATGCGGTAGCGTCTCGAAACAAGTATATTTATCGACATCTGTTTTACCGACCGACAACGAAGGTTTCCGCGACTTCTTGTATACGAACCACATTTGTAACTATTCCATATCATTATTTTAGCAAATTCGGAGGATTATGAACATTCCGTTCGTTGCCAGTAGATGCATTAGCTCAAAATGGTGAGTTAATGCAGAAACATAAAAATTCAATGATGATCCAATTCAGTGCATTTCACAAAGTCGCCAAGTACTGAGGTTTAATTCTTCTCCCCTATTAATTAACTCAATGAAAACAAAATTTATTTTATGTCACACTGTGCGTAAAATGCGATTTTACGCACGCTTCGCGTGCGTTAAACTGCATTTTCTTACATCGTAACATAAAATATCGTTCGACACTCGTGCGAAACACTTTTTCGCACTTAAAATTCGATTTTACATCTCGATATTCCGGGTGTAAAGTGCTACTTTTTTCAACACTGCGTAAAAATGCGGGCGTGAAATGAAAAACTCGGATTTTTGTGTTTAAATATCCGATTCATACAAAGAAAAAGAAAACGAGAGGGTCCTTATCATACTTCGGATGCTTCAAATTCTACCTTGCCGATTCTACCGATAATATCCGATATATAATTTTGTTAGATTTCGTTTCTTATAATTATTATTATAATTGTTTATATTGAACAATACTTTTGTTCCTGTATCACTTATATATTGTTATATAATCTAATATGAAATAAGAAATATATTTTTGCCGTTAAAAGCTAATATTCGTTTTTTTTTTTTCGAACAAGAAAGTGTTTTTTTGCAGGGGGCGCTCCGCCCCCCAAAACCCCCGCGCCTGCCTCGCACTCCACTTCAATAATTTCTTGATTTATCGCGGTATAATAAGTTATTTACATGCACGAATTTTCTGCACACTATTGCAAAAAATATCGTATACAACGCGGGCGTACGATTTACAACCTTGTGCTGATAGGCACAGCCCTCGGGCCGCGTGATCAGTACGCGGGCGTAAAACCGTCCTTTACGTCCATGTTACATAATATACTATTGCTTTTATCAGCTTATATATTTTTTTTGTAAATTTATAATATGCAGGATCCCCATATTCATAAATAATCAACAACGTACTTGTAGACGTACATATTTTCAATTTATTTCAAAACTTTTTGCACGCACAGGATGTTACTGACGTAAATGTGCTTGTCTCAATTGTTTCACACATTGTGTTTTTTTAGGGGAGTGGAACTCCACACAGATTGTGGTAGTGAGGGAAAAAAAAGAAGAAAATAATCAGCAAAGGAAAGACAATAGTTTCAGCAGAGGAATGTCACAGAAAGTAGTAGAAACAAAAGAGTGTTGCACTTTTCAAACCTTTATCTAGAACTACCGGTGCTACACACATGACTCGTGGCTACACACTGATTCCTTTCTTCCTTCCTACGGTTCCGTTGAGCATTCGAAGCAACTATCCAATTTCCGAGAAAACGCGCCGTGGAGGTTTTCTCCAGTAACCTGGTGAAGTGATTGATGGGGAAGGGGACGAAGAGGACGAGAGGAATCATGAGAACGTTTGCGAGAACGTTGTCACTGGTGAGAAGAAAGACCAAAATTCAAGGAAACCGCTTGGATATGGATAAGGATCGATGAAAGTGAGACACAAGAAAGCAAAGGGAGATGGATTTTGCTTAGCATCCCAGCGATCCGGAAACTATCGCTTTCTCTATCGTAATCCGTTAGTACCAATAGCGAGTGCACCGAGAGAAAAAGTTTCTTTGATTTAAAGAATTCTCTTTGAAAACTCGTTCTGTGAAATGTTTCTTTGTCAAGTTCTTTGAATTATCTTAAACTCAATGAAATGTAGTGACGTTGAATTAATGACAATGTTCTATAAACCAATGAACCGTTTTACATTGATTTCAAAGAAGTAATAAAGTAACATGTCGCCAAAGGAAACGACTTTTCATGCAGTACTAGATGTAGAAAAGTTATAGAAATAATTCTAAATAATTTATTTAAACAAAAACCCCGATACCCGTCAATCCATTTTCGTTTCAATAAAAACCGTTTCCTGGAAACGACGCAATGATCTTTTTGCCACTATATATAGATTCTATATCCGACGTATATCTACTAGTATACTTTATTTCTATGGGGATCCGCTAGTAATAGACTTTTGGGCCCTGACGAGGAACCAGAAAAGAACTGGCTAAACTTCCACTGAAAAGATTGGTTCCGAGGGTGCTTAAGGTTCAAGATTGTGACTACGAGTCTGATATGTACTGACACAGGCGATAAGTTTTTCCTTCTTTCGCGGAAACTCGTAACGTTTTCCTTCCACGTTTACATTGCTCTGCGTTTTCTTGTACAAAATGTGCAGTACTATACGGTGCACAGACGTAACGAGAGTTTTCGTCCTGTGGATTCGGGATTAAACTGGTCCGACGTTGAATTCGTAGCGTTCCGTCGTAAATTGCTCCAAAGAATTCGATATTAACGGGGGCGAAATGGTGGACGAGGGGAAAGCTAAAGGTAAAAGGATGCTAGTGGCAGGCTTGGTAGCAGAAGAGAGCGAATGTTCCGGTGGAGGACGAAAACCGAAGAAAGAAGAAGGGTGGGTCGAAGGTATTAATGCTGCTGCGTTCACCTCAGACGCCAACCGAGCTGACAAAGCTCTCTCTGCAGTCTAGCGAGCACGAGGAATTCCAGCCAGAGCATCTCTAGGTATAGAAGCATGAATGCTATAAGGTATAGTACAGCATGTACTATACCATCTTATAGTGTAGACTCACACATACGCAATTTGTAATCGGCGGGTTTCACGAGATAAGCAGCAAATCTTCCGAACCAAAAGTATCAGAATCAATCATTAATACAATACCATATATAGTATGAAGAGCATAATACAAGTGGTAAGCTAAAAAGGAAATCTGGATTCCGGAAAACTATAGACAGTTTGACCTGGACAATGGGATTTATAAAGAGACTGGTTGGGGGTTTGGAAATTATGGGCAGGTTGATTTGGATAAAGAAAATTATGGAAAGGTCGACCTGTTCTCTAAAAAATATATGCAGTTAGACCTGGTTAATGCGACCTATAGAGTGATCGACAAAATGTTTCTGGACGAGAAATTGCCATTTTTCAGGAAAAAATGTAATTTTTTCTTTAAGATATTGAATTTTGGCCTTCACTATCGTTCTCAAGTCGCATATTCTACCTCAGAAAGTACCGGTTACACGCCATTTACGATGATTTAAAAAAAGTGACTTTTGTCCGTTTCTGATTTCCGAATGCGCAGATCCGATTTCCGGTAGGAAAAACCAACCTAAATTTCGTTTCTTTAAGATATTGAATTTTGGCCTTCACTATCGTTCTCAAATCGCATATTCTACTACAGAAAATACAGGTTTCAACCCTTTTAACTGTTATTTTTTAAAAAAGTAACTTTTGTCCATTTCTAATTTCAGAATTTACAGATCCGACTTCCGATCGAAAAACCAAACGAAAATTTTGTTCTTTAAGATATCTAATTTTGGCCTTTACTATCGTTCTCAAATCGCATATTCTACACGGAAAAAAAGGCTTGGTTGGAACAACCAAGTGCCTTGGTTATATATGCGCCAGACAATTAATTGGTTAGGCCAACCAAGTTATTTGTTAGGCTACCAATTTCTTGGTTGGTTTAATCAAGTCACTTGGTTAGCTTACCAAGTCACTTGGTCAGTGCACCCAAGAAATTGGTAATCTAACAAGTAACTTGGTTGGTCTAGCCAATTAATTGTCTGGCGCATATATAACCAAGGCACTCGGTTGTTCCAACCAAGCCTTTTTTTCCGTGTACTACAGAAAATACCGGTTACAAACCTTTTTATCATAATGTAAAAAAAGTGACCTTTGTCCTGTGAATGAATAATATAACTTATATGAGTTTAGATGCATCTTAAATCTATCTAATACCTACTATAATAGTGCGACTAACTTTACGTATCATGTTCTTGTTATTGGGATTCAGAACAATAATCCTGTTTAGAAAACGCACATTAAACCGATTGATATGACAAATAAAAACTCATTAATACCGATAGCAACCATTTCGGTTTCAACGAGAATTGTGTCAATTCTATCAACTTGAATATATTTCAATGGTATTTTCGAAGCAGGGAGCAGTAAAGGGAATGTGCGACTAAAAACGAGAGAAAATAAAAGAGCATTGCAGCTTGAGGATCTCTCTCGGATATTTGTACCATGTGAACGCTGGCTGTTTGAACCACAAACTAACTACGTGCTCTCGCACTATTCAGTACTTCCATCGGCGCAGAGAATAACGGTGTAGACCTCCTCAAGTGGTGCTTCTTGCTAACAGTATATTCAGGCAATATTCATCTTCCTCCAACTCCTATCATAGCAATCCCAGGTCTTTGCAATGCATATAACCCTT
This sequence comes from Ephialtes manifestator, assembly GCA_963970395.1. NCBI lineage: Eukaryota > Metazoa > Arthropoda > Insecta > Hymenoptera > Ichneumonidae > Ephialtes > Ephialtes manifestator. Next base: position 932,498 of record OZ019973.1, read on the forward strand.
GAAACTATTCCGAGAGTCCATATTCGCCAGGGAATCATTTTTAAAACTTACTTGGTAGATATGCATACTGGAATATTCTGAGTAATCCTACTTCACCTTATCTGTTCTATATTCAAGAAACAGAGATGTTTAGTAACCTCATCCAATTCCCCGTTAAGAAAGAACAACAACACAGTTTTTGTCAAAAATTTTCTAAGTGCATTCCCAAAAGAGAATTAAACGAAATAATTCTTAATAGAAAGACCTCATCCAATTCCCCATGGAAAAAGAAGGGGAGAAAAAAGATTTAAAAAATTTGGCCGTAATGCTTTTAAGTCCAATCTTAAAAGTGAATTAAATGAAATAATTCTCAAGAGAAATATCGAATCCAACTCCCCGTTAAGAACGAACAAAGAAATTCTAAAACAAATTATCAGATTTACTTCTTGCCAGAAACACTTCTTCCAGTTCGTTTTGAGGGGAGGTAAAATCTACTCCGTCGGTAACAAAAACTGTAATCAATCTTTGAGAGTACACCGAACGTTTTTTGATAAAAGAAAAGTCTTACATCATTATGATGTAAGACAGACTTTTGTTTTCCAAAAAAGATCAAGTTTCTGAGCATTCTTGTTTCAGAAGGTATTCGCTATCTTTCTCGCATTCATGGATGTTTCACCTCCTCTTAAGATGATGCAGAGTTGGAAATAATGCATTATTTTTTTAATGCATTATCGTTTTTTTACCCATTACTTTAAAAATGCATAATGGAATTCGGAACCATTACCCATTACTTTATTAATGAATAATGGAACTCATATCCGTTACCCATTACTTTTTTAATGAGTAATGGAACTCATATCCGTTGCCCATTACTTTTTTAATGAGTAATGGAAGTCGTATCCATCACCCATTACTTTTTTAATGAGTAATGGAACTCACATTCATTGCCCATTATTTTTTTAATGAGTAATGGAACTCACATCCATCACCCATTACTTTTTTAATGAGTAATGGAACTCACATCCATCACCCATTACTTTTTTAATGAGTAATGGAACTCACATTCATTACCCATTACTTTTTTAATGAGTAATGGAACTCACATCCATCATCCATTACTTTTTTAATGAGTAATGGAACTGACATCCATCACCCATTACTTTTTTAGTGAATAATGGAACTCATATCCATCACCCATTACTTTTTTAATGAGTAATGGAACTCACATCCATCACCGTTTTTTAAAGTAATGGGTAATGAACGTGATAATGGATATATGATAGTCCCATTACTTTAGAAAAATTTGCTTAATAAATAAATATATAAATAAATACATCGGAAAATCGTTAAAAAAGTTAATAAATAAGTAGATAAATAGCAAAATCGTTCGAAAAATTGAAAAATAAGTAAATAAATATAATATCATTAGAAGTCTGCGGTTAAAACAGGTCGCGATAGACGGGCGATCTCTCAGAGACGAACTATCCGGATACCTGAAAATCTTAGCAATAGTCCTTTGCGACCTGTTTCATTTCTAACTTTTGACTAACTTTTAACTAACTTCTAATTTTTGACTAACTTTTAACTAACTTCTAATTTTTGACTAACTTTTAACTAACTTCTAGCTTTTGACTAACTTTTGACTTTTGACTAACTTTTGACTAACTTCTAACTTTTGACTAACTTTTGACTAACTTCTAACCTTTGACTAATTTCGAACATTTGACTAACTTTTGATTAACTTTTTACTAACTTTTGACTAACTTCTCACTTTTGACTAATTTTCAACTAACTTCTAACTTTTGACCTTTGACTAACTTTTGTCTAACTACTAACTTCTTACTTTTGACTAACTGTTGACTAACTTCTAACTTTTGACTAATTTCTAACATTTGACTAACTTTCAACTAACTTCTAACTTTTGACAAAGTACTAACTTTTGACTGACTATTCAGTAACTTTCAACTTTTGACTAACTTTTGACGAAAGTTAGTCAAAAATTAGAAGTTAGTCAAAAGTTAGAAGTTAGTCAAAAGTTAGAAGTTAGTCAAAAGTTAGTCAAAAGTTAGTCAAAAGTTAGAAGTTAGTCAAAAGTTAGTCAAAAGTTAGTCAAAAGTTAGTCAAAAGTTAGAAGTTAGTCAAAAGTTAGAAGTTAGTCAAAAGTTAGTCAAAAGTTAGAAGTTAGTCAAAAGTTAGTCAAAAGTTAGAAGTTAGTCAAGAGTTAGTCAAAAGTTAGTCAAAAGTTAGTCAAAAGTTAGTCAAAAGTTAGTCAAAAGTTAGTCAAAAGTTAGAAGTTAGTCAAAAGTTAGAAGTTAGTCAAAAGTTAGTCAAGAGTTAGAAGTTAGTTAAAAATTAGTCAAAAGTTAGTTAAAAGTTAGAATTCAGTCAAAAGTTAGTCAAAAGCTAGAAGTTAGTTAAAAGTTACTGAAAAGTTAGAAATGAAACAGGTCGCAAAGGACTATTGCTAAGATTTTCAGGTATCCGGATAGTTCGTCTCTGAGAGATCGCCCGTCTGTCTATCGCGACCGGTTTTAACCGCAGACTTCTAATGATATTATATTTATTCATTTATTTTTTAATTTTTCGAACGATTTTTCTATTTATCTACTTATTTATTAACTTTTTGAACGATTTTCCGATGTATTTATTTATATATTTATTTATTAAGTAATTTTTTCTAAAGTAATGGGACTATCATATATCCATTACCACGTTCATTAAACATTATTTTAGAAATCGGTGATGGATGTGAGTTCCATTACTCATTAAAAAAGTAATGGGTGATGGATGTGAGTTCCATTACTCATTAAAAAAGTAATGGGTGATGGATGGTAGTTCCATTACTCATTAAAAAAGTAATGGGTGATGGATGTGAGATCCATTACTCATTAAAAAAGTAATGGATAATGGATGTGAGTTCCATTACTCATTAAAAAATTAATGGGTGATGGATCCCTGCTCCATTACTCATTAAAAAAGTAATGGGTGATGGAGCCCTGCTCCATTACTCATTAAAAAAGTAATGGGTGATGGATCCCTGCTCCATTACTCATTAAAAAAGTAATGGGTGATGGATCCCTGCTCCATTACTCATTAATAAAGTAATGTGGGATGGATCTCTGCTCCATTACTCATTAATAAAGTAATGGATAGTGGATGTGAGTTCCATTACTTATTAAAATGTAATGGGTAATGGATGTGTGTTCCATTATTCATTAATAAAGTAATGGGTGATGGATCTCTGCTCCATTACTCATTAATAAAGTAATGGGTAGTGGATCCGAATTCCATAATCCATTTTTTTCGTAAAAAATAATGCATTATTTTCACATTAAAAATTTCACAACTCTGAGATGATGTGTTAGTGCTCGGTCGGTAACAAAAACTGTAAAGCGTTGTTCTTGGTCACAATTGATATTTCAGTTGCGTCTTGGTACCCTTGCAGTCAGTACTTCTCGACTTTTATTCGAAAAATCAACCGTGGCGACGAATAACGCTTCAGGAAGATTCAGCTATCTCACTTGCACTTATGACGATCTGAGAGAGACAGACGATATGAAACACATTACCTTAACATTCTTCTTTACTTTTTTAAGGAAGATTGAGGAAATTACAAAAATTTGTAATAGAGATCCGCTCGGTAGTTCGGTTGGATCACTACTGAAACGTTAGACGGCTTTGGGTCGCTTTATACAGACGACGAGACAGGGCCGACCGGCGCACCAATAGCGTGCGAGCTGTTCGGCGGCTCGGCCGCTCTCGAACTTAGAAATTTCTTGAAACTATCGGTTACAAGTATAAAACAGTCTAAGTGATAACTTCTACATTTTCTTACAGCTTTCAATGAAATTTTGTAGGAATGAATATAAATATTAGTTGGAGGTTTGGTAGGTTAAAAAATGTAAGTGAGTGGGTTTTTAAGGGAGAATGCGTGCGTGTAACACTTTCGGCATTTCCTATACCGATGAATTTCACGAATCGGCTATGGAAACTTCAGGAAAGAATGGTACACCTAATCTCAGTGAAATTCGATAAAAGTATATTCGTGCATTTTACCATAGGCTTCAATCAGAATTGGACTATAAGCTGGATATGGAAGCGATACTAGGAACCAATTTCGCAGGAGGGAAATACATATGCAAAGGTTTTGGTGATGTTAGTTGTGCTCTCTCAGCGTTAGTTCCAAGCGATTTGGCTCTCATGCGATTTAACACGAAGGCTATTATAACTCAATATAGGTATATAATGGTTCACGCAAAGGGTCCTCAGCGCCTCACCATCGCCTCCGCCGTTCAACCTGGGCCAGACTACCCTCCACCTAGCGTTATTATGTGATGCGACTCTCTGCATACCACTAACTATATACATATAGGTAGAAACCGCCATTATATAGTTTAGGCTCTGGAGATCGTTCGAGAGGGGCTCACCACCCTCGCGCCATTCCCAACGAATATCGAATTGGCATTACCACTTCCGACGTCATTTTAGATAACACGCACCCTGTTCTTCGCAGAAAGACCTATGAGCTAGGCGTCTCGAGTTATATATTAGCTCGGACGTGATGTAAAGCCACTTTTCTATTGACTTGAAACAAAAACGATCGAGGATATCTCACCAGCGCCTCTCATTCCTCTTACCTTTCTGGCATCTTAGTTCGGATAATATTATGGATAAACGACAGTGATGGTATTGAAATCAGTACACGGTCAAAAATTATTGGTTGGGATGTCTCTCCAGCGCGTCTCATTCCTCTTACCTTTCTGACATCTTAGTTCGGATAATATTATGGATGAACGACAGTGATGATATTGAAATCAGTACACGGTAAAAAATTATTGGTTGAAGGGGATCCAAGCGGCAAAATTGGTTGGAACAATAAACTAGTTGGTTGCAGAATCGAATCAGTTAGTTGGGTCGATAAACCAGCTGGATGGGCCAGCAAATTGCATTTTCTTCATCTTTTTCTTCTTCTTGTACTCGAGTTCTATTTTATTTGCTACACAAATGATATAGATTTTGTTTCATTCAATTTGCATACAGAAAACAAAAAATAATTTTTTTTAAATACCGGCACCTCCTATTCACTTTTATCGGATTTTTTGCGACTAATAACTTAACTCGGCTGACTCTCTGAATCAAGAAATCCGTTCCTTTGAATCCGTACAATGTTATATTTGAAATTCATATGCAAAATTTCATTTACAACGAAAAAATATTTTCTTGAAATCAATAAAACAAAAAATGTATTCCACCTGTTTCTTTGGAATCAATGAAATATTTTTTCTCGGTGTGTCTTCCCTTCAATCATTGTCTCCCCCAGTTAAACGTAGCAAGCACGGCGTGCAATTATTTTCGTTTCATTTTGCACGCAGTGTGAGGTTTTACTCGGCAGGGTCTGCCCGTCTCATATTCAAATCAAGCATTAAAATATATGCAAGTTATGCCAGAATTGTTTTCTTTTCCAACGTCTATACTTACTTTCATTCTAATGGAAGTCCGGTTTTTGCCATCTCCCTTACCTTCATTTCCGCCTGTAAACGTTACCGAACCGGGGTTCTATTTAGTATCTTTGTCGCTCTACGCGCATTTTCTTCGTCCGGGTTCTTACGCTGAATAATTTTCTTCGAAACTACATCAGTAGATATGCCGAGTTTCATCGCTATGCCACTACTTAGCTCGCGAAGCGTCAGTTCTCGTCGCCGTTGGTCCAGCAATAATCATTTAGTAAAAAAAAGTACTTTCATGACATTAACTGACAAATGGAAGCAGATCAGATATATATATCGACCATCAAATTTGGGCTAGTGAAGATTGCTGTTGTGGAACTGTCGTCATTTTCATTTAAAAAAGATACTAATGGCGAGGGAATCCCGGCAGAAAATATACCATAAAATTTCATAGTAATTAACCACTTAATTTTTGCGAAAGTATGAGTCAAGCAGGTGTATTAAGCTGGTTCTCCCACTTTGTCTATTGGTTTTCTATACCTGCGAATTATCGGCTTTTTAAGGGCTGTCCAGAATCACGCCGCCATCGTAACGACTTCTGAACATCTAGGAATTGTTCCAAAAATGTAAAAAACGGTGAAAGTTCTTTTATACATTATTTGCACGATAATTATAGGCTATTTAATTTTTTCGAAATCATCTTTTAATTTCTACACGCATCAATTGAATACACAAAGTTGCAAAACTCAGGCCCAATTATCATTTTCAAAAAACCACCCCAGGACTTCGAACGGCCATAAACCCTAGTTTATTCGAAAATTCTTTTGCGTCATGTATCTTAAATGCATACACACATTTTTTTGTGCTAGCTAATTTTTTGTTGCTATCATTGATAGTGTAATCAATATATAATAACATCCACTAATTCACAGTAAACATTAATTTTAGTACTAAACGCCACAAAACAGAATATTTCTTTTTCATTCCGAATGTGAGGCAAGCTTGACGGTCTAACCACGGGTACATACGTAACCACGGTTCTAACAGAAGGAAGGGTAAGGGGAACGGAGGGGGATGAATGTTGATGATAGAGGTGAAAGAGGGTGATATGACGAGAGTAAAGACCTAGCGCAAAGCTGAAGGGTGAGCAGTGCAAAGAGAGAGAGAGAGAATTGGTCAGGGTTGACTCCCGTCTGTGTACCTGGTCTAGGTGTGACAATCAGAGTGCGGCTACGTGGCGAGATCAAAGCGAAGCATCTCACACTGGACTCTCGGTAGCAATGCATCGTTGCTGTCGTTGGTGTTACCTCCGGACTCAACGCTACGCGCATACGTTCCACGAGAACACCAAAGTCGAGAAGCTCGAGCAATAACGTTAGTGTGATACGAGCTAGAGAACCAGCGAGTGCACGTGTTGATGACATAATGCAGACAGTACGAGTTCAACAAAATTTGTTTAAGTGCCTGAGTACATGGGACACAGGTCGACTTCGTTTTCGCTTCAATTACTCGGGTTCACACTACTCTGCTAAAATTACAGGTCATCCAAGTCCTTATCACGATATTCTGCGGTTGGGAATCTTGTAGTCATAAAAACCACGGAACAGCAACATGTCTTGTGTAAACACCGCTACAAAAGCTATGTCGATACACATATTTACATTATTATCGCAGTATACTATAAAATCTCGATTCTTCTTGATGATTGATGTAAATGAGGATGTTAATATAATTGACTTCAAACCTTTTATTTTTGTTCCCGGATTATTATCTTTTTGGATTCATAAGTTCGGATCCAGAAAATGATGTGTCAAATAAGGACCTCAAATTCAATAAAAAAATTGAAAAATCTCTTTTCTGCAGCATTATATTTACTTTCGAGCAGAGCAAGACACCTTTTAATTATTCCAAAAGATTATAGTTATTACAGTTACAGTATAAACACTTTTTGAAATATATATATATTGGCCGTTCCGTTGTAATGTCAATAAACATATACTTCGCAGCGGTAGAATTGTAAACAGTGACACATTATGAAAAAGTGATGTGCAAGGTTTTTTTTAAATTTCATTATTGACAAGAATCAATTGAATTTACTTGGTTGAATGTGTTACAGTGCTTATTGATTTACACCAACAGCAATAGTTAGCTAGTTGTATATAAACACGAAGGGTCCCTTCGTTAAACGACATGCGTTCAAACCGCTTTCGAATACCCGTAAATCTCCGTGGAGTGGCTGCAGTCGAGTTGGAACGGGAGGCAACAGCAGCGGCCGTGTAAATAGATTGAAAGGAGCCACGCGCTTCAGCGCCCTCCTGCCGCTGTGGGTCACACAGTAGTTGCCAAAAAAGGCTTTCCGTGCGGCAAACGAATATACCCCGTTGCAGTTGCTGTAACCCGGTGCACGTGAGTTGTTGCGAGACGCATCGATTTGCCAAACGACACACCGGCGTATATCCATTGCAAGGACTAGTAGAGCGACTACTCCAAATAATGGAACCAGTACGTTTTGCTTTGTTTCTCTTTTACAGGAAGGGCGTATTCCTATTAGAACGAATTATCCAATCAAAGCGATTTTGTACTAGCTATAAGAGAACATTATTATGTATTATAATAATGTTTATTGACACGGGGGAGAAATAATTTGTTACCCCAACCATTGACATGGCTAAGTACGCTCCAAGCGACTAAGTTCATGACTGGATAGGTTAACTAATTTTTTGGTTGCACCAACAAACTAGTTGATTGTCACACCCAATTCGTTAGTTGCCAACCAATTAATTTGATGGCCCATCCAATTGGCTTGTTGTCCCAACTAATTGATTTGATTCTGTAACCAAATAGTTTATCGTCCCAACCAATTTTGTCGCTTAGAGCCTATTCAATCAATTATTTTGTACCGTGTAATTGGTTCATTATATACCTCTCCATTGATAAGGCGCGTCATACTTTGATTTTTATCAGTACCAAAAATATCGATAAGTGCTCGTTAGAATATGAATTACATTTGTCGCACTGTTACATAAAATGTAATGCAGGTGAAATACTGTTTACAGAATACGATTTCCCTTATTACATAGTGATCAAATAAAAATATCTGGTATAACTTCGACGCGGCAAACAGCAAACAAACAATAACATAATTTGAGCGCTCTTGACAAGATTCTGACCAAAGTTTCGCTAAAATTTGTCTTTGCGAATGGTCGAGTCAAGGCTCCAACAGTCATTTCGAAGCCACGTTCAGCCTGAGTAGACGTTCATGCTGTTACAGTGTTAAGGGAATAGCTGGAACGTACTAGGGGAAAACGAAGGAAGTTTCGTCAGCAACGCAACTCCCCGGAGAATGTAGTCTACAAAGCGACGAGAGGAAAGGCTGAGAGGGAGGGAAGGGGTAAAGTCCATGCGGCGGAGCTAAGGGCAGGAAATTACGTCTCCGGACATCCGTTCGTTCGGCGTCAGAGGCTGGCAGCTCTGCAGTGTGTAGTGTGCGGGCTACTGGGCACAAGACTTTAGAGAGATATCTAGGGAACGATGAGCGTTAAGCTAGATGGCAGATAGGTCTACAAGCCAGAGATTCTGAGGCCAGAGGATGCAGCACTAGAATCTTCTTCACAGAGAGGCGAGAACGAAGCTATGATCCACGAGAGCCTTTGAGTACAGCTCGGTTCAACGAAGGAAGACGAATGCAGCGTGAAAGAAACTTCCTGTTTCAAAAAGAGGGATAGTTTCAGATGAACAGATTTCCTAATACCAACTGGCTGAAAATCTCCGAGATTTTTTAATTACTCTTATTTTTGTATCAATATAGAAATGTGCCACTAATAAGCATTTTTAAATATGATTAACTTGAACAAAAACCGTCTTTTTATAATACTGTTTTCAAGTGTTGTTTGTCGTGAAGTCCAAATATTGTAGTTATAGTTATTGATTGCATTCACGCCATGTTTCCCATTTGTTCGAAGGTCAATAACGGGTAACCAAAAGCTATTACTAAAGAGCGTGTCGACACGACAAAGCACTGTAAATAACACTCTGATTACTCATCGATTCCGCCCGTTCATTCTTGGGTCCAGACTACGTCTAGGGGAGTTTCTGAAGGTTTAACCTATACTCTAGAGCATTGCAGCGCCTATAAGCGGTTATCAGTGCACGGTGTACGGTTTTAAAGGGGCGAAGGTAATATCCGGGGGCCATAGAGAGATTCCCCAAGCCGAGAAGCGGACACGGAGGTCACGTCAGCTCCTTCCGCACGTTAGTAGCGGCTTGTCCGTGACGGTGGAATCATAGAGTTCGCCTGGAACGCGAACTCTGGTTTTAGCTTTCTGGTTAATCCGACCTTTTCTAAGACTACAATCCTTCGACGTAGTTCCGACCGTACTATGGTTGAGATGGCGCGTGAAACACGCAAAGGATAAGGGCCAAACATGTAGCAAAGCGGAATAATCCAGTAAAACATTCTTCTAGGCTTTCCGATTTCAACCGTCGACAGTGAAAACAATTATGGCATATTGAAGTCTGCTTTCAGTTAAATTGTTCATTCTTCGTCCAGTTTAATTGAAAACTTCAAATGCGAAGTGGTTTGTAACTTTTTTTTAGTAGAAAGAATCTTTTACTTAACTACATGAACTGTGTTTTGTCATTGATCACAAAGAATCATTTATGGCAATGAATGAATACCGATAGGAAAGAATGCAATGCTGTTGAAATTTTCATTCAGGTGTACAGTTGTCTCATTGTATTTACCCAAGGGTGACGTAGCTTGTTAATTATTGGATTTGGCATACACCAAATAAATGTAAGGAAAGACGACAAATACGGAAAGTACTTTGAGAGCAAAGTACTTCCCGTATTTATGAGAAGGAAGAGTAAGTATTCGGATAGAACTGACTCGATATCAAGCAGTAGATCTTGAGAATAACCGATTCGATTGAGAAGGTACGAAAACGACGGTTGGGATGGACGATGAGGAAGATTGCCACTCGAAGGAAGCGCCTTCAATTCACTCCTTATTCTGGTTCTGATGCGGTTGGTTTATGCGTCCTCCTCCTGTACAGTATAGTATGGGACAACGTGACCATGCGTGGTAAATTGAAACCGAAGGCGAGGAAGAGAGGATCCCGAAGAAAGCTCCCATGAAATCTTCTATTTCGTCATCCGGCGAACCCGGATGCCCATCGACCGAGAAATTGTAAAGGACGTCGTCGGAAATAAGAACTTTTTGGGACGCTCACCGTGGCTATTCACAATAAGCAGGAAAAGGAGACTCGGATGCAATCGGGCGTGCGCGATTATTGCTGTCGAAGAAAATGCCTAAAATGGCGCTAAGTGGTGATCACGGTAGCTACACTTTTCGAGTAAGTGGAATGAATCAACCATAGAGTGCGATACAGGAATATGACATTTCTGAAGTGTAATGGCAGACCCAAATTCTAGATTTTGTTCCGGCTTTTACCTCCGTGCGCTCCGAAATTATGGTTAACTGTAATGGTGAGCTGCTATTAAAGCTGAATGCCTTGTAATTTATGTCTGCTAGGTTATAAACGGTTACATTTCCCCTGTATTCAATGGGAAACGTCAATATGCGCTGGTCTAGGGGTGACCCGCTCCAACATTCATATCTAGCATCGCTTTTTCATTGGATATGGTTTCTTGGTCGATAATTAGTGTCAGCTAATATTATACTATGACATTTCCGAACATAAATCGTTTTTAATGTAAGAAATCAGGTACGGCATAAAATATGCTATCGCAACCGATCCCGAAATATAATATCCTCGACGAAAGATCAATCGATTAAGTGATCTCGGCGATTAAAATATGTTCAAGATATACTACATAAGTTTATCCCAAATATTGACCGTTAACGATACTCCCAGAAAAAGTTGGGGATGAACTGTACTCCGCCAATATTCGGTACCGAACATTGCCGCAATAAATTCATCTACACAATTATAGAACTTTGTCATACATACGATATAAATGCATACCATATATTTTCTGTATATATTCCACGTAGTTCTGGTGTCAGCCTTGTCAGGTTGTGATAGGATTTTTAAAGTCCAACGTGATAGCTTTTATGATCAGTGTGACGACCCGTCGGTACTTTGCGCTGGAATTGCGAAAATGCCGCCCGCTGAACTGTGGGTATACCGTAGCGGCGTTTTATTGCGTGCCTGATCTGTTTGTGAAAACCAGGCTGTGAGTCGGCCGTAACAACTTTTTTTATCGTTCCCTCGACGTACGTGCGTTGTGCACCGCAACACCAGTTACAATCAACCGTTGGTGGCGATTCTGCTATTATTAGTGTTGGCTCTACTGTGTCAGTCTGAAATTTTGACTGCCCCTAGTATGGATAATAATTTCGTCGTTTCCCGAGCTTAATCCTCAGTCAATAGCGTTCAATCTTTTTGTTATACGTCTATAACCATTTTAGCCGAAACAGAAGTGTAACTTGTTACGCATTCGATGATATTATTTCAAAACAAAATGCGATTTTCCGAATAGCATTTTTACAACTAATTTTTATGTTTCCTCTTTGTTCGTTATTGAATTCTGGTGAATTATCGGAGTTTGGGAAACTGTGAAAAATCTGACTGATGCAGGCTGTTTTATTTTTACTGCCGCTTCTATTCGGGCTTAAGGGGGGGGAGTCAGGTCAAAAATTTAAACAATCGATTATTTTTTTTTTCTGTGAAAACATTCATTTCCATGTAATCTATCTATTAGTAAAGTTATAAGCCGGAATTCGCAAAAATGGCTAAGTTTCTACGGTACCATTCATATTTAATTTTCTCAAAAGTCGTAAAAATTACCAGAATATTATATTTGAATTTTAAATTATTTTATTTATTTATTTTTGTTATATGCAGACATTATGGCCGATTTTTTGTTCACACAAAATAATTAAGGGTGTTGAAAAAAAAAAAAATCAAACATTTTTTTTTTTTTTCTCTTCGGCAGTTTTGTTTAGTTAAGTACACCCTCTGAACCTGCAAAATCTTAGACCTGAATGCGAAAAAATGGCCGATTTCTGCAATATACCTGTTTTTTAATGATTTTTTTCTATATAATAAAAAGTTTATTACGTATTTGTAAATAAATTTTTATTTGTTTACCATTTTTTAAATCAGTTAGCGAAACGCGATACAAATGACGCGATGTGAGTGTAATGTCTTCAACGCAACACGTAACACTTACATTATATTCGAATTCGCACGAATAATGGGACATGCGCTGTGATATCTTAGCACGTATCGTGCTACTTGCGAGACGCATAACCTCGAATTGACGTTTTTATTTTTCGTTCATATTATGTTATTAGTTTGATTCCGTTGGCCATTTACGGTTTTTTTTTCAATCAATAGTGTTTAAAACAGAATCAACAATCATCAGAAGTGATCAGATATGTAAATTTGTTATGAAGTGATGATTTAATGTTTGTGCAGCACATTTGTGAATGTAATAACATTATTAATAATATTCTGTAATCTGACTTGCAAATAATATTTTTATTTTGTTGATTAAAGGTACTAAGGTGCCCCAAAGGTGAAAACAGCATAAACATTTTTATTTGAGTGGTAAGCTTTAGATGCCATTTGCCGAAACTTGGTTTTAAACCTATTCTGCGCGTGATTCAGACCAAACTGCTAGGCAGATTGGGTTGGTTGACATCTCATTTTCTTCTTCATGAAAAGATACACCGGCTAAATGGAGCAAAAGTTAATAAAAGGTAATATTTTTCAAGTGACATAATTATTACTAAATAAATTTTATGCTATTTTCTAAATCAGTTATTAATTTTGCTTTCAGAATAAAAAAAAATATTTTGCTCCATTTAGCCGGTGTATCTTTTTATGACGAAGAAAATGAGACATCAACTAGCCCAATCTGCCTAGCAGTTTGGTCTGAATCACGCGCAGAGTGGAAAACCTAAGACCTTTGCTTAAGATAATATGGAAAGGCATACGCAAGTCAGATGGCAGTAAAAAATCCTTTTATCGAGTACCAATAATATAGTTCATTGATCATTTTTATATGCAAGAGAATTTGGATGATATTGAATTTACAAATTTAATTATTTTTACCTGACTCCCTCCCCTTAAGCGCCCAAGTCTCTTTGTATAAGTTTTGAAATTTGATATAAACAACAAAAAAAATGACTGCATGATCTTGGTCCCGATCGCGGTGTGACTGACTGACAATACCGCCGACCAATCACAGCACGAATAGAACGATGACAATGACTGCGATATTTTCGAGATATCCCGAGCCACCAACTTTTTACAATAGGATTATTTAACTGTAAATTCGTTGTTTTTACTTTCTCATCACATACAAAGTATGTAAAAGCGAAAGTATTGCAATCCAAAAAAAATTCGACCCACAGATTTTGATGGTAATACATGTTTTGAGTGTCCTAGAATCCAAAAAACACATTTACATTCATTTCTGTCTGTCTGTCTGTCTGGTGTCTGTATGTACCGTCCGAAACCACAATAACTTTCGAAAAAATCTATGGACTAAAATGAAATTTTTGGTGTGCCTTCTGCATTCAAATTCTGGTTTTGGTATTGAAATCCAATCCAAAATCGTTACTGCTTCAGATTCTTTACCTTAAATACAAAAAAAAATTTAATTTATTTTTGTACCGCAAGCTAATATAAAAGATATTATGCTTCAATGTGATACATACAAATAGTATTACCAGCAAATAAGCAATGAACAACAAGAGATTTAGTATACAGAACATTTTGTCTTTTCAATCACTCACAAAAGACATCTGAAACTGTTGTCAAAAATTTGTATTGCCTGAAATATGTTACTTTCTTGTGTTATTATGTTACACGTTCACTAAAAAAAGAACTGCAATGATTTTGAGCAGTTTTCAATGAGAACATACTATGAATATTCGCACCATATCTTAGATTAAAATTTAAAAAAAGAATGTAAAAATACAAGACAAACACATTTGAGGTTATCATCACTCTTGATGTTAGACTATAAACACTCATCCACTCATCGCATCATAGTTTTTTTAATTTATTTCATCACTCGTATAGCATTTTATACCAATTCCAAATGCTGCTCATACATATCATAATATTCGAAACTTTTGAACTATGAAATAAAATTTAAATCCGACTGTCAAACTATTGTTACGTCACGACGTAACTTCGCAAAATATTTCGAAAATACTTAGAAAATTTGCTTCGGAAACGTTATCACAAAGATTCATACTATGAAAGAAAGAATTTAAATGAGAATCACCGCGCCAGCACTGGACAGTTCAATCACTGGCCAGGTGGTCGGGGATTAAGGAGATATAACAGTCGACGAGTTCTCTCGTTGTCGATGACAAAAGTAGAGAGCCTAAAATCTAACACGAGCCTAAGAACCATAATTAGCAACCCTGATATGGGACTAATAAAACGACTGAAATCTCCCCCGAAAAACTGATAATCAAATAAAGATTTAACTTTATTTCTCAGAATTTCGGCTTGAGATTGAATCTCTCCAAAGAAATTGGTTGGTACAAAAATGTCGGTGATCTCATTTATTATATTACTAAAATTAATTATTGTTCAGTTTTCTCCATTGATAATTTTTCCGACGTAATCGATCGAGAATAAAGAAGAGTCGACTATGACAAATACTCTTCCTCCAAATAAATAATGATGGAATCTTGACAAATTAAGCAATAATGTTTGAATCGTTAAACTTGGAATTTATAAAAATAATTAAAGATATTATATTAGTTAACAAAATATATTTTAACCATAAGCATGACGTTTTATGAAATATGTAGCAACAGTTATTAAAATTATTTGCGTTATTCGATCTTCCACTTCACTATATAATAACCCTCGCGAGAGACAAATGGGCATAATTTATTCTGCAATCGAAATAGAACTGGAACATCCGATACATGCTTGTCATACAAGCAGTCTTCATGCTTTGAACGATCTTTGACAAAACTTGAGTGAATTTTCCGATTGTAACGCGACTCGTGGATTTTGAAGTCAGAAACTTTTTCTATATTATTGTATTGAAAATCGACACCAAATTATTAAACCAGCGTTTAAAATTTTAAGTACGCCGCAACATTTCGGTGGATATCGGTCAAATATTGATTTACGTTTGCGCTATAATTTTTCTGGAATAAATAACCATCAAGCTGCCAATTAAATATCTCTCGTATTTGATTTCGTCATCCCGCGATTTTCAAATATCCAAGACTTCAACGGAATTGTCGTCCGAATAACAGACCAGAAGAAGAGCCCACATCCACGTCGCATAAGAACATCAATTACACGGTAAAGATCACGTAAGTAAAAATTATAATAACGTAAGTTAGAAAAATATATCAGCATAAATACACAAATTATCCTAGTTTTCACCTCTGCAAAAATAGAATCTTTAGCCTAATCCTGGGTTATTTTTCGAAAGATTAGACCCGAAAACAGGCTTGCGTTAACGATACTATCGTCAGGTGTAGTCAAGGGAATATTTTATATTTCTTAACTAGCGCACGGTAAATTCTTTCGTTAACGTGCAAAACGTGTAAGATTGTCGAAATTAATTAATTTTTGCGAACTTGACGTAACACTATCGCAATGCCAACAATAACACCATCGAAACAAAAGAGAGATGTGAAGGCACGAGGAGGCGCGCGATGTCACGCTCGCTTTCTCGCGCGCGCGAAATTCGAATTTACAAACGCGTTCTTGACAAATTATAGCGAAAAATGTAGATTACAATTAATATGCGAAATTCAAACATTATTAGTCACTATAACCCAGTACATTCACGATAAAAATTTCATACCAGTAACAAATATTTACTTTTTCATCACATACGAAGTATGTAAAATAATATAATAACTTCACAAACTAACTTCACAACAGTAACGTGACACCAGTAGCAATCGTGATGAGAAAGTCACGTCTTGCGATCACGCCAGTAGCAAGTTTTTTTTTTCTACATTAAGTTGGAACTCTTCAATCAAAATCTATCTATCTTGGTTCATACTACTTGCTCCTTTAACAAATGCATAAGCAATTTTTGGATTCTTAGTCCTTAGTATTTAGTTAAGAATTTACTTGATTTTAAGGAAATATATTACCACAAATAGATTCGAACCATGCAAGAACCATGAATCAAAGAATACCATGGTCGAAGCTGATGAGTACTCACCTTGGATTTCCACGAAGAGCGGCGTGATGAAGAGCATTGAATCCTGTGTTGTTCGTGCGGGTGATGTCTGCACCGTGGTCCAACAATAGCGCCAGCATATCGTCCCGTTTTTTCGAGATGGCGTCGTGTAGGGGCGTATCTCCATCGGCGTCCTACAAAAACACAAAAACAATTATTCCGTAGATTTTTTGCCGAGTATTTGCTTTTTCATTTCATATTTTTATGCTAAATTTCCATTGCTTTAATTTATATATGCAAATATCTGTAGGAAGTTCTTTTCCAGAAACATGTGTAAAAAGTAGTTACAACAGAAGGTATAAAAATCTTTACAATTCGCAACACATTTTTTATTTACAGAGTATATTTTTCCATCGTAGATATTACATGATTCAGAGTGAGCACTATTAAAGTGACTGAACGAAGCCGAAACAAATGAACAAATAGAAAAGAGGAAATAATAAAAGGCACATTCAACAACAGGGAAAATCCGACCCTAGCTGCCAAGCGTCGATGCTACATGCTCGGGGAAAAAAAAGTACCTTCGGACCCGGTGGAAATTTGTTCCGTGATAGCTGCAACGGTTATGCCAACAGACACGAATAGTTTCGGGTCTCATATAAACGGCTACTGCTATTGCTACTAGCTAGTGCGTATACATTTCGTCGCGATAAAACATTCTACAACAGAGACCATCCATTAATGGGGAATGTGGTAGAATGCATTGGGCTTGTTTCTGTGTGATGGTGCACTCGGCTGTACGAGCTCCATCGCGACAAACATGCAGAACGTATGCTAAATGTGTATATTGGACCCGGAACAGTATGTACTCTCTAAAAACAAGTGTGTTGTCACATGCGTTCGAACAACATACATTGTATATGTGTTGTTCCCACAAAATGCATTAATAAAATGTGCTTTGTTCATTTCGCTTGTTGAAATAACACACTTGCACCGCGATTTTCATGCGTTCTCTGGACAATACACTTTTTAGTTTTTTGAAACACACTTTACGTGTATTGAATTCATGTGTTTAGCGTTGAACAATGCACTTCCGTGCAGAGATACATCAGATCAACTCCACACTGTACAAAAGAACACATTTGTATATATGTTCAACTCAATCGCAATTTAATCATGGACTGGCAGCGAAATATTTTTACGCGCTGTAAATATGGATGATACTAATAATGAATAATTACATTCCGTTTCTCAAAAAAAAAGTGATTCGCGTATAAAAATATCTTTATCTTACGATAAAAATAGGTTTATACATTACGTTATGAAACTGTCTATAATATTATAGCTAATTATTTGTCTATTGAATATATGATTTTGTTTGAATCAATTTGGACGGTGAAATTACGAAAGACAACAACACAAATGTACAAAGACTAAGACAGAGGGTACGAAAAAAGTTAATAAGAAATGAATGGTATAAGCAAAGATCAACACGGAGAGAAATTTCTGTGTTGTGACAACATAAAACGAGGACAACAAAAATCGTTACGTTAGGCTTACGTAAGGATTTTTACCAGCCTAACGTAACGATTTTTGTTGTCCTCGTTTTATGTTGTCACAACACAGAAATTTTTCTCCGTGTATTGACTGTTGGAGTGTGAACGACAATCAGGGCTGTGCACAAGATGTTGACTAATCGGAGTAGATATAGGCTTCCCTACGTTGCAGTGTCATCCTACTGTGCTGCAGCTATCGCGAGAGGTTATATTTTCCGCTTCGAGCAGGTGGAGTGAAAATGGGGTAGAGGGAAGGATAGTAACGACAGGATTGAAAGCGTGCTAATTGCACCGCAAATATTGACGTGACTAATTCGCTCTCACTCTTGTTCATTCACTCTTCCCGTGCAGGCGAACTAACTTGTCGAAGGTGACGAGCTACACTAATGAGAGATTTCAGACGTCACCAAAAGGAGCGTAGATTAGCTATCAATTGCAATAAACCTTGATAAGCACACACAGCTGCTGTTGCTGAACTTTAGTTACGAAGATATGAGTATTTCGTAACATTCCTCATGTTTCGACGCTCGGAATTTCTCAATGACATCTACACTAACATTTGCTATGGCTCTGAAACTTCATTTCAAGATATTGTGTCCAATTGTGTCGACAGCTGATAGAAAAATAGTTTTGCTGCTGGAGGTTGCTTTGCCAAAATTCAATATTTTAAAGAAAAAAAAATGTAGGTCAGATTTTCCAACCGGAAGTCGGATCTGTGAATTCTGAAATCAGAAACGGAAAAAACGTCATTTTTTTTTAAATCATGGTAAAAAGGCTTGGAACCAATATTTTCTGCGGTAGAATATACAACTTGAGAACGATAGTGAAAGCAAAAATTCGATAACTAAAGGAAAAAAAAAAGTAGTCGGGATTTTCCGACCGGAAATAATAAAATAATTATTGGAATATCCAATGTTTGGTCGTTCATTTTGACTGGCATCAATTCCCGAATCTCCTAAAGTTTCTATTAACTCTGAATCCGTTAGATGCGGCAGATAGTATCTAGAGTACATCAAAGCGACGCACCAAAACGAATTTTCTCAAGGTCGAAGGGACACCCAATTTGTTCCAATAAGCGTAGCGCACAGAAAAGGGTTCCGGTACGATTTAATTTCGCAGTTGATTGCGACCTTTCACTGCGGGAAACCGAATGTATAGCAACCGGCTGGATTAAGAAATCCAAGGCCCTAGGCTCTCTCTAATTTCCACTTTTGAGGAGACTCCAGTGCATTTACTGGAATATCGAACCTCCGTTAAGAAAGTTGGTTGCTGATGAGCGTGGTCATCGGGAAAAGAATCGCAAAGAGAAGGAAATTAAAAAAAAGACTTGGATGTACGTCTCAACAAGACATCTGCTCTACAGTTCAGAATCTGGAATACCGCGGCGTGGACGAAGTGCAAAGGGAGGTTTCACCAGTATGCGGGTTGGATACCAAGCGAAGGAGAAGACTACCCGGAAAAACGTGAGACTAGTACAGTAGAACCCCGATTAACCGGGAGCGGATTAACCGGGCATCTTCAAAGATTTTTTTTTTTTTGTTTTTTCAAACGACCCAATAGTATTGAAGACGCAATGTCTGTCCGATAAGTCACCCATTCGGAAGGAAGTAACAAACGAAAATCACAGAGTACTTAAAAAAAGAGACAAGCTTACTAAACATTTAAAAAATCTGAAAGCTTTACATACTAGTTGACATTATTCTACAATCAAGTATAAATTCGACCAAATGTCATTGTAACTAGTCAAAATAAAGTTATAACGTTAACCACAATCGACTTATGCACTTTTTCCTGTTTAGTCCGCATTAACCGAGATTCCGATTATCCGGGAATTCTTCGGCTTCGAGCATCCAAGTTAATCGGGATTCTACTGTATCACGCGACATGGTGTGAGAATGTAAAGAGCAATGATAGAGGAATGCCGAGCTGATTCTCTCTGTGCATTCTACGACTTTCTTCCTGACAGTTGAACCGAAGATTTGCCTGGCCCGTATCACCTTTGTTTGCCCAAGACCTTCTTCTTACGCCCCTAGTTGTCTCCACGCAATGAACGATCTTACATCCCGGGTTAGGGTTATATGGCGAATAACACTGAGAAAATAGTGAGAACAAGAGCTGCTCAACTCGTTAGGCGATCCGGGTTAGTATTGCGTGATGTAGTTCACATTGCTCCTCTCGGAGAAAAAGAAACGGCAGAATTAGTGGCGGAAAGACATCAACTTGTTCTATTGTAACAGTTGTAGTCTGGTTAACTTTCTTACTTTTTTAGTATCGAAAAGGGTTTAACACTTTTAATGCGATAATTCACTGTACATAAAAATCAATTGGCTTTCTGCTTTTCAAAATTATCCCCTTCGCTCACCACGTTTATCAGGCTTATTTCAGTTCGAAGTACTTCTAAGTTCCATTTGTTTTGTTTGCTTCCCGATATCTATTTGCTTTTGCTTTATTCTTACATAAAAATCCTGCAATTATATTCTGACTACAATTGCGCCTTATTCTGTTCACTTATTCGGATAGGAACTACGTTACTACATGTTTGTATGTTTTTTTTTGTGGTTCGCGCTTTGTATTTTAATCTGATGTTGTTTTTTTCGCGATCTCATTCTGCTGCCTCTTGCTCGGTACTTGTTTCCTCCTCAGTTCGTCCTCCCCACATTCCTCTGGAAAATTATTTCCTTTCATAATGTGTTATCTCGCCATACCATGTAAATCTCTCGAAGAATTTCCATTATCATAATATACCTGATGAAGTCCATTATATTGCACATGTTTTGCACATACGAGCCTTGTGGGATTCAGTTTCAAGTATATGAGAGATGATTTCATCAGCTCGGCCATTAATAAAGCGTTGTGAAAATGTGAATCGTTATTGATCTTTTAAAATTGCACTAATAACAATGATATTATGATATCATTTCTTGGACAAATAATGAATTCTATAGCAAATGTAGGTAAGAATCTGGTATCGTAAATGAAACCCCAATCGAATGGTTGTTTTTATTAGTACATGCATATTGCTTTACATTGAAATGGTTGTGTTGCGATAAAATTATGCAGCGAGAGAATGCGAGAGGAAGCATAAAGCACGCTAGTTATGAATCAGGCGAAGCGTAAACTAAATGGACCACTGCGCAGGAAGAACGCAAGCCGTGTGAGCATAATTCTCGGTGGTAAACTACTGATGTCGCGATACTTGTTTGGAGAGCGATGAGGCACTAGCAAAACCTAACAGGGTGATTTGGTAAGCAAGTCACTGTAACAGACCGACGTATTTGCAGTGTTTATTGGAACGAGCCAACAGGCGAATGCGGCATACTCAAAATAAACATGCAAATTAATAATTGGCGTCAATTAACATCTAGCCTACTGCCAATGGCATCCTCAACTAATTGCTTCCCAGAGACATCATGCACGCATTTTACGTAATACATGTATTTGGTACACGTACGCATTGACGAGTCGTTTCGCATATCTGTATTTGACAAAATAACGCGGCCGTTGAAACTCCAAAACAATTTCATCCCGAATGAAAATCACTCTTATAAAAAATCAGATCCATCAAATTTTTACACATAAAAATGAAAACATTATCGGCACGGAAAACAACAGAATTTTAATTCAATAAAACGTATGCCAAAATTAATGATTTTCCCTTAAGATCGCACTGTCGTTCTTTTAAAGGGTAACATTATCCTAACGGCAGAAAAAAAGGCCTAATTTTGTTTTTGGGAGTATTAAAAAAGGAATAGGATTTATTTTCAGAGAGTTTATTTAACACATATTCAAGTACGAAAATATATATTTTTACTATAATTTTGATACAAAATGGCGGCGTCAGTGATCATCTTGAACCTCGTCTTTTTTTCAAACACCTTCACGGGAGGCCGGTTTTCTCGTAAAGTATTAGACCTGAAACAAAAAACTAAAAAATTACATAATCTATATACTATTAGCTATGGAACTACGTAAGGGTTTGTTTTTTTTAAATTAAATTTAGCAGAAATGGTGCGCTTTTCAAAAAATGAATCGATTTTTTGCCACGAAATAAGCAGTAAATTGTTTGTAAAAAAAAAAATTTACATAAAATCAAAAAACGGTTACATACTTAGATAGAGAATGTAATTGTGAAGCTACTGTCAAAATTTCAAAGCGACCCATGCGACGATGTTCAAGTAATACGTCTTCCTAGTTTGAAAAAAGTAGTTTCGAGAAAAACGCGTTGAAAGTTTTACGCGCACTTACCAGATTTGGTGAATGTCACATCAAATTTGCATTTTTTGCACACAACAGCTTGCGATATAGCGAAGAACACTGCTAAAAACTTCAAAAGTTGGCAACCAAAGCCTTCATCTAATTCAAAGTCGTCAGGATCGATTGCTGATAATTTTCGAGCTGATCTGAATAATTGAACCTTTTAAAAAAACTTTTTCACTGTAGGACCAACTGTATATTGTTTTGATGATCCTAAAGTATTGTTTAAGCTAAAAAAATTGATTTTTCCAAAATCCTAATGTTACCCCTTAAAGGAAACTAGTTGTTTCAGATTTCTAATCATAGTTTGCAGGTATAATAATGGCAGGCGCACGAAGGTCATTACCCGTGGCGTTTTCGAAAGGTACACATCCGCTGTAACGGACCAACACTATAGGAAGTACAGGGAGGGGGGTCTTAGGGGACTTTACGAGTACTGACGGGCTTGGGTAACCACCATAACCATGGGACACGCGTCATGTCGACTCCGCGGGCAAGCAACTTGTAAATGTATGTATGTTCGTATAATGCTGTGGCGGTGCGCATTCATGTTACGTATGGTCGGTTCGTGTGCACCACCCACAAATTCAAGCCCTACAGGTTTCCCAGCTCACTCTCAACGGTTCGTCCCTTGTTTCTCGCCTTCCCTCTCTCGGTTAGTCTCTGCTTCACTTCGCCCTCACGGACAACTCCCGCTACACCAGCAGCAGCAGCAGCAACAGCAGACCGGCGGTCTGCAAGCATTAAACTCGGTCGCACATGTACGTGCGCGCATAATGTTACGTTTATACCTGACATTCATCATTAGTCCCGGTAATTTACGTTAAACACGAGTAGGTCCGAGACCGCAGTAATTAATATAAATTGCCGCTCACTACGATTACAGGCTTCTGAGCATACGTTGAACATGCGCGTGTGCATGTATATATTCACAAATATATCCGTCGGTTGGCTTGTTTGTAATGCGGCACAATTCATTGCATACTTTTAAAAGCACGCACTAAGTGAACCGTGAAATAGATAAGTGGACGTTTTAACGCCAAAGCTAACCACAGTTTTCTTTGAACTTGAAGAACTGATTAATTTCCATTCGATAAGACAATTTCGGTTTATTTGCACATCAAAAGTGAAACACACAACTTTCTCTCAGATGTTGGAGGGTGTTTTTTTTTAAAGTAGGTGAATTACAGAAGTGATTCAAATTTTCATCGAGATATTTTATAGTCCTTTTGATTTACGACGAGGAGAAAAAACGACCGGTCAATAGTTGGTAGGATAAGTGAGAATCGAAGGAGTAGAGAATCATTTGAGTGATGTCAATATCATTGAATAAGTGAAGCTGTACGTGGCCCTTCAAAACTTTTCTTCAAGCTCGCAATGAGCAAGGAACGAAGTTGAAGTACATACGTGCTGTTTGGAAATGGTGATGGATATAAGGGAAGGGGATGGGCATTGCGATGCCAGCAGCGACGCGGGAAATCATCCATCAAGGAATCTCACAGATGCGATACACCAAGAGAAACCGGAACGGCTTTACCATTCCATTCGTTGGCGTCGGGATATGTGTCTCACTCTGAAGCTAGACTAGTTGAACGGACAGACAGATCGACGAGGATATAGCCCCATGAGTTTTGCTTCGTTCCTATGTCGGCAGGTCAACAGCTTACTGGCTAAGTGTTGACCTAAAGAATAGAAATTACTTGGATGATGTCTATATCATTAAAAACAAATGGAGCTTTACGTGGCCCTCCAAAACTTTCCGTTAAGCTTGCAATGATCAGGCAACGGAGTTCAGGTAAATACGAACTGTTTGGGAATCGTGAGCCGAAATGTAGACACTTCAGACACCCTTCGTTGAATCAAAATGGGTAAAATTTGCCACTTTTCAAGGTTCATACGCGGGTCTTAGAACCTCATCTCGCTCTATACAACCTAATTGGAGGTCCAGACATACAAATTCTAGACCGAGGTTTTCTTCGTAAACTCCAAGTGGGTAATATTTGCCATTTCCGGAGGTTCTGCGGAGGTTCATGATCCTCGACTTACTCTGCGGGACTGTCACTATTAGGTTTCGAAGAGGGTCTAAATTTGAACTCGGGCATGGATAAAAGGGAAGGGGATGGGCATTGCGATGCCAGCAGCGACGCGCGAGATCATCCATCAAGGAATCTCACAGATGCGATACACCAAGAGAAACCGGAACGGCTTTACCATTCCATTCGTTGGCGTCGGGATATGTGTCTCACTCTAACGCTAGACTAGTTGAACGTACAGACAGATCGACGAGGATATAGCCCCATCGGCTCCGCTTCGTTCCTATGTCGTCGCCGTCGTCGACGTCGATCAGGCCATCAAACCGTCATCGTCAGCTGGTATCGGCTCCAGTTCTCCGCCTCGGAGCATCGTCATCCATCAAAGAAGCGTTGTCAGAGATTCGCGCGAACGTCATTGTGCCTGTCTCGATTTCGATCTTACGGTCCGTTTGGTTCTCTCACTTTTCTTGTGTGTTTCTTCTTCCAAACATCACAATTATGATTTATCGTTGGAGAAGTCGGAGAGAAGTATTAGGAATAGCGGGAAGATGTCCGAAATTTGTCAGACATTACATTTATGCCTTAAATCAATCAATTCACTGAAAATATGGAGCATTAGTAACTAGGTGTCAGCTCTTACCAATTATAATAAAATATCGTCTTATTTAAATATAAAATTGATATCCAAATAGCGGCAGCAGTCACATTCGTCCCAATCGTAATATTTTAAGCTAACTGCAGCACAATATGTTCATAAGGAGATCTTAACTTGAAATACCAATTAATAATTGGCGTTGAGACGCTACCGTATCTCTTGATAATAAGAAGGTCTTAATTTATTGATATACCAATAATCATCTGTCAAAATGTCGCTAAAGCGACTAAAGCTCGAGTAAGAGTCTTGTAGCGTTTCATCGTTATGGTAGTTAGGTAAATACACTTGGCTTGTAGATTTATAGGAGCAGTCTACTATAAATATGAGAGTTATGTGGACATAATTCGTGGCCACATAACTCGGACTGCCACCCAACAAAGATCTCTAGAGTTTTTCGAAGGATTGACATTTACTTATAGCAGGCGGGTTTACCATAAGTGATAAAAATAGAGATATGTATATATATATATACATATGTACTGTAAAGATAGAAGATAAAAAATACGACTAGTATTCGAGGAGAACGGAGTGCCGAAAGTGGTAACTATAGAAGCAAGAGAAATCGAAGTGTTATGGTATAGCGAGAGAAGAAAGGGGGCAGGGAACTGTGTGAGTGTCGCTACTACGTTTGCGGTATGAAGAGGCACGGGACGAGGAAATGCACGAGGATCTTCCCACCGGAAACCAAGCTCTCACGGGATACTACGTTGTGCGCTGAGAATACACAGTAGTAGATGAAAGTGTGAGGGAGAAAGGATCTTGCAAAGGACGTAGTGCCACGTCACCAACAGCCGCGGCGCACGCTGTTCCGGTTCCAGAACCAGGAGTTGCTGGCGTCGGAGGTGCTCTCGGCAGTTTACGGTTCCTGGGGCGGCCATAACTTCTCCCAGACAATTCATAAAGCAGAGGCCCCAGCGCCTTGCACAGAGCACGGAAAGTAGAGGGGGACATTTCTGACGGAACTATAGTCGTACAGCTGCAAATAGCAGAAGAAGAGGGAAGAATAAAAATAAAGAGACGGCGAAGAAGTGGAATGGGACGGTTGGGAAGTGTGGGCAAGCCAGAAAAGGTGGAAAAGTAAGATCTTTCGGGTGGTTGGATGCGACGTGGTGACGGCAGTAGCGCTGCTTCCTCGCAATTCGACTATAGAATGCACAGACTTTGAATATCGCGCTGTACCTGCGATATCCTCTACCAATGGCGAATGTGTCCTGAGTTAGGCGACGTCTAAAACGTTGCTGCAGGATTCTTGAACTCCTTGTGCAACCGAGCAAACGTGCACGAAGCAAAAGCACGTTCGGTAGAGCACACCCGTAACGCCACAGTCAAAGTGATCGCTAAATATTCTCTCGTGCATCCTGAGCAAAGCGCGATGGCGTTTTTGGCAAAGACTGCAAAATTTTGCAGCCCAGATACTTTACGAAATTTTTTTAATGTGATCTTGTATCGCAATATAGAAGATGTATTGCTTTCAGATATGTGTGTTCTGTAATGTTTTTTTTTATTTAATGAGAGACGACGGGAATATATCGTAAAAAAAATGTCTTAATGACAAGACATACTGAAGATTATCATAGTGAAATTGATATAGCATGGTTTCCTTCTGGCAATGTCGATTAAGTTTGAAACAGGTTATAAAATTAGCGAAACAATTTTATTTCTTCCTTGATGGTGAAAAAAATGTAAAACCTCATTGGTAATTATGGTGGCGTGATGTGGCGTTGGTATTTGGGAAGCAGCGTTGCAACTTTAATGCTTTTTAAATTCCACTGTCATTTATGGCAACCCATTGATTGTTTGCTTACCTCCTGCCTGAGTTTATACTGAATCAAACATGCGATGATGATATTACACTGTCCAGATTTTTGCTTACAAACTTTAACGGTTTCTGATCCAAATTAGAAGACATTTAGCAGCATGATTCGAATAAAACAAGTCATAGTTTGAATAGCGGCGGTTCGAATAATCGAGGTTCTACTGTACTAGCCGATAATATTATCCATTCATTTAATATCACAATGTAATTAAAGTGAAACTAGAAACCTTTAAAAAAACGAATGGGTCCAACCAATAAGGAACTTGTTTATCCAAGACACCGGAGTTCACATTCTCGTGCACGTGTGTGCTATAGCTAGTATGAGATATACCTAATATGGATCCCATAGCACGCTCACCAAGGGTTTTCGCCTTTTCCAAGCGTTATTTCACGACTAGTTAAGAAACAGAGCTTACCAGCTTACTTCTATCGGGTCTAGACGCCTTAGACGGAGAAGTTTTTTTTAGTTGGCTTGCAGACTCCTCGCGCTCTCCGTCTATGTACTGTAAGACGAACGGATGAATGTAAGGAAGGAAGGAAGGAAGCGGTATCTCAGAAGGAAAAACATTCCTGTGAAAACGTCGACAGTGTCGGAGGAAAGAAGACTCGTAAAGCCTTGTTCTGACAAAGAGAATGTGAGCAGCTCACAATAATTAGTTTTCACGAGACTGTGGGTTAAAATAATGTCGATAAAGTAGAAGAAGTGAGATAATGAGATTAAATTATTTACAAATGCAAAAACATGGTTGTTAACTACTGAACATGTGCATTTCTCTACATATTTGTAGTACAGTCAGAGAAATCGGTTTGATCGATTTATTTGAATCAAAAACAATTTTTTGTTTATTTTTATTTAAGTTAATAAAATTTTATTTCGCTCAAATAAAACTTACGTGAAATCAATACGATTTATTTGAATGAAAAAAAATTATATTTGATGAAAATAAAAGCCTATTATACTAGCATATAACATTTTTTTTTTTTTAATGACCGGCCTAATACGATTTTATTTCGATGGAACAGAATTTATTGCATAAAAATAAATCATATTAATTTTTAATAAAATTTATTTGATTCTAACAAAATGTTATTTATTTCCCATAAACACAATATGTTAATTAAATAAATCCATGAGACCGATTTCTCTGGGTGAATACTGTATGTGTGGCAATTTTTAATCCATTTTTAAATATGAAATATGAAATATGTTGCACAACATGGCTATTTTTGGGAATTTCGGTTTATATCTTCACTAAATCATAAATTACACGCATTTAAATTTATCAACCGAAGAAAAGGCTTTGTTTTCTCGATATTTTGATCTAGCTCGACCCCCTTAACGGACAGAGCACCAATTCTACCATCAGACATATCATGCTACTTGAAGAAAATGGCTGCGTCGGGCTTTTAATCACTGAGCAACTCAGAGTTACAGTAGAGAACGAATTGTCCTACTCCACCATGTCCCCGCGCACTCTCAAACCGGAAACGATTCAGCTCAGAGACACGTCCCCCCCCCTCCCCCACCCCCTCCGCCCCTCCTTGACATGCCTCGATGCACACTAATCCCTTTACTTCCACCATCTTAGCTTCGTAATCCTCGCCTCCTGATTTATGCAGTAGATACTTCAGAGATAATACGGCTGGCACGGTTCGAATCGTTTGCCCCTAGCGACAACTACGAAGCCAGGATAAAGGCAGAGGACGAAGGAAGCAGGACAAAAAATGCTTTTCCGTAAACACAGATGACAAGCATCCAGGATATAACATCATGCGCTGGGCTATGCAATAAAGTCATGCTAAATTGTAGCTTCCTAAACCTTTCGTAACTTTAATTAAAGTGCTGTCAACGAATAAATTTATTGTTTCCAAATTCGTATGTAATTGGTTCAGATATTAGTAAAGTAGATTATTAATATCATCGGTAATATGTTGAAATCGTTGTGGCATGCTTGAACTCTTTGAATTTTAACGTAAAATGAATATCTCCGATAAGATATACATAAAAATGACCTTGAATAAATTCAGTAATAATAATGCCAAACATAAGTCTGGTTTAAAGATCTTATCCAATTTCAAACTGAACCTAGTGGAAAACGATTACGTCCGCACGGAAGAAAATAATTGGTTGAATAGGCGTCAAATAACGAAATTGGTTGAGACAATAAACCGGTTGGTTATAGAAACAAATCAGTTAGTTGAGACGACAAACCAATTGGATGAGCCAGTAAATTAATTGGTTGACAACTAACGAATTGAATGTCACAACCAACTAGTTTGTCGATACAACCAAAAAATTAGCCAACTTAGTCGCTTGAAGCGTATTTAGCCATACCAATGGTTTTGGAAACCAATTATTTCTCTCCGTGTGTCGATTGTTAGGTCATCAAGTTTATTCGATACAATAAAATAAATTCATTAGTAATAGTGCCGAACATATGTCTGGGTTAAAAATGTCATCCAATTTCCACATTGCCACTTTGCAATGATTATATCCTATCGTCTTTCAGGTATTCACTCTTTAGAGCCTTTAACGAGATTTCGAACTGAACCCAATGGAAAAAGATCACGTCTGTCGATTGTTAGGTCATCGAGTTTATTCGATACAACATAGGTTGCCTATCGTACGAGCCGTAATATACAACTACAACCCCTAACTTACCCAACGTATACGTACGGGACATAACGTACCTCTATATCTATAGCGATTAGAAATTCGCGGTGCACGAAGCGATAAAAATAAAAGTGGTAGAGGTTTGAAACGAGTGTACCATACGATCCCGCGCTGTGTAGAACGCCCCAAAGAGAATAGTGTGAGTGGGAAAGAGAAATGCAGTGCCCTTTTCTTTCTATGCTACTAGCACTGCACGAGACTGGTGTGCGTTCAGTATGTTTACGGCGGCAGTTACTGCCCGTAAAGTAGCACCTAACTGGACCCACTCACACACAATCCCGTAGCCCATAGTATACTGCGACGCAGTTCCGCTTCTCGGCGCCCAACTCCAGCCCCCTTCGCCCTTTCTCATCCCCTATGTATCTGCAAGCCTTCCATAGTCAACGGGCGAGCGGCACTATGCCACATATGCGATACGCTCTTGTCCAACACTACCCCTCGACCGCAGTTCTCAACGTCACTTGGTCTTTTATTGTTCAGTATACGACAGCACTCGCTATTCCTGTCTTTCAGCGGCCCTTTGCGCCGTGCACTCCATTCCGTCGCTCTCAACTGTCCAAGTGTCTCTGCTTTATAACTACCGACGTCATTTTGGACATAATTGCATTTTCATGTTGCTTAATGCGAATAGCCCTAACTCATCAATCAGCTCAATTGGACAGGTGGGAAATAGCAGCTTGACTAAGCACACCTTGTTCGTGAGTATCAAATCGCAAGTGGTTCAGTGCTGTGGATTGAAGTGTCGTTGGACATATCTAAAAAATACACGGAAAAAATAAGTAGTTGGAAGAACCATCTCCAGCATATGCTGTACCGCAAATTAGTCGCAGCAACTAACTTGAAAATGTGATCTGATGGATTCGCAATTGGTTATGGATAAGTAGTACGTAAGATGTCCGCGATCACAATGCGACTCGACTTACTATGCGAGTCAACCAAGGTCGTAAATCCTGATACCGAACGCGTACTGTTCGACACCGTGTCTTTCGCAAACTCCCGTACCTCAAATTAATGTGATGGGGCTGGTTAGTAATTATAGAATGCAAATAAACAAACCTAACTTTATTCACATTTATATACACTTGGATGAATGTTGTGAAATTTAACACTTGAGTAATCAAAATTAAGAGTTCGCGCAGTACAGACGAAAAACTTATGTTTTGTAAGAAGTTAAATACAGTTTACTATTTTTCAAGAGAAATGCAGAGACCCGCGCTGGTTGGACTCTTGTTGTGCATTCTCTGAGAGTTCGATGATAACTGATTCTTAAGAGTTATAGTAAAACTAAGTAAGAAATGTGGGTGTGTCCGAGAATTCGTGGTTACTAAATTTACTGCGAATGATTGGTTTAAGAAAAATGCTAAGAAGGGACTTTTCCGAGTGGGGGGCAAGAACCATGTCGCACCAGTATGTCTTGGGCAGCCGAAAAAGGTGTCGCGAGAGACGCTGACCCTTCAGTAGTGACGCGCTGCAATTATAAATGTGCAAGGTCCTAAATAACCCGCTGACTCGAGTTTTGCCTTTCGTGACTTCGTCTGACTTCGAAGGATTATTTGCCAGTATTACAGGAAAAACCTAGCCGTATCGCAGATGCTGGAATGATACTAGTTGCGAAGAAAAAATAAGTTAAATCATAAAATTCCTTTTACTCTGTTGCCGGATTAACGAATACGAATTTTAGCTATCGCCAACTCGACAAATTGCAACCTATTGGTTTTTTCAAAACCTACGAAATTCTACGGACTGTCCTACTATAAAGATCTTGAAGGAGACTGCTCACGATAGTCAACTGATGTTCTATAACTACGTTAATAATAACGCAGAAACTCTACGCGATCCGTACGCGACGGAACATAAGACCAATGAGTTGGTTCCTGTAACCAATCGCAGTGCTGTTTTTTATAAACAACCTTTCGGTGATGCAACCAACCAGCGGTTCTTATAACCAACGAGTAGTTGTCATAAACCACTGAGTAGTTGACGCTATATCAACTCCTTCGAGTGGTTGTCGGCACCCATTTATTGTTTTCTCTAACTCCTTTTTTCGTTTAACAGATGTAAAAAATATACTTAGGAATTTGCCAATAGAATACGTGTAATTCAGTGTAAAATATTTAATAATAGTGGTAGAATTGTGATAATAGTGCTAAGAAGTGAGTGGCTTGGATTTGTGCCCTAGAGATTTTTATTGCTTTTTCACTCACTGAATGCCGTAGACTGTGAGCTTCGGTCGCGGCTCCACTAGGTAATAAAATTACAACTCAATGCACGACCGTATACTAGCTCGTCACCCTCGTAAAAGACACTTATAAATATTTCATTACATAATTTCTCTCAATCGTTATGAATTCTATGACATGAAGGGCTCACATTCAACGTATAGACTTAAAACTGTACTGAACGTTGTACATACTCTTATTCTGCAGTGGGAATTTAATCCAGCTGAGATGTAGCTGTGATCGGACGTGTCTTAAATTATTAACATCCGTCCCATATCCGGGGTTCAACACTATTACACATATGACCCCGACCCAGTCCTGAACTAGGGCTTGATCCGAACCTAATAGCGGTCTGATTCCGGCCGGCAAGGCATAAGAATTACCAATGCGTGATCCAGTCGTGATACGGCTAGTGCGCAATGAACCGGATCCAATAAGACCAATGGACATTAGATCTAGCCCAGATCTGGCTAATATCAACCGAGCCTGATCTGGAATACCTCACTAATATTTGATCACCTCCTAATCTACCAGGGGGCATGAATTATGGAGAAATTGTGTGTTAAAATTATAATTATGAAGTTATGTCCTAGTAGAAAATCTGTAGCGTTACATCCGGCGCGTATTTGGCACAGCTAAGGTCCTGCCAGGGCAGATATGGCACTATACGGGACCTGATTGGCGCCGGATATGACGCTATAAATTTTCTACCCGGGTGGATGTGGCATTCAGGGAACCATTATCAAATTTGTTGATGCCCTATTTATGGTAGTTGTAACACTAACGGCCCTTTTGAAACATTTGTAGTCCATGGATTGTACTTCAAGAAATCCTGAATCTTGAACACACGTGAATAAGTATTTTATAAAAGCCTTTATATTTATCCCACACGAGGTATTGTTGATACGTCGCTTCTTCAGACATACGAAGTCTCGTTACATATTTTAGGAACGTGAGAGGCCGAAGACAACTCCCCTGTACGATGTTACGATGTAGGTATACGTTCGTACAGTGCTGCTTTGCGCCTGTGCTTGCTATTCGTAGCGATGAAACCAAGGAAGTCAGTCTCTTGTGCCTTATAATTCCTTAGATCGCGTGAAAAGCGCTTGCCATACTACTGAAACGACTCCTGCC
Source organism: Ephialtes manifestator (assembly GCA_963970395.1). Taxonomy (NCBI): domain Eukaryota; kingdom Metazoa; phylum Arthropoda; class Insecta; order Hymenoptera; family Ichneumonidae; genus Ephialtes; species Ephialtes manifestator. Next base: position 965,416 of record OZ019973.1, read on the forward strand.
TTTTCCTTCGCTTACTCGCACTTTTCTACTGTCTTCCTTCCACTACATTCCTCATTCTTCAACTTTCCATGCTGCACAGAAATTCACTCATATCTTCTCAGACAACCCGCGTCCTCCTAGAAGTAAATATTCGTCTCACAACACTCCAGAACCCTTGAATGCGAGACTCACGTGCGAGTTTAATATACTATGGATTTCGACGAGCTAAGTTGCGAGACCTTTATGAATAAGATATACGCGCATGCATATGTACATACATATGGCTACTGTAAGTCACAGAGTCATACTGAGCCCAGTCGAGACTCTTTTGGCATTATATGTATCATGTTTTAAATGGCTGCCAGCTACCAAATCTAGGGAAAAAGTAAAAAAAATGGAAACCCTGTGATTTTGAAACGTACGTACTGACGTGTCAAAAAAATCAGTCAACTAAAAAGTTATATTGATATCAAAGTTTTTGTAGCTCTTAGGAATGAAAGTAGGAAATTTAAAAAAAATCAACTAAGTTCAAAACCTCAGTAAAATAAGTCATTGACAACCAAATCACTTGTGTCGCTATTCCTGACCAGCATATTCTTGGCTTAAAGTAGAGAGAAAAAACTTAACCCATCTGACACACCAATTCCTTCTGATCGTGGCACGAATATCCAGCAAAATGTGTAGCAGTCAATTTTAATAGGATTTTCAATAGAGCATAGTCTGCGACGAATCAGTACAAGGTTCCGTGTTTACTAAAAATAACCCACATCCGAGAGGACAGAAACATGAAATCATTTTAACCCCAAACACTGCAGAAAACCTTCAGGGCGTTTTCAAAGCTCATCAAGAATAAGTAGATGGCATATATCATCAGACTGAGTTGATTTTCGACGAAAGCAGTTAATATCATGCGGAATGTTAACATCCGAATAGGTAAGCTGATATGTTTGAGCTGCGGAGTAGTCGTTTGAGTGAATCTCTGGCCGCATACGTAATACGCTATGCACCAGAAACTGTCTGGCATAACGGGAAACGTGCAAAGTAAGAGCTGCGAAACTACGATGGCTCTGGTGTACTATAAGCATGATGCACGAGCGAGTTAACGCAGAGAGAGTAGAGTGAGATAGTAGGAAGCTGTCCCTCTTGCAATGCGCGCAGTAACCGCTTTTAGACTCGAGTGCGACCGTAACTGAAAGAGGAGCTACCGCAAATCTTAGAAATTGTTTTACCCTCAAACACTGCAGAAAACCTTCAGGGAGTTTTCAAAGGTCATCAAGAATAATTCGATAGCACATCCCATGTAGAAATCAGTCTGGGCATCCCCGTTTGAAACTCGATCCTGGTCGGGATAGGCTTGGGTTTCCATAAATGGGTTATCCAACTTGGAATCCGAATAGATCCCAAATAGATTTCCGGTTACGCACTCGATGACAGTTTATCATCGATTAGAATTTGCTAGGGTTACCCTAAGCGAGCCGTCCTCTTTAGAATCGGGATGGATTCCGGATCGGGACCTAATTCTGAACGAGGAGCTAAGAGGGGTTGTACTTGGATTCTGGATAGAATCCGGATCGTCCTCCCGTTACTCAACGATTTGTCCGGAACTAAATTTACTTCACCCTATATGTAGTAAAATGTTGTAGAATACACGTACGAAAAACTTTTCCTTAACTCGCGTGATTGTAACAACGTGTGCGGTTCATGTGTCCCCAGGCGCGTTCTCGCCGCTGCCCATGCAGAAATTTTGACAGGGATCCAACTGGAATCAGCATGGTATTCACATCTTTCGACAAGGACCCAGTGGGATCCAGCCTAGTATGCCCATCTAACGGCTGGAATCCAGTCAGCCATCGGATTGGATCCCAGTTCGAGATCCCAATCGGAATCCAGCTTCCGCGCGTTACATCCCATGTCTGGAATCTGATCCGATGACCGAGGGGAATCCGACCCCAAGATGGGAATACGAGGCAGGATCTAGCTGGATCCCTGCCGAAATTTCTGCAAGGGATATTATCAGACTGAGTTGATTTTCGACGAAAGCAGTTAATATCATGCGGAATGTTAACAGCCGAATAGATAAGCTGATATGTTTGAGCTGCGGAGTAGTCGTTTGAGTGAATCTCTGGCTGCATACGTAATATGCTATGCACCAGAAACTGTCTGGCATAACGGGAAACGTGCAAAGTAAGAGCTGCGAAGCTACGATGGCTCTGGTGTACGAGCATGATGCACGAGCGAGTTAACGCAGAGAGAGTAGAGTGAGATAGTAGGAAGCTTTCCCTCTCGCAATGCGCGCAGTAACCGCTTTCAGACTCGAGTGCGACGGTAACACTCCACCGTAACTGAAAGAGGAGCAGCACGCTGCTGGGCCTTGATCTGCTGCCGCAGAGCCGTCGTTGCCGCGTAACCCTTCCTAATATTACACGGTCGGACGAGTTTCGAAAGCACTCGAGACCACTTCCGCTTTCTCCTCTTCTCACCACCATCATTCCGTTCCCCTCACCATCACTTTTCACTGCGCACCGTTTTCCTCTCCAAAGCCTTCACATCCTGAAAAGCGTCAAAGCAACGAAGACCTGCTAAATTAAACGCTGTGCGTTAAGACTTGTCGCCCTTCAGTTCTGCAGCTAGGTCATGAATTATCAAGAAACTCGGGAAAAACCTGCGCCAAGGTCATAAATGCGCGTAATACGCAGAGGCTGTTTATTCGAATACTTTCAGTTCACGCACATTGGCACTTTTTATTGGGTTCATACTTTAACTATTATAGTTATAATATACTGCAAATTTGGCTTGAAATCTCAAACAGAATGAACGAAATCAATGCTGAACGAGTCAAAAGTATTAGGCAAGAATCAAGAGACACAGTCAAGTTGAGTCTAATTCCAAAAATCATGATAGTTGATCTGCATGTGATTTTTACTATAAGATATACTATAATATAGACAAACAACTTTTGAAAATGAAAATCTGAGGTAGATTCCTTTTGAGACAAATATTTTCGACTCGGGATGTTCTGACACAAATTCGACATGATAAGTAAAATGATAAGTCTTCTGGTATATATTTTTAAACATTAGATTACTAATACATAACATATTTGCTACTCGTCCTTCAATTCAAGCCAGAAAATTGAAGTAAATAATAATTTAAGAATAATTATTGTACTCTCAAATGATTTTGCCGATATTAATAACAAATAAATCGATTATTTTATGTACAGTTAAAATATGATTGTGAAATCAGTAAATAAATGTATGACGATATTTGTAACATTTCAGTATTACATACAATCTCACGTTAAAGCTACTTTATGGAAATATAAACCTTCTGCACACGACAAATGTGAATTATTATATATTCTTCATATATATATGTTCCTATATATTCATAAATTCTTCCGCCTCTGCCTTCTACGTTCAATCGTCAGATTTAACCGGGCAAATAACGAGGGCTCTCGTTCAGCCAAATGAGTAAAGCACGTTTTATGCCGTGCTTTGCCATATCGCAGTATGATGTGAAAGAGAGCATTGAATTGCATTCGTATGAAACAAGAGTGTGTTGCTGGGTGCGGCGCTGTATGTGTTTACATACATGTACACCTAATCCGCAGCCATAACGTGCATATACTATGAGAGCTATCGTTTCACACAATGCTTTTGCGTACGCTACTGCTCGTGCGCTTTGTGACACGCCGATCTGCCCACGTTCAACATCGAGTGGATATAACCGTTCACGCTAGATTACGCAAATGGTGCTATAATGCCGCCGACGAATCACTTCCACGCAAAGCACATCTCACCGCATCGAATAATGGATTAGTGGACTATAGGCACGATTCGATATATCATTGATATCGTTCTCTGGTTCAGCGTCAACCAGATCTTCGTTAAAAACTTTATTAATGAGCACAGAATTTAATATGTTTTTTTTAAACTTATTTCCACTTTAATCGGCAACATTTCACATTAGTTGTGAAGAATTACGGGCTATGCGGAGAATCATCGGACTATAGTTACGATTCGATATATCATCGACATCGTTCTCCGGTTCAGCGTCAACCAGATCTTCGTTAACATCGTTAACATACGCACAACATGTAATAAGGTAAACGGCCCAGTTTGTGACGATTTAAGGAAACCCTCCCACTCTACTCATGTAAAACCATAGAGTAAACGAGGACCTAACGAGTGTTGCCGTTTATGACGCCACCATTTACGAATTACCATTGGCTGTTTCTGGAATGATGAGGGAAGCCGCCTATGCTAAAGTAGCGCGTCAGGAACTGGATCAGCGTCAGAAGCAGGGCTGTTTACCTTGTGTTGTTTTTTCTTGTTAGAACTGGTTTCTATTTTTATTTTAATTAATTAATTAATTAATTTAATTTCACATTAGTTGTGGAGAATTACAGACTATACGGATAATTATTGGATTATAGCCCATCTCACCGCATCGAATAATGGATTATTGGACTATACACGGAGAAATTTCTGTGTTGTGACAACATAAAACGAGAACAACAAAAATTGTTATGTTAGGCTTACAAAAAAATTGCTCAGCCCAGCAAAAAGATTTCTCAGCCGAACAAAAGATTTGTCAGCATAGGAAAACTGATTTGTCAGCCGAACAAAAGATTTGCCAGCCTAACGTAACGATTTTTGGTGTCCTCGTTTTATGTTGTCACAACACAAATTTCTCTCCGTGTAGGTACGATTCGATGTATCAACGATATCGTTCTCCGGTTCAGCGTCAACCCAATCTTCGTTGAAAACTTTATTAATGACCACAGAATTTAATTTTTCTTTTTTTAGCACTGGTTTCCATTTTAATCGGCAACATTTTAAATTAGTTGCGGAGAATTACGGCGCGGCAAACCTTCGATTACTAGCGATTTAATAAACCGTACTAGTGAAAACCTGAAAACGGTCAGAATGCCACGGAAAACCATGAGAATTGCTGGAACCTTCTCCAACCTCAATTTCAGCCATTTGTCGGGAATAAATTTGGCGTAACCCGTCCTCGCGCATTCGATTCCGCCTCACGAACTCGAAATCGTTATGTCGGTCGGTAAAATACCAGGCGGAGATATCTATTTCCTTGGTACTCGGAACGGTGCACGAAGGTTTCGTGGTCTTCTGGAGAGACTTGGCCGACGTCGCCAGACAGACTGGCAAGTGGAACGAGGGAGATAAGAATAAATTAATATATTAAGAACGAGAGTAAGTTCGATAAGTTTGGATGTATGAAATTGCTCTAACGGCTTTGCAGGAAGAGAAGAAGTGTATTTGGGCAGAATGCCTAGAAGAACTACTCCAAATGCAAAATCCATTAACACTGGAACGTCTGATGGAACCATTCTCATCCAAAACTCAATGCTTTCCAAATAGAAATAAGCTAATTTTGAGTATATTTATATTTATATCTATCGATTCGCCAAGTGCGCTAGTGACATTTGAATTCCCAAAACCTTGTAAAAAAACTAGGTAATAATTAATCATTTATTCATAATTAATCATGGGCCTTTTAGTAATACCATATAATTTTGTTTTTGGGATATTTCATCGTGGGTTATTTGACTATGTACAATCAATCTGTAACCCTCTTTTAATTATTTATATAATAGATATAGATACAAACTGTTGTTTTTTGCGAGCGATTCATTTCCTTCGGATATTTGTTCAGTCGCGTTAATTTTTCCAGAGATATTTTTTCTATACTCTTTTTTTCGTGGGTTTTTTGTTTTCCACAGATTTTTTTTCCTAGATTCCTAAAAAATAACGTACTACATTTCTTCATTGTGTCTAGCACAATATAAAGTACAGAAATTGTGAAAACCGGCGTGAAAGTCAAACGCGAACGGATATCCGCCCTTTCATGTCACTGACCGACTCCATGGATTGGGATCCAGTCTAATTGACAACGCGTTGAAGGTTTGATCAGCGGAGGTTAACGCGAAGCTGATGATGCACTGGGTGGATTATCTTCCTATCTATTCGATGAATGTATTGTAGGGACCAGAAAGGCATTAACAGTGGCATTGAAAGTGTACACACTCAACCACACAGTTTCACGTAGCATGTTATATGTATATATATATGTATGTGGAACAACCCACAGCTAATGATACTGATAGACGAAGCAAAGGCTTGAGAGAAGCTTCGCAAAGTTTATACAAGGATCATGATGCTGCGGTAAGCTATTCAAACGTTTCGTGGTACGAAGAGTAGAGAACAAGCATTGGCATCGCTTTATCGCCGAGTTAATCGACATTCACGTTCAGAAGTCAATGAAGCATTATTTCGGTCTGCATTAAACGTAGTTCAGCCAATCAGTCTGTACATTTCGTGCGATATAATACATATGTACCGATAAACCGCATTTTACCGTGCTGATAACTGTCGACTAATTATTGCCATGAAGGGAAAATGTGTTGGATCGTTAATGTTGTCAGAACTAATGCAGAAGGTTGTGAGTAGAAGAAGTTGCAATCAAGTTTGGAGAAAAGAATACATAATTACGAATCAAAATTCTGTTTAAGAGGTTCCAATTCTCATGAACCTTAATATGGTTTGTCCATTACCATATCCGTATGGTTAGTTGGGTTCGAGTTTACCATACCAATATGATAATTTTTCGCAGATCTTTTTTCTCATGCATAGATGAATGAATGATCGACATATAAGTAATTCCACATTAAATCAGCCGGATTTGGGTGTTTTTTGACCTCGCATTTTTTTTATTCGAATGAAACTTTTTTTACACAAACTATACCCAAAAAGAACGTACCCATATTTTTTTGTTTGACCAAACAAATTTTTTTTTAATTATGGGTTGTTATAATATTTCCGGTTCTATTTGTCCGAGGAAGGTGACGTTTTAAAGTCAAAAGAATGAGGGTACATAAAATAATTTTCAAGTAATTATAAACTTGCAAATTACTATTGTTATTAAGAATTGAAAAGTACAATAATCAAGAGTGTGTAAATTAGAAGTTACTTCACGCCTTCAAAAATAGGACTAGGACTGGGCAAATAGGAATTAATTTGCCGTTAATTCCCGTATACGGTAAGTCAATAACGGTTCGCAGAAAAGTTGGACCTTGCGGACTGGCGACCATACAAGAGGATTCATATACAATAGTGCGAAATACGCTACCGAACATTATACTAAGCAGGAATGAATTCTTGTCGAGTTCACAAATTGTCGAGCTACTTCTATTTCTCGATGAAAGGAGAGAAGAATCCCTGGAGAGAAGAATCCATAATTACAAAACAAAATTCTATTTAAAAGATCTAAATTCTCGTGAACCCTAATATTGTTTGTCCATTACCATATCGATACGGTTCACTGGATCTAAGTCCACCATACCAATATGATAAATTTTTCAGATCTTTCTTCTCGTGTGTAGGTGCGAATGAGTGATTGACAAATGAGAGTGAGTAAAGCGGAAGGTCCAAACGCTTCCGGATGCCACGAAAAATGGAACTGGACTAATTTGCTCTCAATGCTAGTACCGAATCAATAGTCTACGATTATTCGTAGAAAGTTTGATTCTTGCGGACGGGCAACTGTTCCGTCGCATGGGACGAATATATAGTTGAAACATTGTTTTTTGAATATTATAAAGTAATGATAAAGTCGAGAACGTGCGTAGCCAACGTTCGTTCAGACGCGACGCTATTTCTGCCCTGAAGGATAATAAAGTGAGGAATTCCCAAATTATCTGCGGGTCCGCGCGTCACGTCGAACAACTGCCACATTTGGCGACCAGATTCGACAGTTTTTAAGTCTTTATTCTTTAAGATCTTCTAGGCAATAAGGTATGCGTGCAGTAAGGCATGGACTATGCTCGAGGCCCATCTGACCAGCATGCTAGCGTACCTCAATAAAGGGATTAACTCCGCGCTGACTCGACGCTCGAGTCAGGCGCGGAAAACTTTTTATTCTGGTAAGGAGCGCGTCACGGGAAATCGCAGCCGGTCAAGCTTGGGTCCGACAGGGATGTCCACTCTGCACCCATCTTCCCCACCAAAACAATCCCCTTCGTGATTGGTGATGAGAAAAATCCGCCTACTCTTTACTTTTGCACCAATGATAACCGCGTGAAAAATAGAGTCTCGCCCTTCCCTTTTTTAAGGAACTTCTCGTCACCAACTATGAAAAATCAGTCAAACTTTTCACCTCGACCGAGTCACATCAATACCTACTGGGCAACAGTTGAGATTGACTCGTGTTGGGGTAATTTTCTTTAAGCGATTATTGTGCCTTGAGACCGCTCTCAAGCACAAGTAATAATAGCTCATACCCACGCGTTGACTCATAATATACCAAACTCCAATACAAACGTGCAAGTAAATATTAAGTAATTTAGTGTACAGTGTTGACTTTCAATAAATAATAGCTTTCCGTTGTTCATCTACTATTCATCAAGTAACCCTTCACATACAAAAAATCAAGTCGTTGGTGATTAACTTCCCTGACGACAATACCAAGGGACTACGTCACCGCCAGTGTGTAAATCGGGCCTTACAACCCCGAAAGGTCGAAGTGTTACCGCGCGGTCCCGAAGTATTAAACAGGCAACCATATAAAAGTATGGCATATAAGGCGGGGGTTAAAGTAGCGAAAGGCTAAAATAGCGAATTTCGAAATAATGAACGTCTGAATCTAGAATGGCCATCATTACGAAATTCGCTATTTTAACCATTTCGCTAATAGGATGAGGGTCATAATAGCGAATGGCTGAAATAGCGAAATTAAATATAATGAACATCTGAATCTAAAATTGGCATTATTATGGAATTCGCTATTTTAGCCATTCGCTATCTTGAACCCCACCCGACATATACAATAGTGCGGACGGCGATGATGAATTATAATCTGTTGGTAGTTCGTGGATGAGAGAAAAAAAAATATAAAAAAATACTTGACCACGATTATCGCAACATGTGAGAATCGCTCTTGGTGACAGCTGTTTTCATTCTATTATTTCTCGTTGTGTGCCGGTGGTCGCCGTCAACACCCTGCTCGAAGGAGATGGGCGTTTCGAAGGAAACCTACGGAAAAGGAAAAGATTAATGCAAGTCGACTAGCAGGCGAGCACCGGTGTGGCGAGCGTGCTCGTACTGTTAAGCGATGTTTGTAGGCAACTCCCAGAGTTTCTCTCTCTCTCTCTCTCTCGAATTCGAGCAAGCTACGGGGAACCGCGAGATGCAAGCGACGTAGTGGTTACAGGCGCGGGGTGTGCCTAGTTGGTAGCAACGTCGCGTCTCGCTCGTTATAACCACAGACTAGCGGGAAAGGACGAAGGTACTACCCGAGGCTTGTGCTCGGCCTCCCCAAGAATGGAAATAAGGGGTTGAGAAGCCGCAAGTGAGCAGAGATGTGTAGAAGCCCTACACGTTAGGAATAAAGTCTAGGGCGCAAGGGTAGCGCCCTCCTGTTCCACATAGCTGAATCATAAAGCACGAAGGACTGTACTTAGATTCAGAAAAGCAGTGCATTTCTCCATCGCCATCATTATATTCTTTCATCGGCCCAACATTCTGAAAGCACCACAAATGCGTGCGAGTTTGCATAAACTATATTGTTTACTTTTTCTTTGTCGCCATACGTTGTATTTATTGTGTGGGAGATAATAGGGACAAAACCGAGCCCCAAATATAATGTCTTTATACATAATAAAATCTCGCCGTCGCAAGGTATAAAATAATTGGTTGAATAGGCGCCAAACGACGAAATTGGTTGGGACAATAAATTAGTTGGCTACAGAAATAAATCAATTAGATGGGGCAAAAAACTAATTGGATGGGCTAGCAAATTAATTGGTTGACAACTAACAAATTGGATGTCACAACCAACTAGTTTGTTGGTTTAACCAAAAAATTGGAGCCAACTTAACCGCTGGAGCGTATTTTGGCATTCCAATGATTGGGGCAACTAATTATTCCTCTCTCTCGTTTGGTAGGCTAAAAATGGTAAGTGAGCGGGCTTTTAAGGGAGCACGCATGCGTTGTAATCGGTCTACAAACCCAGATTTTTGTATATCTCTCATAGGTCCACAATCCCGAATTTTTGGAAATCCCACATAGGCATTTAAGTCTGCATTAATGGAGTCAAAGGTGGCGTTACAATTAGCAAAAGCCAAGTAGCTCTCTTATTTTCCTATTCTCCCCCACTTTCCCGTATATTGCGCTGCTCTTTCGCGTAACTTACATTCTGATTTGTTGCACTTTATGCACCGTAATGCTCACTCCTCCATAAAATGTTCACCAGGCGGAAAGAACACTCTCAAGAATCCCATCCTTATACTCTCATCTGTCCTCTTTTCATTCTTTTCACTTTTTTTTTCTCTCCACGTATAATATATTTCGTTTTATTCTCTCTACCTCGCTTTCTCCTTCTCTTGACTTCGGGTCTTTGTTCCATTCCATAAAACCTACATCCTAGAATCCCATTATTTACTTACGCTGTACGACTTGCGTTTCACATTCTCCCTTACCTCATTTATCTACCCTTCACCCCTGTATCTAGCTCGTTCCACAGTTACACCACGCAACGCCTCGCGACCAAGTTTCCCTTTTCGTTATGTCGTTGGGACAGCGAAGACTGGCCTCTAAAATTTCCGAGCAACTCATGGTTCCACTTCTGACTTATCTCATTTCTCCCTTTTATTCTGATCTACTGGCGCCGACTCTTTTTTTTCATCGCCTACGCTGAACTTTTTCCACCTGTTTTTGTAAATTCTCTAACCTTTTATTTTCTGTCTATTTGTCTACTACCACACGAAACGTTTTCCCGTATATATTTTTTTATTGTCACAAGCAATCATTTTTTTGGTAAGTTTATAATAAACACAGTCCCTATATAAGTAAATAATTAACAACAGCGAAGGACTGGCCTAAAAATTTTCAAGTTACTCCATGGTTCTACTCGTGACTTATCTAATTTCTCTCTTTTATTCTGATCTACCGATCCTTTTTTTCTTTGACTACTCCGGACTCTTTCCACCTCTTTTTAGAATTCTCAAACCCTTCATTTTCTGTCTACCTCTCTACCCCCACACGAAACCTGCTGGTTCAATTAGTAAAGTGAAAAGTTTCACAGTCCTTTCGTATCGATTTTTTACATCCTATACGGTCAACCCGATAAAAAAAAGAATAACTGTTCCCTCAATCACGTATTTTACGACGTTCGTTGCTATACCTACACCATTGGAAAATTTCGACAATTCCCATTGTGCGCTGGCGAGTCGTGAGGTAATATGCGATTTATTCCCTTTCATTTCGATATACCATCACATCGACTTACTAATACATCGACCCTAATATCTTCTTTATAGCTGTATCCTTCGCAACAACGAAATAAGTAACTATATTCTGATTCACCGCCATTATCTGAAGTCAGACCGAAAAAAAGTTGCTACTGGCGTAATCACAACAAGTGACTTTCTCATGATTACGAATGTACCAAAAATAAAACGTCACATTCGCATTAAAAAAAAAATGAGGCCTTTTTTAAACGGTCAGTATAGCTAGGAATTTTAAGACGCGTCGATAAATATGTTTAAACGTTAAAAGAAATTTATTTTAAAAAACTTATCTCATAGCTTTTGGGGCGTCCATTAATCATGTGATGCGTTTTTATCAAATTTTTTACCCCCTCCCCCCGTTCATGATCAGCCGTGATATTTCGACGTACCCCTCCCCACCTGGCTCGTTATCACGTGCTTTGTTCGTTACCCGACAGATGTAAAAAGGATAAAATATAAAATAAATATCTCTCACAATTTATGCTGTTTTAATTATATTTTAGTTGCATACAATTCACAATCCGCTTATATAATATCTGCTTATTACTAACTTTAGTATCGTCAGGCAGATCTCGTATTAAAAGTAAATAAGTGACTAGTATCCGAACCAATCACTAGTTTGCCACTAGTCATGGGCTACCCACGGATTCTCGATACTCCTTTACACGCTTACAAAAGCTTCATATTGCAACGTATTACTTTCAACCTGCACGTCCTCCAACTCGTCTTCGTCGTTCTCTTTGTCACTAACCCGTTCAATGCTTTTTTTATTTTTCTTGTGCAGAGTTTTGCGGGCAGCAACAGCTTTTTTGTACAAAAGTATTGCCCACATTCTTGACATGTAATACCCACGAGGAATTGAGTACTTGACTGTAGACTCGGGCAATACAATGCGCTTTTCTTGGAACTGCGAGACGATTTCGAATCATCATAGAATCTACTCGATAATATTAGAAAATAATGTATCGAGAAATGTACGTGACTTTGACCCAAGACCCCTCCCCTCTCCCATGTGATCATTCATGATGATTTTCAGTACCCCCCTCCCCCACTTCCAGATTCTCACGTGATTAATGGACGCCCCCTTTCCACGAGCTGCTCTTTCGATAGGCGCTTCTTTTTCCATTGGCTTTGATTTCTACAGATTTTTTTCCCATTGGTCCTTTGTTCCCACAAATTTTTTGTACCGCCAATTTTTCCCGACCAATTTTTTGAACTGCCAATTTTTCATAATACCCCTATAAGCATAGCTCATCGTGTCGATGATAAATTCATATGCTTATCTATCCTTGTCTTTTTTACTTTTTGATCACGCTTCGAAGTCGCGATAAGCATCAGCCAATTCACTATTGAAGAAAAGCCGACGAAAGGATGGGAAGCTTTGGTATGCGGATGGAACGCAAAGCGAAAAGACGAAGTCACGTAGAGGGTTCACGGTTGGCCCAGCCAGTACGTAAAAGATAATCGTAGAGGAGGACGAAAGGAATTATATTAGCGAAAGTCATTTGTCTAAATCTTCATATTGTCAAATCATCGTTTTGCTAAAAATTACATTGTCGAACAATATTTGGCCAAATCGTCGAAACGTCAATCCCATACTATGAAATTGACCTTCTGATTTTTTTAAGGCACATAACTTCAGTGATGCTCCTCTATTTTTATGAAGCCCAACTATGTTTTAGAGTTTCAAAAATTAAGAGACGTATTTTTTTATGTGTTTCTAAATGTTAAAAGATTTCTTATCTTAATAAAAAATCTTATCTCATAACTTTTCGCCATCTGGTCTTACGATTGGCGCTTTTTTCCATTGGCTTTGATTTCTACGGCTATTTTTCCCACGAATTTTTTTTACGGCCAATTTTTTTCCCCCGAATTTTTTGAACTGCCAATTCTTCATGATACCCCTATAAGCATAGCTCATCGTGTCGATGATAAATTCATATCCTCGTCTACCCTTGTCTTTTTTACTTTTTGATCACGCTTCGAAGTCGCGATAAGCATCAGCCAATTCACTATTAAAGAAAAGCCGACGAAAGGATGGGAAGCTTTGGTATGCGGATGGAACGCAAAGCGAAAAGACGAAGACACGTAGAGGGTTCCCGGTTGGCCCAGCCAGTACGTAAAAGGTAGTCGAAGAGGAGGACGAAAGCTCACGCGCAGATGCGCTCTCTTTTCATTTCTCTCTGGCGCGCCGCAACGCCGCGAACTACGTGCTCAGCTTCGCAAACATTCAATGCATAAGAAGCACCGCTATCGAATATAAATCATGCCTTTGTATTTTTGCGGATAAACCCGCAGAGACAGTTGAATAATTTCTAGAACGCCGTCTCTACGTGCCCGTGTCCAAAGCGTCCGCGCGTTCACCCACCTCGCGTTCTTCGGTTTTAAAGCTGCGTAATTTATGACACGTAGAAAGGACCAACGGCAGTCGCGTACAACGCGATCGCCAACGAAAAGTTATGAGAACGAGTGAAAACTATCTCTTCTGTTTTTCTATACGCTTCTCCACAGCATCTGAAAATACGCCGCTCTCAATTCTGCATCCAGTCAGTTCAACTTTCGATCTCTAAAACATGCATACATACCTAAGCTAACGTCGTCCCGGTGTTAAAGAAAATCTGTATGGTGTATTTATGAGAAATTCCACACCAATTCTCAGCGACTCTATTTTTTTAAGTTTTCCAAAAATGTTGTAATTTTGCGGTATTGTAATAATACACTGTTAAAAATGCAAGAGAATTTAATATACAAAACGATATGAGATTTACGAAACGGGTATATGAATTCCATATTAATATACTTTTATTGTACATTTTTACAATAGTATGAGAATTCTCCGATATAAGTATTTGAAAATTACAGTATGTGAGTATTGTAATCTTCATCTTAATATACAAATATTGTATTTGTCAATGACGAATGCATCTGAAAATTAATACACGGTATATGCATTCGAGCTTTATATACGGTATATTAATTCTCGAAAACAAATGTTTTACACTGTTAAAAATGCAGGTGAATTTAATATACCAAACGATATGAGATTTACGAAACGGGTATATGAATTCCATATTAACATACTTTTATAGTAAATTTAAGAATAGTATAAGAATTCTCCGATACTGGTATTTGAAATTACTAAAAATTAGTATTTGTCAATGACGAATGCATCTAAAAATTAATATAACAACATTTTTTTAGTGTGTCTACCTACTTCACATGTGTGCTAAAGAGATATGGAAGTTTGTATTTTAAATCCCGGCCATACACACACACACTAACACGCACGCACGTCCATCTATACATTTTTTTAAACCAGTTTTCTCGACGTTTTAGACCATTTTGAGTATCCCGATAAGAAAAACTCGAAAAAAAATGTCTGACGAAAACAAAACGAAGCAAAATGAAGAAAAGATCCCCAACAACAAAATGGTGTTGCTGGGGATTTTGAGCATCTACACAATTGATACCCTGATGCGGAATCGATGAGCGCGCTCGATTTACGATAGTTGAAGTTTAAGGCGTAGTACGGTACCAAAAAGAGTGCACTATTATTATACAATCATGCTCGCTGTGCTGTTATTTTATATCCGCAATAGTTGATAAGGGATAAATCGAGGGTGGCGGAGGGGAATCGGAAAAGAGAAATGGTCTGAAAAGAATAATTCTATGTCTTCCGGTCCATCGCTTAGCTGCAGGGGGTTGAAAAGTAAAGTCGAGCGAAAGAAATTCCAGACCCTTTCCAGAGAGATTTCAGCCATGGGCTGGTAATACTGAGCGCGGGGGCAATCAACCGTCGAGTATAAATAACGCAGTCATTAAAGCGTCGAAAATTACTTTCTCGCCACACGAAATTCACAACGCGTATCCGCAACCTTTTACGATACTGCAATATACCTATATATAAAGCGTAGTAATATCGTAAATGGAACGAAATATTGAGGAAAGAAATGAGTTAAATATCTTTCCGATAAAAGAACGATTTACTTCGTATCGCAATTCCTTAAATCCAATCAATAGACAATAAGTCTCCGTCGATATAATCTTGAAAATGAAACTGGATTACTGAAAATAAGGGGACTACATTATTTGAATGAAAAATCATTGGGACGAGTCATTTTTCCGAGAATTACCGAAAGTCATTTGGCGAAATCTTCATTTTGACAAATGGTCGTTTTGCTGTACATTTTACATTGTCGAATAGCATTTATCCAAATCGTTGAATTGTCCATCTCATATGATCAAACCGATCTTCTGATTTTTCTAAGGCACAGCACTTCAGTGTTCCTCTCCAATTTTTATGAAGATCGTGTAACGAGTCGCTCCCTTCGCGGTTCGCGTGCTCCGTCCACGTATGCCAAAAAATCCTTATACCGATAGACGATACGTGGATGCTCGATCCGCACACGTTATCTTCGATAGATCACATCACATATAGACTGAGATCCTATATGTTTAATAGCTCAATTGGCCGCAAGGTTCTATTATATCCCTCTCTTTTCATTTTCGGCTCGAACCGAACGATTTCGCCGCAACGCTCCTCAGTCGCCCGATAACGATCATCGGCATCGTGTCTGTCACACTTATAATTACTTGTATCTTCATTTCAATTGTTCTCCGGTGATACGTGACGACGAAACATATTCTTTCTGGGCATTGATGAGCCTTCCCTCTTCATGGCGCTGTTCGACGCCTTTGGAGATATAAAACGAGCTAAGTTTTCTGCTAAATCGCCTCGGACATTTTAGGCGAACGTTTCGATATTTTATGCGATAAATTTTGCGTATGCGAAGTCGTAACGTGCGAATTGATTATCGACATTTATGTTTGTGAGTGCTACTTCGATTACTTTAATATGTGACGGAATATGTGAGTGCTACTTCGACTACTTTAATGTGTGACGGATGAGTGAGCTAGATGATATTCTTATTCCGTTTATATTTTTTTTGTAATGTATGAGCCGTGAGCGCGTATGGATGGATATTTTTGTTTATATTATTTGTGATGAATGTATAATGTATGTATTCGGGATTAAGAGCAGCATTTCCCTTGTTGGGTCTCAGAAAACATAATCTCAGAGAGACTAACCACAAACACAAGATAATAAATATAATATCCTTTTTTTATTTTTGTAAAGTAAAGAAAAATTGGTACAATCGATTATTTTGTAGAGCTTAAAAAACTAAGGGAAATATTTTTTTTTGCTGGGAAAATCGTTTTAGGGGTTGAAATCAACCTTCAAAGTTTGGCATGCCAAATAGTGGTAATGCAGTATCATCTAGGAGGAGTCGACCAATTTCAATTAAACAAAAATGTAAATGTTGTCACCAGGAGTAGACGTTAAAAAAATCATCTCTTGAGAGGGTGAATCATACCCTGATTTTCCTATCTTTAACCCTATATAAAAAATTTATGAACTAAATTGAATAAGCCATGTACTATTTGAAAGAGCAAGTAAAATTACAATTTACGTGTTTGTGGCGAGAAAACGCGTTTAAGGGGGTAAACTACCCCTTACATACCAATGCATCAATTTTCACATAGAACCTTTTTTTCACGCAATTAAAAAGTCCAAATTAATTGACAATAATGTTTTTAGTGTAAGTTAATGATCAGTGAGCGAAAATGTTCAATTGACAATTAGAAAAAAAAGCTGTGTATTGAACAATAAATCTCAAATAAAGAATTGTAAAAGAAATTGCGAAATAAATTATAATTCACTCATTAATAGTATGGACATAGGCACGATTATTGAATTTCAACACGTTTAAATTTTGAGGCACGATATTGAATTTAAACATGATTCAACTTTTTTAACCGAAAATTGACCAATAAAGGATAATAACAAAACTGAAATCGGAAACCGTAAAGTCAGTAATTTGCCCAAGAGAAAACCTGTTACGGCGACACCGTCAAAGATTGTAGCAAGTATAGAACTCTCAAGAGTATAAGTGAGTGGTTGATGTTGTAGCGTTGCGTTGTACGTCTGGTCGGTTGTAAAAATTGATAAGCCTCCGGTCCCCGAACGTCCTTCGGGAAGCACGGGGATAACTCGGAACAATCAACGGGCTTATTGGGGTGGTGCGGCGGTGTCGGAAGCTTTTGGGAGTTAACGGTCGTAATTGCTCGGGGCTTATCCCCCTGCGTCAAGCCCAAAAGGTTGGCTAAGAACGGGACTAAAATTTGGCAACATCGGACGTTCATTGATCTAAAACTCCCAGAAGGTTTAACGCTTATTTGCTTCTATGACGATGTAAAACTGCAATAACAAAAACAGGATTTATAAAAAATACAATATTGTGGTAATTAAATATATGAATATACTTTTTGGATCTGGCATTTTGCTTCCTCATAGAGGAATCTTTGTGAAAAAAATTGTTTTTCGAGATTTTCATGTCAGAACACTTAGACTTTTTTTTAATTTGAGATATCGAATTTTGGCCTTCACTATCATTCTCAAGTCGTATATTCTATCACAGAAAATACCAATTACAAGTCTTTTTACCGTAATAAAAAAAAACTTTTTTCCGTTTCTCATTAGAGAATTCACAGATCCGACTTCCGGTCTGACAATTCGACCCATTTTTTTTTTAATGTATCGAATTTCGGTCTTCACTATCGTTCTCAAGACGGATATTCTATCACAGAAAATACCAGTTACAAGTCTTTTTACCATGATTAAGAAAAAGTGACTTTTTTTCCGTTTTTGATTCCATTATTACAGATCCGACTTTCGATCTAAAAATCCAACACAATTTTTTTTTTCTTTAAGATATCGAATTTTGGCCTTCACTATCGTTCTCAAGTCGCATATTCTAATACAAAAAATACCATTTACAAGTCTGTTTACCACAATTTAAAAAAAAAGTGACTTTTTTCCATTTCTGATTCCAGAATTCATAGATTCCACGTCCGGTCGGAAAATTCAACCTGAATTATGAAATTGAAAGATTATCAGTACACAACATGGCATTGGAATTTGGGCTAATTCGGTTGAGCAGTTGAAGATTTATGGTAGTATGAATATTAGCCCATTAATCACACACACAATCATAGATGGGCTGCTGCTTCGCTTGCGTGCCAAATTCCAGCTTAATCGGTCGAACTGTTCTTGAGTTATAGGTGATTGAAATTTCGAAGTCCTACACACAACGCACGCGGACATTCGGGCATTGTTTTTTAATCACATTTCTCGATGTTTTCGGCCATTCTGATTGTCTGACATAAAAATAAAAATCTCGAACAATAACGTAAAATGTCTATAAGGAGACAAAAATTATGGTACAAAAACGAAATCCGATGCTTACTGATTCGTTCGCCTAAAGTCAGTGTAAAAATTAAAATAATTTGTAATCATAGAAAATCACCCATTAAAACATATATACATTTATTTGAATAATATTGAATAATAATGTAATAAGAGTATATGATTGTTTTGCCATTCTTGTCATTGTGTACAAGGTACTTGTCCCGTTCACTGTAGAATAAATAAATAAATATTTAAGTCATCTATTCAGTTTATGGTTCGCCATATTGATATGCGAACCTAAAATAAATATTAACTACAATTTTGGAAAAATACTTTACCCTCGTGAGATTCAATGACACTGCAAGTAACAAGCAATATAGAGACCCCAAGGTGCATTTACATAGCGCGTTAAGAGTCTCGAAAGTTCAAGATGCAACGTCATGACGATTACGCGCCACTTCTCGACTCCTTACCAAAACGAAGGAGAACAGCTCCTCTCATTTCCTGGGTCGAAGATTTTCCTCGTTAATTTTAAACCTCGTAAATCATTCTCGGCCTCTTCAAGCTTGTCTCAAATTGGTACGTACGACGCTCTATAACTAAGCGATGTGCAGTTGTAATATATGAGATACTATAAACGTAGATGGTGAATGAGTCTTTACTCGTAAAATTGACTTAAAATTGTATATATCGCCTTTAAGTTCACTGATACACCGATTGTGACACGATTTTGTGAAAACAATATTTAAAGAACGCAGCTACCAACATTTTATAATTTAATAATATATAAGATATGAAAAAAAAAACTTACTGACACTCAGAATTTTGTGTAAATACATGTTTTAAGTGTCCTAGATTTAAAAAAAAAAATAACTAAATTTTGTCTGTCTTTACTGGCCAAAAAAAAGAACAATAACTTTAGAAGGAGACAGTAGTAAAATTTGGTGTGTCTTCTGCATATAAAATGTACTCCATATGAAAACGTATATTGTCTGATATATAAATTAAATTTATTGATTCACCAACATATTTAGTAAGAAGGAAGAAATAATTTGTAGGCTAAAAATAGTACATTATGCTACAAGGGAGGGAAGAGCGCGATTTTCACCGAGTGCGAGGTTAGCTGCCCGAGCACGAGGGCGGTCCGGCTGGGAACCTCGAACTGGGCAAAAATAGCGGGCAAGATGCCCTAGGGAGTTTTGGCTCGTATATGTTGCCCGCTGCACATGCGCACTGCTCGCAGTCAGATATCGGCGTCTTTCCTCGCGCTTTTCAGGGACGGAATCACGTTATTTTAGCGCAGTCAGGAGAAATAGTATATTATACTACAAGGGCAGAAAGTTTGAAATTCCTGCACTGCGCATCATGATGCCCGAGGCGAAACCGAGGACATCATGTTGCGCAGTTCAGGGCTTTCAAACTTCTGCCCGTGTGGTGTATACTATTTTTCTTTATAGCCGATCGAAAGTACGATGTACTTGTCTCAAGACGCTGCCGCGGCTCTTGATAGATTCATGTTTTGATGCCTGCCCCGACATTTGCCGGCACGAGCGAAGCGAGTGCTGCCGGTCGGGGGGAGGGGGGGGGGGGGGGGGAGGCATCAAATAAAAGAGAATACCAAATATAATTATAGTTTAAAAAAAATATATATTTACTAATACAATTTTATGTCTGTATTATTAAGTCTGCCTCTGCATCGAAATCTCGTAATACTTCTTCCTCATCCATAGATTCGTCGGTCGAGATCATTTTGATTAATATTTTCTTTAAAATACACTTTGAGGTTATAAGCAACTTAAACACGAATTAGTGATTAGTGACTGACGGCAGTCGGGGCAATCGCGGCAGTTTCCGTATCGGTGCGCATGAAACAAATTTATGCTCCCGCTTTGACAGAGGGCGTGCGTGTAGTTCTACCAATGCGTAAATATTAGACTTTCTGCTTCGAATTTGATGTCAGAGATACGTACTTTCGATCGAGGTATAAAGAAAAAATATTATTTTGATTCTAGAATTCGAGGTATGAAATATATGATTTATTGATTCAACAAAATATTTAGTAAAAAAGAAGAAATAATTTGTAGGCTAAAAAAAATATTATTTTGATTCTAGAAATCGAGCTATGAAATATATGATTTATTGATTCAACAAAATATTTAGTAAAAAAGAAGAAATAATTTGTAGAAAAAAAAAAAATATTATTTTGATTCTAGAAATCAAGGTATGAAATATATGACTTTCAAATACACAACGAGCTAGGAAATCGTTTTTCTTCCGAGTGACGAACAATATTTTTTTAGTAAGATCTGGCTTACTAAAAAGTGCACTTTTCTCGTCGGGGGACTGAAAAATAAATGGTATTTTTATTACGACAAATTTGTTCTCGAAGGACCCGAAATTCGTGAATCAAACATCCACAGTAAATATCTTTTTTCTAAAAGTTTAGTTTCATTGTATTTTGTTTTTCTGATGTAATTATATGTGTTTATTTTTTTTAACTAATCAATTAGTAATTATCTAGTCCATTTTATTTTGCTGAGAGCAGACACGACAGTCAAGAGGCAGAAGAGTTTGCAAGAACGATGGTAGAGAATCGAGCAACCGAGCAGAGGATATACGACATAGATAGATACGATCAAGGTGCGGGGCAACGTCGCCGGCGATAGTTGGGGGTCTGATTAGAGGAGGATTACCAGCGCTAATGCCAGACGAATCCCAAGCTCTGTGGTCTCCCAGGAATGACCAACCCCGTGCACGACAGGAGACTCCATGAAGTTGGATGAGAACGGTGAATGAAGCTTGAAGGGCGAAGAAGAAACTTGGGATGAGGTCGTGCGAGAGCGCTCAGCCAAACGAGCGAAAGAGTAGAAGGGATGCAAAGTGCAATGGTGCGGCAAACTGACGCAAACTCTATACTCTGACAGGATAAATTGATTTGCTTAACAAAGATTGAGTTACTGAATTAAAGCGATCAGCACAGGACGAATTACCACAGCCCTTTTATATTTATTATTACGTAAGACAGTATATGTATGTACCATTCTACTTCTACTTGTACTTTGGAGAGTTGTAATGATTTACAACTACGGGAAGCATTTTGTTTTGCTATCTCTTTTGCTTTCTCATAGAGGAATTTTCGTTTTTTTAACTATTTTTTTCAAGTTGGTCTATTCCAAATGGTATAAAACGTCGAGAAAAGTGGTTTGGAAAAAACGTTAGAAAAGATTAGTTGCCATAACCGAAAAATGAGTGAACACAACCAATCGATCATTTTATTTCCCTTACAACTCAAATGGTAGGGCCAACGATTCAAATGGAAGGCCTAGTCATTAGATTGGTTAGGCTGAATAATCTTGCGAAAACTAATCGTGAATAGTAGAGATGACTATTCGATATGGTTGGGGCAACTAATTTTTGTGGGCTTATGTACAGCAAATTGAAAACGTAGTTGTCACAACCAAATAATTCTTTCCGTGTAAGTCATGAATTTCTTGACCGAAACAGCTCAAATTTTAATGACATATACAATGCTGTCCAATGTTTTTTAATGTGCATTTTTTAAAAAACAATCTATGCATTTTGATTTTGTGTAATATTTTATATTTTAAAAAAGATCTCTTAACACTCTAACTCGAACAAACTTTTGACTATCGACCTGAAACTTACCGCGAAAATTAAACAAAATGAGACTTTTGGGATCGAATTTATGCAATATTGATAAAGCTGTTCGTATTTTATGGATGTTTCCAATTTTCGAAAAAATTTAGTGATGTTAAACATCTAATTTAATGAAAAATCGGCGAAAAGATCTGCATGGCTGTGAAGATATGCCGATCGCGATATGTTCGAGTCTCACGTTAATGTGAAAAAGAAGCGTCAATCGTTATTGGTAGAGGCATTAAAAAATCATCACTTTAGTCACGATTTTTTTAATGCCTCTTTAACGAAGTAATATGAAATCGATAAAAAGGTCTGATTCTTTTTTTACGTTTTTCCTTCAACATCGATAAAATCACCTTCAATTTCAGGAGTTGTATTAATCGTGAAGAGTTTATCTGGAATATCGGCGAAAAAGTGTGGTTCCATTGGAAAATAACAAGCCAACTCTATTAATCGGAATACTAATCGATTTTCGATGGGTATGAGAACGTCACGCCACGTACATGACTCAATTGCAAGATTTATGATATGGTACAGCAATAGGTACCAGCCCCCTATGATTATATCTCGAAACCAGAGACTGTGTGACGTATACTACCCTGGTTCATGACACATGCTGACAAAATCATAAATTACCTTGACTTGAGATCTGTAGACATAAGTCCAATCTCCTATCGGCAATGCTTTAAGGTAGTTATCGCGAGGTATCGATTTTCTTAGGATATTATTGAATTTTTGTCTACTTATTGTTGAATGGCTTCTGAATACACGTCTAAAGATTCAAAATTATTTACCACCCAGAACCAGAGATATTCCACATTGAAAAAAATGTCCTTATACACGGCATTTCCTATCTAACTCGGAAAATAAATTACATTTACGATCACCATAAACATCTGCTTCTTACCATTTTGATCAAATTTTTTTGAGGGCAAGAAAAATGTTTAACGATAAACCTCACAAAACTTGGAAGCAATTGACCACCTACTTTTTAAGATAAAAAATGGTTAAGGTTATCGTATTGAGCTTTTACGAAACGATACGGCAACAGTGCACACGAGAGAAGAGAATTGGCGAAGGCGCGCTATTCAAACTTACACTGCAAAAAAAATGTCATTGATTCAATAAATCCATCGTTTGCGGGCTGTCAAAACAAGCGTTATCAACTTAATTTGAATTGTGATTCCTCCAATTCCATACGAGATCGAAACAATAGCTCTAAAATAAGCAAAATAATATTTTATTATTTCAATGTTAAATGGGATTGAACGAATAAGAACTGGAGTTAATTAAAAAATACTTCTTTTTGGCAGCCCGCAATAGAATTTTTTTTCAGTGTACGTACGAAAATTGCAGATCTAACGGGGCGATTCTACTTACACAAGCAAGTAAATAAGGAAATAATGAATTAGTGTCATAATTAAGCATTTAATTGAATACATCTTGCAGATGTTTATTTTATTACTTATCAACAATAATAATTATCTCCACAGTTTTTGTGTTCACGTCTGAAAGTTCACCTCTTTTTTCTCTGCCACAACGCAATAATTTTTCGGATTTTCACATAACCTCACACCTTACTTTCGTACGCTCGCGTAAACAGATTACAGCAGTGCGACCAACTCAATGGAAAATGCAGCGTAGTCACGATGGTTCAAGTAGTCGTTCATACGTCTGGGATGCGTAAAATAGCACAGGACACGGATTGGATAAGTTGGCAACAGTTACAGCCTGAACCAAAAGTTTTCGAGACAGGGATACAGTTTTTTTATAGATTTCAACATACATGGTCAGAATAATTTTTGGATCCGATTATCGCACGTGAACTACCTTAATATTAATTTTGAAAACTTCATGCTCTTACGTCCTTGATTGATGTAAATGCGAAACGAATTTTCGTAATTGTCACCAGTTTTGGTCGAAATTAAATATTAACTCTTTGTAGGTCTCTGAAAATCAGTTTATTTCTACGCATTATTTCTAGGAAACTTTTGGCAGGAAACTCAAAGGATAAGTAGAGTGTGTCTACAGAGGAAAAAACTTGGTTAGTACGACCAAGAATTTGTTTTTAAAAAAACCTTTTTCACACAAAAAAAAGGGTTTGTTTGAAACAACCAAGCGCTTGATTATATATGTGCCAGCCAATAAATTTGTTAGACCAACCATGTTATTGGCTATCGCAACCAAGTTCATTGTAATACAATCAATAACTTGGTTAGCGTGACCATCATCGCTGTATTTTTTTTATGCAAAAAAATTCAAAGCCTGTTATTCAAATAACCCTTAATAATCGAGGACAAAAAAATGTTTAAACCATTAAAAGTTTTTGACGCCGTTTCAGCCCTGTGAGCGGAAGGGACGATGTGTCACATCCTATGTGGAAATATGCGATAGACATTCAATATACAAATCAATCAGTATGGGAAAAACTACTAAAATACCGGAATATATTTCAATTACACACGAGTAAAAAAATTCTTCCCATTGTTTTCTCTCCATGTAAAACATTAAATCAAATCCCAGTAATAAAAAATCGATACCAAAAACTAAATTCCATTGGTTATGCATATACCCCGGATAAACCGGTATTTTTTTATACATAACAAAATACTAAGTCAAGATATCAAGTGGCAATCTTTAATTTACGGTTATTGACACGATTCAGACACAACATAACCATGCAACTTGACGTGGATCGGATAGCAAGAGGTTGAAGATCATGAAAAAGAGTTATGACAGTACTCGAGATTATGGGAATACATTAAAATGAAGTACTCACTGTTTCAAAAAGTGGAAGAGCTGATACACAGAATTCAACATAGACGATCGCAAGAATCTTGTAAAATAGGCGACGGCGTTGCACATACGTGATGATCTGCCGATAGGGAAACAGATTTCCGGTACTTGTTCGAAACTGATAAAAATCGGAACGTCCCATCTTGCGAGCGAGCGATCCCATCATCGATGTCCAAAATCGTAGAACGCGAAGAATAACCCATTTTATATATGTATATAGAACGACCTAGATGATCGTTGTCATACACACCGCTTTGGTGTTATCGGTCCGGCAGGGAAAGAAGAACCAATCTCCGGCATA
Organism: Ephialtes manifestator; assembly: GCA_963970395.1. Classification (NCBI taxonomy): domain Eukaryota; kingdom Metazoa; phylum Arthropoda; class Insecta; order Hymenoptera; family Ichneumonidae; genus Ephialtes; species Ephialtes manifestator. The sequence continues at coordinate 990,712 of OZ019973.1, forward strand.
TCGGGACGTAAAACTGGCTATAAAACGCCGATAAAACGACTTTGTCGAAAAGTTTTTGGAAGCTGGTCATGGTACGAATCTTGGTGCTGCTTCTACTTGCAACGTCTTTTCCTCAATCGCATGTATGTTCTTTCTTAAATATTCCTCCTCCAGCACTATATCACAATTTCTGGCGAATGCGATGGATGCCAACAGGATACTGTGTCATTTCCTACAACACTTAAGCTCAGCGAGAACAGATTTCGGTCATCACACACACAGTTATTTATAAATATTTATAGATTCAAGAGAAATGCTGCGAAAAATAACATATTTTTATTTTTACCAAAAAAATGTTCTGAAAAATGAGTAAGCTTATTTATTAATTTTGGCTTCCTTAAAGAGAAAGCTTTGTAAAAAATGAAAATGAATGAGGAAACAATGTGCAAAATTCTACTTTGCAACTTTTTTCGTTACTTATGTAGTTCTTGAAAAATTCAAAATCACGTAAAATCCAAACCGCTTTACTGATCACGACCAAATTTGGTAGGTAACAGCGTTGGATGGTATTTTTCATCTGTACAAAATTTAAGTTGATTTGGTGATATTTGACGTGCGTTAGAGCAAAACAAAAATTTGTTAATAAATTTAAAATCCCATAAAAACCGAACTTTTTTTACAGATTCTTTCCAAATTCAATACCGATTCTCCTTTAAGATAACTTTATTCATAAAAAATTATTCAGCTCTATAGCTAAAAATTTGCGGAAGCTAGAGAGCGTACAAAAATCTTTCGATAATTGCAAACTCAAATAAAATTTGAACATATTTTTGATTTTTTTTTTAAATTACCACAAAGTCGTTGAACTGCTTCGAACTGCTTCACATGTTTGCTAAATTTCAGTCCCATTGTTAAAGCAGTTCTTGAGATATGTAAGTTTTCATTTTTCGTGACGGCCACACACGCACATCCATCCATACATTTTTCATAAACCACTGTTCGCGACGTTTAAGACCATTTTGAGTGCACTGACATAAAAAAACTCGAAAAGAAATGTTCGCACGAAAATAAAGCCTCCTCTATGCGGAAGCAAAAAGGATCATAAAGTTTTATTCTTTCATTTTTAATTATTTTTAATTTAAAAAAAAAGTAAATTTAGAAATAACAGTATATGAAAAATAGCGAGGGCAACCTATTAAATAAATTCCAAACAACACAGTGACGAATATGAAGAACTGGAAAAGAAAATATAGATAATCGTGTGACGCACATAGACACACCAGGTACATATACCGATGAAGTAAGTAAGACCAGAGAACGCACAAACGACTTTTTCCAATCAGTAATTAAACCGAGAAAAAAGATTCAATTGATTCCAAAGAAATAAATGGATTACATTTTTTTCATTAATTTCAAGGAAATAATTCTTTGCTTGCAATAAAAATTTGTGTATGACGCCAGCGATTAGCACGATCGCGTCAGTCGCAAAAAAATTACAAAAATGAATGGGCGAATGTTGGAGTTTGTTTAAATCAATTATTTAAAATTATTTTCAATATTAAAAAAATACTAAATTAGAAAATAAAATTATACGTGAAATAGTGAATAGTGAAGCCAATTATTAAACAAATTTCAAATAACACAGAATATGAAAAGCTGAAAAAGAAAATATAGAGAATCGTGTGACGCACATAGAGATACTAGGCCGATGGAGTAAGTACGACCAGAGAACGCACAAACGACTTTTCATAATTCAAAAATTCATAATAGAAAAAGGATTCAATTGATTCCAAAAAAATGGGTGGATTAAATTTTTTCATAAATTTCAAGGAAATAATTCTTTGCTTGCAATAAAATTTTGTGTATGACGCCAGCGATTAGCATGATCGCGAAAGAATGATAAAAATGAATGGGCGAATGTCGGTATTTGTTTAAATCAATTATTTAAAATTATTTCCAATATTAAAAAAATACTAAATTAGAAAATAAAATAATACGTAAAATAATGAATAGTGAAGACAATTATTAAACAAATTTCAAATAACACAGAATATGATAAGCTGAAAAAGAAAATATAGAGAATCGTGTGACGCACATAGAGACACTAGGCGACACATATACCGATAGAGTAAGTAAGACCAGGGGACGAACAAACGGCTTTTCCCAGTCAGTAACGAGTCCTTAACTACTCTCTTGGTGCGCGCACATAGACAAACGACGAGAAATTGTGGGGTACAGGGCAGAGAGAACAAAGATAGATATATACATATCATCCAACGTACTAAACCACTATGAAATTCCCCGAGAATATACGACGACGAAGCAAGTGAGCAAGTACATCGCGCGGTGCTCTCGAATTTCTGACAAATTGAAATTTTACGAGGGGCCTAAGGGGCGTAGTTAGCGAACCCGGGAGGTCCGCTTATCTGGGGAAATTTGGTAGCCTGCGGCTCTCTTCACCGGGCATAAAGTCGCATCTCTGTGCACTGCTACTTGCTTCGATCGTAAGTGGTCGAGACAACGTCCAACCTTCGGGCTATGCACTATGCCATCGTATATGTATATAGTCTCTAAACGTCATAGAGTAGGACGGAAGGAACGTACAGAAAATAGTACCACACTATCTAACTTCAAGCCCCGGGCACGTCAACACGAAGCCGCCCACTTCATCTTCGGTAAACGCCCTACAGAGGCGCGAGAGTAGCAAAATGTCTGTCACTTCGCTGTATATTTTGCGATGATACCACAGTTACACTTTTTTGTATAAAAATTAATATAAAGTATTGGATTATACGTTACTTTATACTTTATATTATTAATATAAATTTTTTTTGCAGATACGCGTATATTAAATTTAATATGCAAATATTAACTAATATACAAAAAAATGTTTTTATAATTAATATACAGTATAAAGATTTCATAAAAGTCGTGTTTGTAAAATAACTATTGGAATTATACAACATTTGGAATTTGTATATTCAATGAAATTTAATATCCCGTATCTGCAAAAGAACTTCCAATACATGTATTAATTTTTGAAATATTTTTAACAATGTGTGACAGTATAGAAAGTAAAATGTGGGTCTAGTTATGGATTTTCAAGTTACAGGAGTCACTGGACCGGGCTACACATTTTTTTAAATATGATCAAATCGATGAACATAGTTATTAATGGTCCCGTTGCGATTATGAAAAAATTATAGTTATATCTGAATAACATTGTAAACTGAATTAACCATGATCAAAAGCCAAGGGGAAATTTATTTCAAGTACATCAATTTAATTGAAACAACGATATTTTCTTCCGTGCAAAAATCAAATCATTAGCGCAAAGTAGTTGCAAAATTACAGACATGAAATTACGAATGAGTAAATACAGAAATTTCGCACTTTTATAGAATAATTCTCGTCTGCAATCTCCAGCAAATTGTTTATTGCGTCACTAAAAAAAATACTCAGTAGAAAAACTCATGTCAGAAGAAGAAGAACAACACCTTCTACTGATGTCAAAATCCGTCAGAGTCGAAAAATTATAATCATGATTTTTGTAAAAATAATTAGTCATATGTTAAATTTCCATGAACGCAAAAATTCAGAAAAATTACTGGGTTCTAGTAAACCACGCCATTTTATTCTACATACTCTAGTATATATTTAAGTAGACTATTATAAACGTGATGTTAGTGGTGTTGTGGCCGAATTATCTATGAATTCGATGGTTTGTCGGCTATTGGCGGTCCGGTTAAATAAAGAATTTCTTCATTCAGAGGCAAACTCTGAGTTTGCTAACCGGGTTCTCTGGCTTCACAAGTATAAAAATGTAGCGGTAAATATAATGGATAATGACACCAACAGAAAGATTGATAACCTCAAAGACAACACATGGGTCAGAGAGTCCGGTAACCAACATCAAAAGAGGAATGGAGAGAGAGAAAGAGTTGAAATACACCACAAACATTTTAACATATAGACAAATACGATATAAACACACACACAAATAATTACTTAACAAATTACTAAAGAGGACCCAGACCAGAGTGAAAACGTCTGAATAAAGAAATTCTTTATTTAACCGGGCCGCCAATAGCCGTCAAACCATCGAGCTCATAGATTATTATAAAGTTCCGTCATCATGCGTCGATTTTTCAAATAAAAAAAAAACATTTGAATGAATTCGAAATGGAGTACAAAAGTGAAATCCTGACAAAATGCAATACTAAGAGACGTGGGCACATTAATATCTAACTGAGCTCCGTGGTAATACTCTACATCCATTATGGCCGACACTTGCCAAATGAAACGACGTAAAGAGAAAAAAATCAAATAAAGCTTTCATTATTGCAGCTGTGGAAATAGAGGAGACAAGCTGTACGTTGAAGGGTGAGTATACGGTAGGTGAAGGTGGGATAACGAAATGACACGAGAGTATATCTGGTGATTCAGGGGAAGCTAGCAGGTGGCGTGACAAACGATAAGGCCAGCATTCCTTGGAAATTAGATACGTCCGTCGTTCCCGCAAGCGGTAGAGAATCCTGTGGGAGAATATGCCAGGCGAGATCAAGGCGCCTTGCAGCAAGACCACGTTGCTATATGAGACGAGAAGTCGCTTCCGTATATAACAATGAAGGACTGGGTGAGAATGCTAGAAACGTAACGAGGCGGAGAAGAAAAGTTCGAGTGTATTAGAGTCCACAGGAAAATGAAAGAAAAAAAATGAGAAAACTTTATTAACGTGCAATAATCTTGATAGCGACATTGAACAGTGCAATGCATTTATCGATGATGATAGTGAAATACCTTATTGTTTTGTTACCGATGTTGACAGAAACCTAAAACGCTGTCTCACATTTCTTACGTGTAGAATTGTGCTATAAGCGTCGCAAACAATAACGGGTAAAAGGAAGAAATAATTTGTTATCGTCATCACAAATTGAACGTAATTAGATGTAATTTTTACGACAATATGAGTTTTTAAAAATCGATATAACGTTTAATACTTAATGAATTAATTTGATTGTAAAAAAAATCGGGGCTCAGGACTTAAAGAGTTGTAATAAATTAGTTCATCACTGAATGTCATTTTACTAGATAAACTTTGACGGATCTTTTGTCGAGTGTTCTTTGCATTTATAAATGCATGAAAATCAAACTTTACACACTTCTGACATTGTGTTCTAGTAGTTAAGTAGAGCTTCCAATCAAGTGCAATTAGGGAGTTGGTAGAATTTATAAAAATTATGATTCGTTTTGTCCATAATGTGGTCTTTGAATAACACTTCAAGCTCGACTGTTTTAGCACACCCAGAAAAAAGAATTGGTAATATTAAATAAAATTATCTATTCAACATTTAATTATCCAATCAACGAAAATTTACTTTCCCTCCAACAAATACGTATTTCATTCAATTTTTCAGTTCTTTTAATTTCCAACATATTTATTTATTTGAATCAACTTTCACTGCTACTAAATACTTCCTTAATCCGGAAAAAAGATCCGGTTAAAACGATCAAATACATGTCATTAGATATTTATAAATAAAATGAATTAGAACTACCTTTCCTTTCATCATTGGAGTTTATTATTATCACCATGCAACATTTATCGATTTAATTTAATTCTTGTCGTATATTTATATAAAACTTATATATTCTTTAAATCGGCAGCAGTGGGCGCGCGGTCGGTGCGTGGCTCGACGGTCTCCAGAGTTAAGCAGCATTATTTGCGGTCATAACTTGGATGGGTGACCGCTTAGCCGCGCACTGGTTTGTGCGCCAACTGCTGAGCGGGAGGCAGTTTCTGAGCTTTCTGAGCTTCTAAGGGATAGTGAGGATATGCCAATAATTTTTTTTTTTTTAATCAAAATTTATATGGCTACCGATCCAAATAAATATTTTTTAGATTTGAATATATTTACTATTCAATAAGTATATTAATTACAAATAAAAAAATGTATTTAAGGTGAATGGAAGTCTAGTAGGTCGGCATCCAAATAAGAAATTTTATTTCCGATGCGTAGGTTCTAGTCCCGTTAAGATCTTTTTTCTGGGTGCAATACTTTATCGTTGTGCATTTGTTTTGCTCACGAATAAATGCTACCATAATACATTTAAAAGAGCATTGTTGCACAAACAAATAGATAGTATAAAGTGACAAGCATTACAGTGGAATTTCCAACGTAGCGAGTCGAGGCACGCGTGAACTATTTCACCTCCGAAGACGTTGACTCATAGTAACGTTGTGGAAAGTGCAGGACTAAGAAAAATTCGCAACGAAGGAAGTTAACCCGGTACAGACGAGACGACACGAAAGGAAGGAAGAAGGAAGTGAAAGGTTTCCTGATGGTGTGTGCTGTCTCAGTGCAGGAAGGAGATGGTCGCTCACAAGGTGGAGAGGAAGTACTTCATGGAATGACGGAAGTAACGGATAGTGACGCAGTTACCAAGAGACTTTGGGGCTAGCTGGTGGGAAGGAGCGACGGTTTATTGCCTGGGATTAAACCTCCACGTGACTGGATCCTCCGAGACCTGCAGACTACGTATACCTTACCCCCACAGTCCATTGGTATAAAGAGATAGTGTAGATAGTGCGAAAATGTACCATGGCGGATGGCTTGAAGTCACCTTACCTGCAACCTTGGGTAGACTACATAAACTTATCCTTTTCTACTCAGATAAAGAGACCAACGTATGGCGAAGCATGAATTACTCCTCTCCGCGTTACAAAGATGAAGAGTCTAGGATGGAATCCAGGGTAAAATTTAAGATGGAATTTAGGGTAGAATCTAGGATGCAATCCGGCGTAAAATTTAGGATGCAATCCAGGGTCAAATTTTGGAGGCAATTTAGGGTAGAATCTAGGATGGAATCCAGGGTAACCTGGTATGGAAGCCAGGGTAGAATCTAGGATGGAATCCAGGGTAGAGTCTAGGATCGTATTCAGGGTAGAATCTAAGATGGAGCCCGGGGCAGAATCTAAGATGGAGCCCGGGGCAGAATCTAGGATGGAATTCAAGATAGAATCCAGGATGAAATCCAAAGTAGAATCCAGGATGGTAGATTCATTTTTATGCGGGGTGTACATACTGTCTACCAACTCGAAAGCTCTTTTCACATCGACTTCACACTTCACCTCAACGAAATGATAGAACTGAAGATATTTTTACGCCACGGTTTCCGACCGAATGCAGATTATTGTCTATATGATCTTACCATCAACCATCCACTTGATTCTAGTCTTACACACAGTTTCATTGGAAACAATTAAAACAAGTAATGACTACTTACAAAAAATAAAAACCGTAATAATCGGACACAATTATGGCTACGTACTGTAATCATACACTGTTAGTTTATATAAATTGAATACCTCTTCATTATTTGATTTCCAATTTAGTCAAAACTATTGTCTTACACTGCCATTCGGAATTTGTGACTAATCGTTGAAGCTATAGTTGCTAACAACTGAGATGAAACTTGTTTTATGTTCCTCGTGATAAAATTTATAATATCTAAGTAACCTCAGCGGATTTAATCTCATCGCAAACAGTATCCCACTGGTCTTTGTTGATTCTTGGTTGGTTCATCCGTGCACTAACAGCTTGACCATTCTACTCAAATTAGAGTTCGATTTTATCGCAGGTAGGCACGTACGAGGATGTACGAACAAACGCTTCCAATTCCTATGAGAGCGGTAAGCAATCCGATTCGTGCAGGGAGCAACGCCGTGCAGACTATGATAGCTGTCGAAGAAAGAACACGAGGGAAAGAGTGAGAGTCAGATACTGAGTCAGAACCACTATCGATAGTATGTCGGTAGCGGTATAGTGAGAGTAGAGAGAGTAGTCCATTGAGGGGAATCGGCTAAGCTGAATAGATCGCTACATCAGGAAGCTATTTGTTCGCTCGCAACAATGGATGATCCTCGATGCCCGGCAACCAAGGATCGCTGCTATTGCGAACTCTGGCGTTGCACCATACGGCAATGGGGTTACTATCGTACCTAGGAGTTGCAGTGATACAGACATCCCTGTGGGCAGCCAGAGGTAGGAGAACCCAGCAGCAGCAATAACGGCAAATGTTACGCCTCGCCGGTATTAAGATAGAGAGACGTACCGCTGATCAGTCGAACCCACCAGAACTCGATGCTCTTGCCACTTCTAAATCAAAGTCACCCAATGGGACACGAAATAAAAATGGACTTGAAGCACCTGCAGTGTAGCTTACTAATCGATCTCGGTAAGGTACAATTCGGTAAATATCCTCCAATACGTTAAAAGTCGAGATTTTAATTGGAACTGAAGCACCAAAGTATGTTTAGTCGGAATGTAACATTCGATTTAAGATGATGTTGCATGGGACAGTTTTGCTGATCGAACTAGGCCATTTTGAACTATGCACTATGCATCATTAATGTGCTACGCATAATAATGGATGATCCTCGATGCCTGGAAACTAAGGATCGCTGCTATTGCGACCTCTGACGTTGCACCTTGCGGCAATGGGGGTTACTATCGTAAGTAGGAGTTGCAGTGATACAGGTATACCTGTGGGCAGCCAGAGGTAGGAGAACCCAGCAGCAGCAATAACGACAACTGTTACGCCTCGCCGGTATTAAGACAAAGAGAAGTTACTGCTGATCAGTCGAACCCACTAGAATTCGATGCTCTTGCCATTTCTAAATCGAAGTCACCCAATGGGACACGAAATAAAAATGGACTTGGAGCACTTGCAATATAGCTAACTAATTGATCTTGGTGAGGTACAAATCGGTAAATATCCTCCAATACGTTAAAAGTCGAGATTTTAATTGGAACTGAAGCACCAAAGTATGTTTAGTCGGAGTGTAACATTCGATTTAAGATGATGTTGCATCGGACAGTTTTGCTGATCGAACTAGGCCATTTTGAACTATGCACTATGCATCATTAATGTGCTACGCATAATAATGGATGATCCTCGATGCCTGGAAACTAAGGATCGCTGTTATTGCGACCTCTGGCGTCGCACCTTGCGGCAATGGGGGTTACTATCGTAAGTAAGAGTTGCAGTGATACAGATATACCTGTGGGCAGCCAGAGGTAGGAGAACCCAGCAGCAGCAATAACGACAACTGTTACGCCTCGCCGGTATTAAGACAAAGAGAAGTTACTGCTGATCAGTCGAAGCCACTAAAATTCGATGCTCTTGCCATTTCTAAATCGAAGTCACCCAATGGGACACGAAATAAAAATGGACTTATAGCACCTGCATTGTAGCTAACTAATTGATCTTGGTGAGGTACAAATCGGTAAATATCCTCGAATACGTTAAAAGTCGAGATTTTAATTAGAACTGAAGCACCAAAGTATGTTTAGTCGGAATGTAACATTCGATTTAAGATGATGTTGCATCGGACAGTTTTGCTGATTGAACTAGGCCATTTTGAACTATGCACTATGCATCATTAATGTGCTACGCATAATAATGGATGATCCTCGATGCCTGGATACTAAGGATCGCTGCTATTGCGACCTCTGGCGGTGCACCTTGCGGCAATGGGGGTTACTATAGTAAGTAGGAGTTGCAGTGATACAGATATACCTATGGGCAGCCAGAGGTAGGAGAACCCAGCAGCAGCAATAACGACAACTGTTACGCCTCGCCGGTATTAAGACAAAGACACGTTACTGCTGATCAGTCGAACCCACTAGAATTCGATGCTCTTACCAGTTCTAAATCGAAGTCACCCAATGGGACACGAAATAAAAATGGACTTGGAGCACCTGCAATGTAGCTAACAAATTGATCTTGGCGAGGTACAAATCGGTAAATATCCTCCAATACGTTAAAAGTCGAGATTGTAATTGGAACTGAAGCACTAAAGTGGGTAAGTGAGTAAATATTACAAATTCAAGAATCGCATATTAGTAATCATCCAAGCATCAATATGGCACTTCGAGAACGGACTAAGTAAGCACAGACCATGTTTCAATAAACTTTCTAACTATTTTCCATTATTAAGAAAACCTCAAAGAATCGGGCTTCGGTGTGGTTCGACAAATGAGTTCTAAATATGACCGTATCGTGCAGGATATAAATTAATTTTCAAAAAAATCTTATAATTATAAATATAATTAATATCCTATAAGAATTTAGGACCAAAATCGATCATTAAAATAAAAAAGTGCATCATCTCCTTAAAATCCGGAGATTCGAGATAGAGTTTTAATGATTATGAATTGTCCACCAGAACGGATTCCATTTTCTAACCAATCTTAAGACGAAATTCTATATACCGCGTATATTGGTATATTTTTTTTTTTCATAAGGACCGACGAAGGACGAGAAGCAAGGAAACACTAGTAGTGAGTACTGCAATTTCACGACATTCGTCGGGCAGCATAGACTGACCCCAATATCGTTGCAGCATGCCGCGGTCGAAAAGAAAATCGTAGTGAACAAGGAAGGTAGATCTGGCTAGGCGAGCAACATCGTCCGATCGTAATTTTCGTAGCGAGTAACCGCTGCAGTCGAGTGCCAATCGGACTCTTTCGTGGGTGATCCGAAATGAGCAGGGATAGGAGAAAACTATGGGAGGCGACGTGGGTGGTCTTGCGTTCATATCCCAGGATGACGGTGTCGTACGTGACTCTGGTGGACTCGCTGACCAGCGAACCATAATCGGGCCACGTACCGTTTTCTTCAGTAGCTCCTCTCACTCTTTTACTTTTCCATCCCTTTCGCTACTATTTTTCCTCCTTGTCTCGCATTCATTCGTACACTCTGTTCTCAATGTAGTGAACATAGCTGAGAACGTATAGAAGCGTCGGAAGGAAAGAACTGTTTCTACTTTAGCCATTTGGGAAGAACACTGCTGACATGGCAAAAACCATAGTGCAGAAGTAGAAACACGGTGATTTCGAGGTGCGCTGTATACGGTCACGAATATATTGCACACGATGTGATCTCTGACCAAGCCCAATTTTCCCATGAGCGCAAGATCGGAGCATTTGTATCCAACTCTTGAATTTTGTGGGACAAGCGGCGGAGCATTGGTGACTCGTTTTTATCGTTCGACTAAGCCGAGTTTCGACGAGAATCATCCTCTTAAGAATCCGAGACGCGAAACACTTGAAAAGAAAGACAAGATAGTTTGGGGATTGGTCAGAAGGACGTCTTGCCAGCCCAAGTTATCTCCTCAGTTTCTTTACCTTGTGCTTTGAAATCGAGAGCAAAGTTGAAAGATAGAAACCTTGGAGTGGGAGAGAAATACACGAAGCACATCATGGTGTGTAGAAGACACAGTCTACAAGTACAGAAATCCAACGGGGACGACGAGCCGACAAGATTGGACGGCACTTTCGAATGAGTGCATTCGGAAATGCAATTTTCTCTGATATATCCGAAGCGTGTCTGGTAGATTATTCTGCAAGAAATAAGGGGAAAAGAGGCAACGAGACGATGGAACGATCTATGTAGAGAAGAACTTACGCTATAGCGATGAAACGAGAATTTCGCGTGGTCTATCTTTCCACTTTTACCCTCCACTCATCTGCGACGAGAGGATGTAAGTAACTATTACTCGGGGAATGCCGGAGGTCTCGGCCTTTGCCGAGGAAGATAACGACGAGGCCGAGAAGCTGAGAACGGGCTTTGCGACTAATTAAAGGGTGGAAACTGTTGGTAATGGGACCGACCCTCAGAGTCCTACGAATTAGCTACGTCGAAACTTCGCCTTCATTTGCTTTTGGTCATCTCACAGTAGCTCGCCTTTACTAGGGAAGGCAGTGAGTCGAAATAATAAGAGGCCACGAGCGTGCAAGGTGCGGAACAGCCCTATTGCGATTTCCTTAAGTTCGTAAATTAAAATTTTGAATAAAATATCAATTAAATAGCTACTGCTAAGACAGAATAAGCACATGTTTATGTCGCTTTATTCAGACCTCATTCCTCAAAGAATAATCGGGTTTCATATGTCCAACTATTCACAGAGAAAACATTTTTGTTCGGCCAGCAAATCTTATGTTATTACAGTAATAGCATACTTTTTTTACTGTCCTAAAAAAAAGATTTGTTAATCTGGCAAGAAGATCAACCATTTTTTGAGTTAGGCTAGCAAATAACGTAATGTTATCACCATTTTAACAAAAGATTTGCTAATAAAACCGTTTTCTCCGTGTTTAAAGATTTTAATTCGGCAGTCAAAGTAAAAATACCGTGAGCAAACTAATTGATTCCAAGTTTTGTCAAGGTCTATCATTTTATATCCTTTAAAGTAATTGACCCACATCTACATGTGATATAATATAATTGTAAATAGTGCTATTGAATCAATCTTGAAAAATGATTAATTGTAGCGAAAAGCTTTTAGTTCCGCGTTCTATTAAAAATGGAAGTTGACTGAATCAGCTACAGTCACGAGATCAATTATCCGCAAAGCTCTACTAATTTTTCGTCCTCTAAGTAAACGTTATTACGCTATAGGGAGCACGTAAAGAAGACCATCGGTTCTCTCTAAACCCGCTCACTCCATTCCTCCTTCGCTTTCCAGAGGTTTTCTCGTTAATTAGCATACCGGTGAAGAACACGTCTGTCGGCACGATTACGTTCGCCCTCGGGGGATATAATTCCGTGCCGCCAACGTCGGCGACAACGGCAAGGGCGATGAGAAAGAAGATGCAGCGTAATACGCTACTTCTCCTACTGACGATGCTAAACGTCGACGTCGCCATGAAAGAGAAGCGCGAAGACGCGAAAAACGATCAAATTCCAACGAGAAGGCCTTTGATACGTCAAGTGCAGCTCTCCAGTGGACGACATCACCGATAATAAATTTGCGTCCTTTATGAGATGTCTCGAAGCAACTCTATCTCAAATTGGCGATTTAAAAGCTGAAGAACGTGTATAGTCATATAGATCCATTCAAGACGTTTTAATTTCGTCAAGGTGTGTTGTTTAATTTACTTATTATTGAGAAAATATGAAAACCTTTCCAATGTTCGCAATTCTGTTATTGAACGTCATTGCAAATCAAACTTTTGTGGGTCTGGGAACAATTTATTCAAATCTTAACAATTTATTATTAACATAAGCAACTGACTTAATAAGAAATTTAATAATCGCATTAAAGAAGGAGTCAGCATGGAAACTTCTATTTAGAGATGAGATGCTTAGGACATCTGAGAAAATTAACATTTCCCAAAACCTTTTAGAATTACGAAATTAATCATCAATTCTCGAAACGCCTCACGAAGCACGAATAAACAATCATGGCGCAAGGGTACATAAAACAATAAAGCCCAGACGATTGAACGACATTGCAAATCAGAAATTTATGTTTTTGGAAACATTTTTTTCATATGATATATTTTCAAGAAATAATCTTAACAATTATTAACGTGAGCAATTGATTTAATGAGAAATAAAACAACCAGAATAACCAAGTTGAAAAAGGAGTCAGAACGGAAACTTCTATTTCAGGATGGGATGCTTAGAAATCAGAAAATTAACGTTTCCTAAAATCTTTCAGAATCGCAAAATTTTCAAGCTCCCACTCAAAAATCTCTATATTTCCATGTTAGTCTCGGTCGCTTATTTCGCATCTTTATCATCAAATCTCGAAACGCCTCACGAAGCAGGAATAAACAACCATGGGGCAAGAGCACATAAAGCAATAAAGCCCGGACACTTTAACTGTTAAGAAAAGCCGGAGGGTGTGGACCTTGAGGGAACCGAAAGAAACGAGATAGTAGGTCCGTGCTCACCACGCAACAGACGGTATATCCCTTATAAAAAGGGGCATAAATTCATCAGAGATAAACACATCCCCTACTGTTTCTTCGCTACGGTAAAGATGGCGCGACGCGTGAACACACAGGAGGAGGGAACGTAGCGGTACGACGACCGGAATGGAAAAGCAGAAGGAAACGGCAACGAAGATCTCGTAGTACGTAGCAGCTCATGTATCTTTGCCTCTGCCGGAAGAGGGACGAGCGTTCGGGTTTCTTCCGTCGAGATTCAAGTTTCTTCCGTTTCACTGACTCCTCTTGTTCCTTTACATTTCTCGAAAAACTCGTGACTCGTTGATTAAGGGGATCCTGTCAACTAAATAAGACATAAAAAATAATTTCTTCCAATTTTGTATTTCGATACTATGTTATGTGATAACTACACTGAAAGAAAAAAAAAGTAGTTGTGAAAATTGATCAATCGATCCCGACAACAATTCGGAATAGTTACACTGAGAAAGAGGCTTAATTGGGACTCGTGTGATTCTTAACTTCGCTTCGCTCGAGCCGCAAATCTCGCACTAGTCGCCATAGCCAAATTTCAGTCGTTGTTTTCTCAATTGTGAGAAATGTAATTATTTTCACATTTTAATGGAAATAATTCTGGGCACAATATACTATTATGATTTTCTTTTACTATTATGTACAGGACATTTCAATTGAGATATCACAAACATGACTTCATGCTCAGTGACTTGATGTGCAAGTATGTGAATAGTTGACTAACCATCTTTACGAGCAGGAGCTTAAATTGTGTTAAAAAATAGAAAAAAAAGCCTGAGTTATACTGTGGATAATATAATACGAAGCAAAAAAGCCTTTTTTCCAACGAGACGCTGGTGGCTTAGCATTCAAAAGTATTTCAATTTTAGTGGTATTATAAGTAGACGTTATAAAACTCGCGATATAAAAGCGAGCTGAGGGCGGGAGGCAGGAATAAAGGGAGAAAGCTCGTGAGCAGTGGCTTTCTCTTGGTATAAAACCAACAAAATACCTCCACATTTATTTCCGAGGATAGTGAATTCGCGGCGTCCCCATGTATCTCACATATATTCACACGAAACGCCGTACGGAAAATCCTCCAATGCATATTCTTCCGGGCTCTGTATGTGAATGTTCCTCCGAGTTTGTTCCACCGCATGCATCGTATTTCTGCGGTCAGCAGCAAAAACTAGAGATAAAAAAGGAGACAGCAAGTATAGTATAATGAGGCAAGAGTCTAGCGATATTCGAAGACGAACACAGAAAAAGTCATGGGTTGTCTGTCCCTAAAAAAATTCACGTATCATACTTTGTACGAACGTAGTGTAATATTATACGCCTCCTACCGATGTCAGCGAAGGTTCCGACCTTCCCACAAGTGTATTATATATTTGGATTATTACGAGTCGAGCCTCCGGTACTTTGCGACCGTAAAAAAAAGAATGTTCGCCAACGGAATAGCTCGTTTCCTTGAGAAAAATAGGCATCGTATTAAAAAAATTTGTATTATTCCATCAGCCGGCAACGGGAAATAATCTCCTTTCCACGGAAAATGATTTCCTTTTACCACCAGAAAACCCTTGAGTCTCTATACTCGGCGTATTCTTATACAACCCCCATAACTCTAGGTTTTTGCGAGGTTGTCGAGGTGGGTAAGAAAATATCTCTTAATCCTTGTGCTCCATCAGTAACAACGTGAAACTGGGTTAACGGACCTTCAGGCCTTTTGTAAAGGATTCAGAAACGAGATTAAGGTGAGACTTGTTGCAACTGTTTATACCTAGAAACAAAGTAGAAACTTACACAAATTGTAAGTCACCATTGATAATTGTCTTATTTATGGAGAAATATTGAACTCAGTAGTCAATGTCTTGCGATAGCTAAAGCATTTATAAATATTTTTCACAAAATTCGAAATTTCAAACTTTACGTACATACATATCAATTAAAAACACGATCCAATAATTATAATCTCACTAGATTATAAAACGATCTCGTCGTCGCTGTGTGAAGAATTGAGCCATATATATGGCATTCCATGTCAAATCCCCCATGTATGGTTGCCCGAATTTTTCTAAGTCCTCCCAGGGGCCCCTGATCCAAATTTTTCTAAGCCCCCTCTAGAACCCCCTGACCGAATTTTTCTAAGCCCCCCAAGAACCCCTGGCCTAAATTTGTCTGAGCCTCCCAAGGGCCCCCTGGCCGAATTTTCCTAAACCCTCCAAGGGCCCCCTGATCCGAATTTTTTTAAGCCCCCCTAGAACCCCCTGACCGAATTTTTCTAAGCCCTCGTAGGGCCTCTTGATCCGATTTTTTCTAAGCCCTCTAAGGGCCCTCTGATCCGAATTTTTCTAAGCCCTCCAAGAACCCCTGGCCCAAATTTGTCTGAGCCCTCCAAGGACCCTCTCATCCGAATTTTTCTAAGCCCCCCTAGAGCCCCCTAGCCGAATTTTTCTAAGCCTCCCAAGAACCTCTGGACCGAATTTTTCTAAGGTCCCAAAAAGCCCCTGAAACCAGGATTGTTCTAAGTCCCTCAAGGGCCCCCCAAGCTCGGATTTTACTAAGTCCCTTATGAGGCCAATAAAAAAGGGCAATATGAGCGCGAGCCACAATAACCCCTAGTGATAATAATAATAATAATTATTATTATTGTAATAAATAAAGGAAGGGTAGTAACGATATTCGACGTACTATACTTTGCATGGACAAGAGGGACAGCAGAGTACACGGGCTTGTATGGTATGACTGTATGCTATCATAGAAGGGTGGGGCGGAAACGATACGCGCTAACGAACGAATGTTTTCTGTTGCATGCCCGGCAGTTCTCGTTATTAAAGCTTTCGCAAAGCGTGAAATTAAAGCGTTAATAGACTCAAGGGAGTAGATTGAGCCGGAGAGAACGGGAGCGCTAGAGGGTTGGTCGATTCTAGATATGCATACACATTGATATTGGTGCATTGGTAGGAGGTGCAGCGCCACGGTAATGCAGTGTTATATCTTCCGTTTAATTTGATTACAATACTAAAGGAAAATGGGGTACATGACACATCACTAAAAAATATAATTTTTCGACGCTTGCCTGCTTGGCTTATACGGGCAACAAGTTCAAAACAACAACCCATGTTTGCATTAAATTCTCACCGTCAAGCGTAGTGATATTTATTCTTTAGGTGAAAGAAAAATCAAAAGTTTTACGGAAATTATTTCATTCTTCGAATCGTTCAATAACGATACATATTATATTCTATTCAGTCTATTGATACTGGATACGGGATTGATTTACGGTTCGATATTCTAAATCAACGATTATTTCGATTCCTAATGCAGAACAGTTATGTTCAGCTTTTGGTTGAATTTTTTAAATCGAACATAACACAAATCAATCAATATGCTTGATATCTAAAAACAACTCTAAATCCAACCCTAAGCAATGCTTAAAAACTGGTCCAATTCTGAAGACCAACCACAGACTGTTCTTTTTTTTTTTTTTTTGTTGAATCAACTAATAACGTCCAATTAGAGAAGATTGGAATAAAAGGGGTTTTGACGCTCCAACAGACTTGACGATTTATAGATTGGTTTCAGGATGGTCAAAACATAGGTCTGGCCCATAAGGTAATCCCAGACCATCAAGGGCCGAACATCGAATTTGCTTCAATCCGTATCTTTTATAGAAGAAGTTTCACAGAGAGATCATTCTGTCCGGTTAAGATTACTGAAGCTCATTGGAAGCAAGTTGTTACAAAGTATTAGCGGAACAGAAGAAACTGCCGCAGTAATATCACTAGAAGTAGAAAAGAATCGTCACTGTTAATACGGAACTAAGCTTAGTTCCAATATCCGATGGATCTAAGGACATGAACAAAAGTCCTTGTTGGATAGGTGAGCTTCTGCTTCTCTTGGACCCGATTGAGGAGAGTAGAAGTAGATTCGACGGGCAACGGCTCGCCCTGGATTTTCTCACTCATTTCCCCGCTGATCCTTCCAATCCGGTTTGGATAAGGGAGTATATGGTGTCCTGAATTCACTCAAATGTCTCTCGAACAACTGGAATTAATCTGTATTTATGAGCACTACCATTTTCCTTATCATTCTACTCGTGGTACCAAGAAAGAATTAATCTAAAATTATGTTTTCCAATGGGTGTTGACGATCCTTTTCGGAAGTTTTTCGAATATTTGAGAACCATCAGAATGTCGATAACTCAAACTGTTTTTTGGTAAATCTTTTGGCAAAGACTCGAAGCCTTTGCCACGCAATCATAGTATACATGGATTTGGCTTGTGTAATTGACATTCTGATGGTTCTGTATGTATGTATGTATGTATGTTTATTGTATATGTATGGCCGTAGCCATGGATACAAGGGATAACGCGCTTTCTGGGTATTTACAACATCCGTTGATTACATTTTTCTCTTATCTTATGTACTATATTCACTATTATACTAATATTGTATTCATTCAATGAGAATGCTCGTATTCTTAACGCGTTAATCATGTATAGAAAAATGTTATTTAGTATTATCGGCGAATTCGTAGTAAGTATGTCTTTCATGTTTTTCATAAGTGAAAGATAGTGCATTCGCAAACCCTCATAGGCCGTATATTTGAGCGAAAAGTGTTCTAAGTCGTCTCTTTCTTCTGAGTTACATGTCCGGCAGCGACTTTCCGAATCGAGTGCGACCTTGAGGCCATTCCAATAGAACCTTGGGTTGACACTGTGCGCGACTCGTAATTGACCATAAAGACCGAGCTTTTTCATATTAATATTTTCATATAGGTATTTGTTTTCTTGGAATATTTCTTTACGTACATGTGAGTAGCTCGAGTTTCGCACCGCAAGTACATCTTCGTTTTCAATTTTCACAACGAGAGCCTCCATAATCTGATCTATGTACGCTTTTATTGTATTCGGATCTTGTCTTTCATATATTTATTCGAAACCTAGTTCGGCTAGACACTGTTTCAGTTGTACAACCCAGTTTTCGTTCTTATATTTTGTTGTATATTTTTCTAGATACCTTAACCTATAGTAGCATTTTTTCGGCAGTCTGTCCTCCGACATCTCTAACAGCTTCATCCACCATCTCAGACTACGGCGCAGGGCTTCTACCTCGAGCTCAGTCCTGTTTGTTTCAAGGCGAATTATATAGTTAAGCGTGCTTCTTGGCCAATTTAACATTTGTTTGAAAAAATTTACTTGTACTGTCTCGATGTTACGTAGGTAGGCATTTCCCCATACATATAAAAGTGTGGTTGAAAGTATGGAATCGAAGAGCTTTATCGCCGCCGCAATTGAGCGTGGTTTAGATTCCGCTAACGTTTGTTTCGTCGCTTCTATTGCTACATTAGCTTTCGATATCCGTTCTTTTGCAGCTTCCCAAAATTTTTCGGATCTCGAGAAGTTGACACCTAAATAGGTGTAGGACTTTACGATTTCCACTGTAGCTTCACCGAATTTGAATGTTTTAAACTTTATACAATTTGAGCTTTTATGAAAGGTAACTATTTGTGTTTTCGTCGTATTAACCTGAAGTGTATTTTTTTGCAGTATTTGTATAGTGCATTCAATTTCCTTTGCGCATCCATTTGTGACTTCGCTAAGATAACGATATCGTCAGCAAACGCCAGTGTTAAAAT
The DNA here is from genome assembly GCA_963970395.1 of Ephialtes manifestator. Taxonomy (NCBI): domain Eukaryota; kingdom Metazoa; phylum Arthropoda; class Insecta; order Hymenoptera; family Ichneumonidae; genus Ephialtes; species Ephialtes manifestator. The sequence continues at coordinate 1,010,083 of OZ019973.1, forward strand.
TTCCAGTGAACCACCCAAACCCAATCCTGATAAGCTCTCATTCTTTAGAAAGATCTCTATATCACCGATAAATAAAAGAAATAAAATTGGACTTAGTGATTCCCCTTGCGGTGTCCCCTTTCTTATAGGTAAATCTTGAGAAGTGCTTCCGTTTATCTGATATTGCATGCCTAATTTACTGTATTAGTTTATGATTGCATTAAGCAGATTACTGGATAGTCCTAAGCTGATCAGTTTTGCCCAGAGTTTTTTTGTGGTTTACTGTATCGAATGCGTGCCTGAAATCAACAAATATCGCGAACATGTATCGACTTTTGGTCCTGATTGTATTTTGTGTAGATGTTGTCAGGCAAAACAGGTTGTCGTTGCAACTCCTGTTCGGTCTGAACCCACATTGGCTTTCCGGTAATAGATTATTTTGTTCGGCCCATTCTTGTAGTCTATTTGCCATAATTTGTGTATAAATCTTTGCGATGTGGTTAAAGAGCGAAATAGTTCTGTAATTATTCGAATCTAAGTTATTGCCTTTTTTATAGATTACGATCGATTTTACTTGGCCCCACTTTACCGGAACACAATTTGTTTCTAGAATTTCGTTGCATATATTATTTAGATACTGTGCTCCAGCATTTGTAAGGCGTTTGTAAAATTCGTACGCCAATCCATCAGGTTCTAGAGATTTCGAAAATTCGCTGGATTCTATCCTTCTATCGAGGAACGAGTGAATTTCTCCTCCTAATAACTCGTGAGTATCCGGGGTTACCGGTAATAAATTTCGTATGTAATGTTCCTCCCACTCGAGTACTCCAATTGGACAATGTTGCACAGCTCGCTTGTTTAGTTTTTTAATCATTTTCCAGAATTGCTCTGAGTTTTTCACATTAGATAACATTTGTATTTCTTTTTCGTAATATCTCTTCTTTTTTGTTTGTGCTAAGTTCCTAATTATTTTCTGTAAACTATTTGTGTCCGGTCTGCTTTGACATATCTGGGTTCCAGACATAATTATATCATAAGCAAAAGTCTGTTGACATATCGTATGTAGCCATATTGGTTTTCGGGAGATTCGAATATATATAATTATTATTTATTCTATTTTATGTAAGTTTTTCAGCGCAATTCGACCGGATGCTGAAGCATTTATGTTCATATTACATACATGTGAATAAGTAAAAAAAATGGACTCCAGCATTCTTTTTAAAAAAATCTTAAACTTAAACCGTTATAAATGTTACCTGTGGAAATGGATGAATATTTCTGAAATGATATATAGATCAATGTTTAACGAGAGTAAAATATACCGTACGCTTTTTGCATGGCTTAAACTGGAAATGTGCAAAGTCATAAAAATTGCAAGCACTCTGTGTACAATGGTACAGAACCGCAATAGTGGACAGTGCTTGCTGTCGTTCGATACAATTGGATATAAATGACAACTCCAACAGTCGTTCCGAATTGGGATTCAGTGTGTTGTTACGACCGAGGGACAAAGTTCGCTTCGATGGTTCGGTCTGACGAATAGATGGGTGCGTTATTCTACGAAATGCGAGAAGTGGCCAATAGTGCTACTGGGGAAATGTTATAACTTTGTGGAAAAGCCTCTGTATATCATGCGCAAATGGACGTCTATATAAGTTTGTGATATTGCTTTCGGTCAAATTTAGCTATGAGAATACATACGGCGAAAAGGATTTGGGGAAAATTATCTTATCGGTATGGTAGACGGATCACTGTAGCTCCATCTGATGACATCTACAAAAATTTATGTGGATATACGCTTGGTCTGATTGAATCAAGTATTACTTCTTTTTTAAAAAATTGCCATTTTCCCCAGATCCTTCTCTACATATATTTTTTTAGCTCAAAAGTGAAATTGACTACGTCGAAAAGCGTCTGGGGAAAATTATCTTGTCGGTATTGTAGAAGGATCACAGTAGCTCCATCTGATGACAACTACGAAAATGTATGTGGATATATTTTCAGTTTGATTGAATCAAGTATTAATACTTGTTAAAAAACTGCAATTTTTTCCAGGTCCTTCACTACATATATTTTTTTAGATGAAAAGTGAAATTTATTACTCACCTTTACTTTTCTTCTTTAGACCAACAAAACAGACAAGGTTTTGAAAGCCTTTTGTGTGTATAGAAGTAATTAAATCTTACCGTCATACCGCAACGTAGTTCTTTTTAAATCAAGTTTCTATATGAGATAATCCAGCTCAGTTCGTAAACCATTTAACCTCATTATTTTTTACCTTATCGATACTTTGAAAGCATTTTCGCATGAACCTAGAAAAAAATCTCTAAACATAAAAAATTTCATAAAAACAAAGTTTCCTTTAGGGGGAAGCAAAATTAGTTTTCTCTCCGAGTCCATGCACAATATTCACAAAATAAGATAACAAAATAATGAGGTCAAATGATTTACTAAGCTGGAATGCTTTATACATAAAAAGTTGACCAATAGCTCAAAAATCGTCACTGCTAAAAAGCAGCAAATAATTTTTTTTTCATCTATGATAATTATTTTTTTGAGTTTTTTTTTTCCGAGTCCATGCGGAATATTTGCAAAATATCATTAAGATAAAAACTAATGAGGTCAAATGATTTACTGAGCTGGAATGCTTCATATATAAAAAAAATTGACCAATAGTTAAAAAATCGCCATTGCTAAAAAGCACCAATAATTTTTTTTCCCTATAATAATTATTTTTCAGATAAATCAAGAAGCTGGTGGAACCTGTTGAAAAACGCGAGTTTCGTCGAGTAAATAAGAACGACATTAATTTAATGAAGAACGATGAGAGCACATAAAAACAGAGGGCGCAATAAGTGCTCGTGTTACGCTCACCGTATACGTGGATATGATAATATGGAAGTGGGCAAACTGCCGTTAAATTAAACGACCAATGAGTTGAGACACGAATTACAGTATGCGGGATGAGGATCATTATTAGTCGTGGGGCTGTAATGCCGACAATTCACCGACAAAACACTCGGCGCGTTTACACCAGCTTCCTGTCGAGCCGTTTCAGTTCACCCTAACACAAGTCCCTTTCCCTTCGTACGTTCTCTCACATCGCCCCTCACGGCGGTGCCACTCCGTTCGCTAATTACACCGCACGTGAATTCTCACAGCGATGCAGAAAATTCGAGTTATCTCTGCGCTTGCGCTGGATTGTTTGTTCCGGGTTCACGGCTGCTGTTCGTGCGCTTGGAATGTTTCTCGAAATGATCGTGATTGTTACTTACCAGAATGTGCGGAAGCACATGAGGAATGCTTCACCATACGCAATGTGCACGATATACAGACATGTGTCTGACGGAATTAGTCTGCGTACATACCTAAAACAAATTGAAAAAAGAAAAAATGTTAATTGATTAATGTGACGTTAACCAAGATATTCTGGTTAATCGTTTTCGAGTCTGATACATAAACTCCCCAAATAAAAAAGTTATATATTGAGTATATAAAAAATGTATATAGTTTTAAACATAGAATTGGGCATATACAGTCTACATACATATGTAATCTATATACAATTTATACATAAACCCAACGTCACAGCTACTCTTATATATAAATTGCATACAGATTGTATATAAAGTTTATACAGACTATATATGTCCAATTCCATACGTCAGACTATATATAATTTTTTACTTGGGTTCACAAAGGCATTTATTCTTAATGTAATTTTTTTTTCTTCATATTTTAGCATAGTCCTGTATCAATAAACTGAACTAAAAAAAATGGGTTAAAAAAGTAAGATTTTTTACACAGTTAAAAAAAAACTTTTATAACAAGTTTCTCGAAACGAGTGGAAGTAACATTTAACATATCTGGGATGAAACAGGAGGCGAACATAACAACAAGCTTGGTTTTGTAAAGAAAAAAACAAATTCATTAAAACTGACAGCAGTGGCCACGGCAGTTCCTAGAGTTAACGAGCATTTCTTGCGGCCGTAACTTGGATGGGTGACCGCTTAACCGCGCACCGGCTTGCGCGCCAACTGCTGAGCCAGTTCTTTTTTTGCGTTTCTAATGTATTCTCATTCAGTAGAAACTGAGGAAAAATAAAGTGGCCGCTATCAGCCAGGTTTTCCGTAGTTGACCTGTGACCTCGTGCAAAGCGATACAGTAGGGGATAGGAAGGAATAACCCAATAAAAAAAATTAAATAGATTTAAAAACAAATTAAATTAAATATAAAATAAACTAAATTAAAAATAAATTGATTAATATACGCATGTTTGGAATTAATCACCATCAAGTTACTTCAATAAAAAAAAATGGAGCGAGTTGCTCGGTCAATGCACAGTGCGTTACTTATATAAATAGCTAGAAACAATTTTAAGTTCAATCGGCGAATTGCCGGTGTAAAAAATTACAGAGAGTGTATGTAGTATCCTTGAAACAGTCGTGCAATACACACCGACGTAGATATAGTCCGGAGAGACAAACAAGGATCGGATAGAAGGAACGAAGCAGAAACAGAGAATAATGAAAGGAAAAAGAAAAAAATTCTGGCTGACCACGCGGTCCACCAAATGAAAACCGCATCAGCTTTGCCTGGTCGAATCCAAGAAAGTCCAACAGCAGAGAAAACGAAGGAACTTTACCGTTCGAAAAAAACGCCAAATCCCTAGGCCTTTCCCGTTAGCTACCAACAGAATCGTGCACTACTTTACTGCAGTGGATATAGTTTCTATCAGTCTCTAACTACGAAATTCTGATAAAATTCACTTTAAAAAAAACTCTGAACGCTAACATCACGAATTGCCGCTGTAAAATATCACAGAGAGAGTATGTAGTATCCTTCAAACAGTCGCACAATAAACACCGACATAGATATAGTCAGGAGAGACAAACAAGGATGGGATAGAAGGAACAAAGCAGAAACAGAGAATAATGAAAGGAAAAAAGAAAGAATTCTGGCTTACCACGCGGTCCACCAAATAAAAACCACATCAGCTTTGCCTGGTCGAATCCAAGAAAGTCGAACAGCAGAGGAAGCGAACGAACTTTACGGTTAAAAAAAAAAGCCAAATCCCTAGACCTTTCCCGTTAGCTACCAATGGAATCGTACACTGCTTTAATACAGGGGATATAGTTTGCCATGATTAGTTTCTATCTAACCTAAAAAATATCTAAATATCTATTCTATCTATAAAAAAACTGAACGCTAACATCAAGAATTGCCGCTGTAAAATATCACAAAGAGAGTATGTAGTATCCTTCGAACACTCGCACAATAATCACCGACATAGATATAGTCAGGAGAGACAAACAAGGATGGGATAGAAGGGATAGAACAAAGCAGAAACGGAGAATAATGAAAGGAAAAAGGAAAGAATTCTGGCTGACCACGCGGTTCACCAAATAAAAACCACATCAGCTTTGCCTGGTCGAATCCAAGAAAGTCGATCAGCAGAGAAAGCGAACGAACTTTACCGTTAAAAAAAAAGCCAAATCCCTAGACCTTTCTCGTTAGCTACCAACGGAATCGTACACTGCTTTAATGCAGGGGATATAGTTTGCCATGATTAGTTTCTATCTAACCTAAAAAATATCTAAATATCTATTCTATCTATAAAAAAAACTGAACGCTAACATCAAGAATTGCCGCTGTAAAATATCACAGAGAGAGTATGTAGTATCCTTCAAACAGTCGCGCAATACACACCGACATAGATATAGTCAGAAGGGACAAACAAGGATGGGATAGAAGGAACAAAGCAGAAACGGAGAATAATGAAAGGAAAAAGGAAAAAATTCTGGCTGACCACGCGGTCCACCAAATAAAAACCGCATCAGCTTTGCCTGGTCGAATTCAAGAAAGACCAAGAGCAGAGAAAGCGAAGGAACTTTACCGTTAAAAAAAAAAGCCAAATCCCTAGGCCTTTACCGTTAGCTACCAACGAAATCGTGCACTGCTTTACTGCAGGGGATATAGTTTGCCATTTTTAGTTTCTGTCTAACCTAAAAAATATCTAAATATCTAACGGGAGCAGTGGCCTAGTGGATGAAGGCTCGGTTTCGCACGCAGCGGGCCCGGATTCGATTCCCGGCCGACACCGCTGGAAATTTTTCCAAGTGTTTTTTCTGTGAACCTGGTGGTTGGATTCCCACCTTTGATAAATATGTGCCCAAAACACATCAGTGATATTCGTGTTCGGTTCGGAGTGACTCTCGCGGGTTCTTATCTGGCGGATGGTGTCCTCCGGGCCGAGCAGGACATCGCTAATGTGAGGTGTCGCTCTAAGCGCCACCCGTGTCCGTGCTTGAGTTTACTTGCATTGCCATCGGGGGACTTAGAGAGGCGCTGGCTGTATCGGCGCAGGTTTTCCGCAGTTTCCCTGAGCCCTTGGCAAATGCGATACGGTGGGGGTAAGTCGGCTGCGGCCGCAAAAATAGGTGGGGTTTCGTAAAAGCCAAGTGGCGTACATGGTGGAAGTTCAATAAATATCTGAATATCTATTCTATCTATTAAAAAACTGACCGCTAACATCGCAAATTGCCAGTGTAAAATATTACAGAGAGAGTATGTAGTATCCTTCAAACACTCGCACAATAATCACCGACATAGATATAGTCAGGAGAGACAAACAAGGATGGGATAGAAGGAACAAAGCAGAAACAGAGAATAATGAAAAGAAAAAGGAAAAAATTCTAGCGGACCACGCGGTCCACCAAATAAAAACCGCATCAGCTTTGCCTGGTCGAATCCAAGAAAGTCCAACAGCAGAGAAAGCGAAGGAACTTTACCGCTAAAAAAAAGCCAAATCCCTAGGCCTTTCCCGTTAGCTACCAACGGAATCGTGCACTGCTTTACTGCAGTGGATATAGTTTGCAGTAGTGGCACACAGGTGTTCTCGTATTTGCTACTGTTGCCGGACACACGTCCCGATGGTACGGTAAATCTCAACTTAGACAAAGTTCCGAAAATTTACGCCGTCGCGTGTGTAGCACAATGAAATTATGGGAAAGAGAGATTCGAGCGCCGGCACGAACCCCGAGTTTCCGAATATAGAGACAATACGATTGAGAAATAAGGGCAGCAGAAGGAAAGGGAATGCGAGGAGAAAACTACTAGTGCTAGTGTAAGAGGTCACGGGGGAATCGTCGATGTCGACGGACTATTATGGCTCCCATAAGAGACGCATTAATCCAGGTTAAGTCACGGTTAAATAATTGTTGTCAGCAACTGAAAAGGCAGAGAACCTGTGAGTTACCGAGTGCTATGCCTTCCGATATTTCCTTCTCAGTATTTTTAAACTAATTAACCCAAAACTTCCCTTTTCCATGTCTTTCTTATCAGACTATCCAGAACGGTTGATCGGAAGGTTCACGGAGAAAACATTATTATTAAGCCAGTAAATCTTTTGTTATTCTAGTGATAGCATACGTTTTTTGCTGTCCTAGCAAAAAAATTTCCTAGCTTAGCAAAAAGGTTTTTTAACTTAGCAAGAAGATTTGTAAGATCAACCGATTTTTGGGTTAGGCTAGCAAATAATATAATGTTATCACCATTTTAACAAAAGATTAGCTGGCCCAGCAAAACTGTTTTCTCCGTGTTACTGATTGCAAACATGGCAAGAGATGTACAAAAGTGGTTATACATTATTGTGACCAAGAAATAAATAAATAACAAGTCACAAAACATTGTCTGCATTGACGGCGAGCTCCGCGCTCCATTAAGTAGAGCGGCAACGCCATTGGCATTGCGTGCGGAGAAAACGTTTTTGTTGAACCAGCAAAATTTTTGTTGAAATCGTGATAACATGCTTTTTTTACTAGCCCAGTGAAAAGATTTGTTAGTTTAGCAAGAAGATTTATTAGCTCAGCGATAAAATTTGTTAGCTTAGCAAGAACATTTGTTACCATAGCAAGAAAATTTGTAAGTCTAATCAATTTTTAGCTAGACTTGCAAATAATGCAATGTTATCACTGTTTTAATAAAAGATTTGTTGGTCTAGCAAAACCGTTTTCTCCGTGCGGCATTCCCATCGGAATATTGTGACAATATCAACGCGCGATCAACGGTGAGATCCTGGTGGGAGACTATTAAAAAGGAATACTGAATCCATGATTGCGTTCGTAGCGCCCGTTGCGTTTATAGCGTTTGTGAACGTCAGGATCCCACCCCAGAAGCTCATTCCGAAAGAACAAGATTACCGACCATAGAATACGCTCCGAGAACCGCCACGCTGCAGGCCACGGAACCACTGAACGCACAACCAGCGCCGCGGGCGGCCGCCGTCGGTACTTCAAGTAGGAGGCGATCAGGTGGGGGCGGGCTGACTCCCCACCGCTACAGCACCACGTGAACGTTTACGGCGTGTATAAAGAGTTGTGGAGCAGCAGAAAGCACAATTTGTCGGCTACCTTAAGGCGTACCTAGCCCAAGGCGGAAGCTGTGAGTAGTTTGAATAGTTTCTATTAGTCTCCGACTACGAAATTCTGATAAAACTCACTTCAACATCTTAAAAAAAAAGCTCTGAACGCTAACATGGGTAAGTGTTGGTGAAACCTACACGGAGAAAACATTTTTGCTGGGCCAGCATATTTTCTGTTATTATAGTTATAGCATGCTTTTTTTGCTGACCCAGCAAAAAAAATTTGTTAGCTTAGCGAAAAGACCTGTTTATCTAGCAAGAAGATTTTTAGGTTAGGCTAGAAAATAATGTAATGTTATAACCATTTTGACAAAAGATTTGCCGATCTGGCAAAACCAGATTCTTCGACACTCACGACCGTTTATGTTGGGATTACCTTCCTTGCTCAAATATTGATCAACAATTTCTTTGCTCCTCTTTCAAATTGGAAATTTGAAAAGAACTGTGATAATTAAAAAAAGTAAATCGAAAAAAAAGTCACTTGCACAAACAAAGTTACAAATTTCCGACCTTTCTTCGAAACGGTACTTCTATTCTATTTACTGGATTTTTTAAATAGTTGATATACTTTTTGAAAGCATTCCTAACTAAGTCGAGTTGGTCTTTTGGGAATCGTCTATGGCAAGGCTGGATATCCGAGAAGGGTCATGGCCATCAGCTTAGATGCTTCCGGTTTGGTGCTCACGGGAATAAAAGAGAGACACAGATATATAATACGAACTATTGGGCTGGCACTGTACGCGACTAAGGTCGCCCATTAGGGAATGAAATATTAACGGAACGTTCTATACCATTTTTCCGATAAACTCCAGTTAAAAAGCTTTATCGCTTCTTATATACTCAGTTCGTGGTATACTGTATTTATTAACTGCAATCGTCTCTATGTACAATATTCTTACGAACGATGGATTTCACTATAATATATAAGAAATTCATACTATAGAAGATCCCCGACGTGTATTACTTCACTCAAGAATGGAACGTAGTCAATAAAGATGAATCCGCCTAAGCCATTGGCCCATTCAGGACATAAATGGACCCTTGGCATATCTGTATTGACTTGGACCTCAGCATTTCTCAAATATCTCTAGAAAATGTTCATATAAACACCCTTAACGATATTTCTTCTACCAATCATCACGAGAAAAAATATTGTGCACATTATTGTTTATGAAAGAAAGTAATGTTTATTTGAATCTCCGATTTGTCGTAGCACGTTTGTATAGTTCGCAATATCAACCGAACATGTTTGTTTATTAGTGATTGTTGTAAAGTTAGTTCGTTGTTAAGCGTCGCGTTCAGTCAAGCCCAACAAAAGATAAAGTAACAAGTCTGAAGATCTGACCGTACCATTCGTTATAGTATTATAATTTGTGATTGTGATTTTTAGAATCACGATCACAGAACAAACAATATCTTCGTTGATGGTACAGAAACTTCGGATAGGATTAACCGTTAGAAGGATAACAATTTTGAAACGGGAAGCGACCACCTTAATTTGCCATTAATCCGCAATTAAATAGTGTCAGGCAATTTAGGATGATAACACGTGGTTTAATCTCTTCTTGCGTCCGTTTTACTATCACCTTCTTCTTTCAGGAACGCCACAAATATGTAAGCATTCACTGAACGCCCCTACAAGGTTTGTAGCTTCTTGTCGTCCCTTCACTTGACAACGAATACCGGGTATTAGTTTTTGTGATGTCGGGGTACGAGAGTTATCCCGCGAAAAAAAGTGTAGAACAGTCAGCGCCGGACAGAAACTGCTTTGGGGCGCTAGAAGGACCTTAGACCAGAATCTTCCTCAGGGTAGATGAAACTCTCAAGCCAAAATGTCGTAGGAGGTGGATACATCATGTAGACAAATGGAACGACCATCTTTCTTGCAGGTCCAGAACAGAAACTGCTCGCGGACTGGTGAATATCTCTCTCCCTTTTTCTCTGTAACATACGTACGTATACACTTGCATCTTTGCGTCGTTTCTTCTTCGTATATTTCAGCTCCTCCCCTTGGCTGCACTTCGCTCGTAAGGAGTTTGGGACAAATGCAATTACCGCGGCAAAACATAAAGTTTCACAGTGCGGTGAGGAGTACAGTCGAGAATACAACGTTGAAGCTGCGGGAGATGAGGAGGAATTGCCGTTTTCCATGGAATCTTCGCGTGTTTCTACTCCACGAACGATCAAGAAGAACAGAAATGAGACGAGAGATAGATGAGAAGTAAATTCTCCTTGAACTGGGTGTTTAAAGGAATTCAAACATTCCTCGCGGTGAAAATGCGCTTGCTTCTCGATGCCTCTCGACACAACTTTATAAACTGTCTTATGCAGCGGAAATTCTTAACTCTGTACGTATAGGAACTATCGCGCTTTGTTGCGTCTACCGAAGCTGGATTTTCAATAAACACATAATATACGGAAATTTGTGGCGTATACTGTATTAGGAGAATCATTATACGTACAACGTTCTACTAGTAATTAATTTTGCGCGTCATTTATTGAAGATAGATGGGTGTAGTTTAATTTACTAATTTTTTTTAAAACGTACATTCCGTAATTGTGCAGTTTTTCTATAGAATTAAATATAGCAATCATGAAAAATGTAAATATGGTGTCTTAGAAGTAAAATGCTATAACTAAGATAGTATTACAAAAATGGAACAGTGAATCTAAATCTAAGCATTGATAAATATAAACGAGTTTTTATACTCAATAAATAATTTAACTCGGTCTGAATGGTTTCATTTTTGACACCGAAAATTTTTTTTATGCATACATTAGGAACTCTATTATAGTTTATTTCTAGGGAATATAAAAGAATGGTAGTGGATGATTAATGATTAATGCTGACCTCATTTTAATTAGTAACAAACTTTAAATTTATTGCGATGTCGACTCGGACACAGGGTTGCCAGATTTGGCTACTTATCGCCAAATTGGCTGCTTCGAAGGCGTCTTTGGCGCCGAAATTTTGAAATTGGCGCCTTGGCGATTTTCGGCTACTTTAGAATTTTCTTCTGTTATTTTTAATTTTCGTCAATTTTCACTGAAATCGAAGCCTCAAAACGCTAATCTACTTTCTCCTCTAAAAATATCTCAATGCATATCTGCACGCTCATTAAGATTTTTTAAATGTATTATGTTTACGTTAATTATCCGTTTATCATTTATGCGACGATATTTCGAGACATATTTTGGCACTCGTTACATGTACCTTCAACACTTCTCCATCAGATGACTCTGTCTTCCGTTGTTTATTCCCGTGAACTAATAGTGATTTCTGATTGGCAAGTTTCTATGCTAGTCGTATAAATTGTGCGCCAAATGTTTTGCAATATTACAATGTAATATTTGAAAATACAAATTGAATTATATAAATTATCATACACTCAAGATTCTTTTTGTTTGTACCTACAAATCACAAAATTCTCAGGGTTAATAAAAAAAATCCAAGATGGCGTCGAAATACAGTTATTTTGGCTACTTAGAGATATTCAGTGGCGAATTTTGGCGTTTTTAGGAACCCTGTAAATTGGCTACTTTTGGCTATTTCCGCGACAGTTTTTGGCGACTTGAGGTACTGTGCATCTGGCAACCCTGCTCGGACATTGAAATAAATTCATAAACATATAAATAAATAATATTGTTTGACAAGTTAAATTAGTTTAAATTCACGTGCTCTCAGTCAATCAAAACAACACGTAGTGATTGTTGTGTCTACTGCGGACGAAATGGGAACCCATCACATTATGGACCTTTAGATATTTTATGGCCTATACATATTTTATTAAAGTATTCCTCTATTTCTTTACATTTGACACCACTAGCACGATAACAAGGTCTGACAAATACTATGTTACAATACAATATATAATACTAGCAACAATGTCCGCGCTCCACGCGTCCTATGCTTTGGTGACTTTGCATCTTTTTTTTAGCTAAAACGATCCTGAAGAATCAATATATATGTCTACCCAAAATAGCAGGTAATCAGAATTACGCTATTTTCATGACATACTTTTGATATAATCATTACATATCCTCTTTAAAACCGCTCTACCAATCACTATCAATTTCAGATGCTATAAAAAGGCATTTTATTAGACATTCCTCAGAACTGATATATCTAATGGACAGCGTCCCTACTTCATCCCATAAAATAATTACTTTCGATGTGCTGTGTTTTTAAGAGAGAATATTATAATTGCTGCAACTTATTATTTTCAAAAACATAATCACAAAGTCAATTGTATTATAAATTCTATTTCCAAAAGAATTACGGATTTACAACTCTGTTCATCACCAAGATCAGCGTCGTCTTTGTTTAGAAATAAAAAAAGAGAACCTTTCAAATCTCTATGCAAAAATAATGATCTATTCATCGATTACTTTTTGTTTGTATGGAGATCTATTCAATATCACAACTACGAAAAAGGCAGCATTAAAATCACTGGCGATACGTGACTCTACAGCGGCCATGGCAGAACAGCGAAAGCGACAGTTCAAAATGCGCGCCATACGCGGCGACTTTGCAGCGACACCCTCGACCGACTGAAGTTGGCTCTGAAACAGCCGTCGCCGACCAATCGGGAGACTCGAAAAGCGGCTTCAGTCTTTCGAGTTCGATGTGGCATGTAATTTTTAAGAGAGGATAGGACCTAATGTATAATACATTTCCTGCGTCATATTTGCATAATACTGTAGTGTACTTTTATAATCCAATACGTCCAAATGTGAATTTCGATACGTATTAAATCATGTTAATTCGTAGCAAACGATCATGTCCTACCTGCATTAAATTTGACTCATGATCCCATCGTTCTCATATACCAGGTCGCAATAAATAGGAGCCCTTCATTGTACTTTCAGAAAATTTTGTAAATTATCATTTGTCGTTGACAGAGAGGTATGACTCGATGTGAGTGCAGTGGAATATGCAGCCGGTGGCAGTGAATTGTAGGAAATACGTATTTCAAAACGATTGCAGAAGAGCCGAACGTCAAACGCTATTGACCATAAATTTCGGTCTCTAGTAACGATGGCTCACTACTATTCAGCGTATATATAGCTACGGGTCACCAGGTTCGAGTTGACTTTTCTTCTCTCTTTTGCGCTCACGGCATTCGAATTTTTATTCTTCAATTTTTACGCAATTTATTCAACCGTGCCAGAATATTACGGAGGAATATAGGATATGGAGAGAGGGCCGTGCAGTTATGCAGTGTCCTATAAATATTGCGATCATCATTTCAAATATGCGTATGTCGCGTCCAGAAGCTCCAGTGATTCGCAAATTTTTCGTATATTGATTATCCAAAAAAAAAAAAAATACTTTTCGAAATGATTTGCTTTTCCAAAAAAATGTGCATTCTCAAAACAAAAACAACGGGGATCGTACAGAAATAGTAGATATATTAATATGCAGTACAGCATAACGGGAAAAAATAACCAAAGTTTGGAGTCACTCCTAAATTCCACATGGTATTTCGGAAAAAGCTAGAAAAATTCATTTTATTTGTATCAAGGGTCAAGAAAAAGCGACCATGTTATGGAAAAAAATGAAATATCATTAGTAATCGCCATTTTTTTCTCTTTAAATAGCTGTCGTTCATGGTTGAATAAAATAATCCAGTAAGGTGGGAAAATTATGACGAAAAGAAAATTCCACGAAGAAACCTGCCCCGATCCTGACCAGTAAATTGGTGCCTTCCTGTGGGATATATGATCTTCAATAAATAAATTTCATTTGAGGCGATATCTCGGACCCTCCTCTTCGTTGAAAATAAAGGTTGTTGAAATCGGTCTCGTCAATATCCGCAAAACGTGGTGCTTATCGTAGTGTGACAGGAACATCAAGATGAAGATGAAACTTTGATCCTTGAGTGCTTGTCCGACGAGCTCCTCGTCGCTGCAAAGGGAACAGGGATAGACAGAGCTACTAGGGCGTTCTTTCCCTCGTCTATCCTTAATAGGCTATATCACCTCCCAACGGAGAAGCCAGGTAATTTTAAAAGTTCTCTAACCCCATGGAAACGCCGCTAGGGTAGTCGCTTCCATCACGAGGTGTGGGGTGATCACGCGCCGTTGTGTTGGTAGTAATAGGTGTAGTTATAGTCGACAAAAAAAATAGAATATAGAGGTACGAGGGACAAACTCAAAGATAAAACGAAGGTGAACTTCTGTAGAGTAAATGGGTCACTCCATACCAAGAGAGCCATTCATTTGCGATCACGCCAATTTTTCTGTAGTTTGTAAGCATAATAACGGAAATTCTGTAAAATTTTGAGAAAAATCGGAATAGTCTGTCTGAACGAAAAAAAATATTATTACATTATTTTGTCAAAAAATAACGGAATTTTTTTTGACCGGCTGTGGAATTTTTTTTATTAAAAAGTACATTCATAAAGTTAAATTTTATACAGGAACAAATTTTTTCTACGATCGGTAATTTTGAATATGCAGCGAATTGAAAAAAATTGAATAAAAAAAATCGTTATTAAATTCTGGGCAAACCATTGGTGCTAAAATTCTGAAATAATTTATGGATATTCGTGAGACTATAAACAACTTTTGAAAAAATTATGAACATTTTTTGCGACCATGTTAAATTTGGGTGGCCAACTTGGTAAGGAATGATCCATATCTACTTTGCATAGCTTTCTTCGAGGCTCTTTGTCAACGCAGATGACACCTTTTCGGAAAAGATCAGTCACTAAGTGATCCATCTGTTTTCGCTTAGATTTAAATGTTTTAAAGTAATTTCTGACAACAATTAATGAGTTTTTCTCATTTCGAAAACGAAAAATGTATGGGTTAAAGAAAAACCATAATCGGGTTGAATGTGTATCGGCAAATTTACCAAGTGATTAATTGTTTCAACGTGTGACTAGAAAAAAGATATTCATTCCACTGTCTGATATTTTTATTTGCAATTGTAATCCGCGTGGACAATATTTCGTGACACTCGAATGAGAACAACTGGACAGTAACAAATAAATTATACCGAAGCGTATTTATTGCAAGCTAACTGTGTAAGCATTGAGAAAAGCCAGAGTGATTAATATAGTGTGTATAGACGTGCTGAAATTCGGACACCGGCTCCAATCGATCGGAACATCCGGTTAGAATCATTGGAAAAATTCCGCGTGCTGCTGACGCTACGTGTGGAACTTGCAATAAATGACATTTGCAAACTGTAAATTCCGCGGGAACTGGTCCATAATCGGGAATGCAAGAATCGCTGAAGCGTTAAGCTGAGTTTCAACTGTAAAAATGTGGATTTTTTCACCTACTGTTGACTCATGCGCCAATATCTATGGAAAGCGCAAACATTTTTAGCATTTATAGCAGAAAGAGATAATTTTTTGAATATGTATTGTAACACTTCGCAATATAACAGCGAGATTCGAATTAAAATATGTAGGAGTTCGGACCTTTCCAGGACACCTTTTTGAGACGATTTTTTCAGACTATTTTTTCAAATGATTTTTTAAGGCGATTTTTTTGGCCTAGTGAAGACTAACCAAAGACATATAGTCAAATATTAATACTTTAGTTAGCACGGTGAGGAATTTAATTATTACAGACGTGAATTAATTATATGCTACAAATAATCAATAGAGAAGCTCGCGGTAGATTTCGTAGGGCCTCGGTCGATGGCCCATTGTCAATATTTATTTATTTATTTATTCTTCAGTGAACGAGACAAGTCCCTTGAAAGCAGCCAAACAGATGGCGCATTACACCTTATTATAAATTATACATACTATGACACATAAGAAGCAAACAATTCACAAATTTGATATCTATGATAAACTATGAGGGGTCTCTAAGAACAATATAATTATTTAACGAATTCATAAAGACTGAGAGTGGAGAAATGAAAAAGTCCACAAACAGCGAAGTACACTGAAAGAAAAGAGTAGTTGGAAGAACCATCTCCAGCATATGCTGTACCGCTGAATAGTTGCAGCAACTAACTCGCTCCTGTAACCAATCGCAGTGCTGTTTTCACCAATACAATAGGTAGCGCAACCAACAGCGAGTTCCTATAACCAACCACAGCGGTTCGTATAACCAACGAGTAGTTGTCATAACCAGTGCTGTATTACCGCCTAGGCCAGCTAGGCCCGGGCCTAGGGCGGCACGATTTGCGCCGTAATGAGGGGCGGCATTTTTGCCCAATTTTTTGCGAAATCATGGTTACATTTTTTCAAATTCCCAGATTTTTTGTGCACTTTTTTGCCCGCCTGCCTTTTGCCCGCTTGCTTTAAAGACTAAATGCTTAAAAAGTAAGCATTTCAAGCCAATAGCTAAAAACAAATAGAGCGACACTGAAAGCGTCATGGACTATACACTATACAGATACAGAACGGACAGAACCTAGAAGTGCGAATATACCGTACGATGGTACGATATTCGTAGATTCCCATCGGGGGATAGCTTCACGCGGTTGACACTGCACACCGGTGGCAGCAGCATCGCTCACAGGCGTAGTGTTGATGAGTTACGGAACGCTCGGTTGTAGTTACTGGGATTCCTGACATTACCGTTCTTTTCTGTGACTAAGTGACTTAAGCCCCCAAGTAAATGGACATTGTTATACAAGTATAACATTTTTATCACAATGAGTAGTTATCGTAAAAAGTTGAGTGGAGCGGCAAACAGGAAGAGAACACACGATAAGATCAGGAACGAGACAGAACTGCTCGAGAAAACGCCAAAGCTTGACGTTTTTTTTTGCAAGAAATCGAAGTCATATTCGACGGTAGTAGCAGATCCTGATGATCCCGATATTCCCGACGCGAATCCTGACTTAAGATTCCCACACCAATCGGCCCAATCGGGAACACGAGAACAATCGAGTAGCGCAACGATACATTCCGATGGTAAGCAAATCATGCTTCAAAACTTGCAATCTGTATATCCGAATGTCAACATCGCTCTTCGTATGTTGCTAAGTATGCCCGCCACGAATTGTTCGGCTGAGCGATCGTTTTCTGTTTTACGACGCGTGAAAAACTATCTTCGATCGACGATATCGCAACATCGTTTGAATGCTTTAGCTATTTTATGCATCGAAGCAGATTTGACAAGAAGAATGAAATTTGACGACCTCATTAGAGATTTCGCGAGAGCAAAAGCTCGTAGGGTGAATATCTAAATATCGTATTAATTTTAGTATGAACTGTGACTGTGATGTGTCATATTAAAAAGTTTTAGATACATGCCATGTTTCGTTGTAATACTGTTTGGTTTATCGCATTCTTGTTATTAAAACTCCTGGACGGGAGGGGGTGGAGGGGGGGGGGGGGGGGGAGGGGGCGGCAAATCTACAGTTGCCTTGGGGCGCCGCGACGTCTAATCCGGCCCTGGTCATAACCCACTGGGTAGTTGTCATAACCCACTGGGTAGTTGTCATAACCCACTGGGTAGTTGTCATAACCTACTGAGTAGTGACACTATTTCAACTCTTTCGAATGGTTGTCGGAACCCATTTATTGGTTTGTCCAACTACTTTTTTTTCTCCGTGTAGCATTGCCATCCCGAAATATTCGCGTTAGCGGCTCATTGTCGCCATAATTCGCACGATGATACTGTACGTAAAAATTTTTATGATTACGGACATTACGCATCGGGACGGAGATGGTGACGGAACTGAGAAGCTCAGGGCAAATAACCGCGCCGTGGATTATTCTATATAATAAAACTAGCTCCGCCTTTAGCCTTCTCCCTGTTAGTGTACACATTTGAAGGACCACTCTCATATAAACACTGAGTGCTCTATCAGTAACTCTAGTACCGAATCAATGTCATATTAGTTATATAAATAAAGCTGTAACCTGTCAAAGTAGTTGTCAACAAATGTACAACTACTACTATTACTACTGTATTAACTTCCGCAAGACTTGGGATGTTGAGTCCAAATTTTCAACGTTAACGAAATGATTCTGTGACAAATACATACATAATTCAGTTAAAATCGGTAGAACGATTCGGATTATATCGAACTATGAATTTTCCTTTATTATTTAATGACGACTAAAATTTCGCTTAACTTCAGATCATTTAATTTATTCAAAACGGCGATGTAAAGTAGGTCCCCCTTGCATATTGCTTATTCATTATTTGAAACTTTGAACAAAGCTCTCTCTATGAAGCCAAAATCAATGAACCTACTTTCTCATCGGGTTAACTTGTAAAAAAAATCATAAATAATAAGTAAATAATAAATTTTTAAAAAATGATAAAAGGGATCTTCCCGTTCAAATAAATAAATAAATAAATAATGAGGAAACAATGATCTACTTAGCATCCTTTTATCATGGTGTAGTTTTGTTAGTGAGCACATTGGGCATTGCACTACATGTAATGCGATGCGCCCTTCAATTGCAAACTGCAATTCACGCGTCTACGGGGCAGACAATTTTCCACGGGAATACAGTCAAAGAGTATCCGAGTGCTTCGAGTATTCTCTTCCACTCTGGAGCTCCCACATCATCTCTTACTACGATTCCCATTGAGCTATTGTTGAGAGTACTTGAGTTTCCATCGAACCGCATCGACTTCGATGCATCATGCGATCGAATGCATATCCAAGGGTCCTACCGGCTACATGCAACGCTTGTAACGCAGGTATGGAAGGTACCCTCAATAGCCATCAACATCAGTGCCACCACTAGTATTACCAACGCGATTTCGATACCGCAATTGTTCGAGCACAACGAGAAACACCTCATTTCCTACTGTTATTTAGGTCGTTTGGGTTTCGATGTTCAATATTACCACGTAATAAATTCCTTATTATTATCACTACAAAGAGCATGATAACCTTTAAGAAATTGCCGAAAAAAAGTGCAATGATCTTATTTTAGTTAGTTGTGTCAGACATCCAATGTAATTTTGTAAATATTTTTTTAAATTTCTAGCAACGCTCCGTTTATTCGATTTATTTCAAATCGACGGTTGCCACTACACCGTGAAAAAAGATTTCATTAATTCCGAAGAAATGGGTGGGATTAATTTTTTTCTTTGATTTCAAGGAAATATTTTTTTTTGCTTTCAATGAGATGTTGCATTTGAATTTCAAAGAAAACAGTGCATTTATGCAAAGAAACGATTTACATAAAGGATAATATTAACTTAAATATATTATGTCATTGATGACGAAGCAATAATTCATAGGTCGAGATTCCAAAGATATTTCTTGGAATCAAGAAAACTTTTTGGTTCGGTGTTAATTACCTCAAAATATATTACTTAAAATGAGTCCTCGCGTTTTCTACTTTAAAAAAAAATCCAATTTCTTTGCTCTGGAAAAATGGCGAGACACTAAAGAAATAATTCTCACCAAATTTCAATTACCAGCTTACGATTGTGCAATGAAAACGACACAACACCAAAAAAAAAACAGACTAGTCAATAACAAAAAATCGAAAGTCTTGACGTCCAGGTTTCGGAATTCCATACTGAAACACATACTGCAGTGTACAAAGAGGGGAAGAACAAAGTCCGCATTTGGTCGCAAGGTCTAATGGACGCTGCAAGAGCGGGGCGAATATAAACTGCATCAGTGGACAGAGAGTGAGTGAACTCCCCGGGGAAATTCGAAAGTGACTTTGTGTGTCTGCAGCGCGAGCGTGAAGCATCTACGCAAATTTGTAAAAGGATCGATCGAATGACGAACAGGAGGATGGACGCACAAGCGGAAGCTGTGTGAAATTGGGAGGGCGGGTAGAAGAGGGAGAATACGGTAGATGCGAGCCCAGAGAGCAAGCAAGCGCGTTATCGAGACTCAACTATGGTGCTGGTGATACTAACGATGCTGTGCCACAATCCTCCACAGCAGTGGGGGGGTAACGATGGTAGGTCGCAGTCCCACACAGTGGTGGTGATCGAGCTGGAGACTGATGCGTTAAATCGCCGGTCGAGAGTAATTACATTGGTTCTTGTTCGTTCGTTCCAGTTGCTCTAAACTGTAGGGAGTCGAATACGATGGAAAGAGTATTAGTTGTAGCCAACGTATGGTCCAGCGATAGAAGAAGTACTGACGACCAGCTCCCAGAAAACCATTGATGGGAAGTCTAGGATAGATGCACTGTTTTAGACCATCTTTGGTCTAGTTTTGGCCACCAAGTTCGAACGGACAAAATTATAAATTGGTCGTCCATCTCCATGGTGTTTTTAAATACCAATTTTTATTTTTATTCGTCGGTAATTTTAGATACCAATTTGAAAACACCATGGAGATGAGCAGAATTGATTGAATATTTATAAATATTGCCGAAATTCGAGATTTCAGCCATTTGCTATTTTAACCATTCGCTATTTTAGCCATTTGCTATTTTAGCCATTCGCTATTTTAGCCATTCGTTATTTTGGCCATTTGCTATTTTAGCCATTCGCTATTTTAGCCATTTGCTATTTTAGCCATTTGCTATTTTAGCCATTCGCTATTTTAGCCATTCGCTATTTTAGCCATTTGCTATTTTAACCATTCGCTATTTTAGCCAGTCGCTATTTTGACCATTTGCTACTTTAGCCATCTGCTATTTTAGCCATTCGCTATTTTAGCCATCTGATATTTTAGCCATTTGCTATTTTAGCCATTTGCTATTTTAGCCATTCGCTATTTTAGCCATTCGATATTTTAGCCATTTGCTATTTTAGCCATTCGCTATTTTAACCATTTGCTATTTTAACCATTCGCTATTTTAGCCATTTGCTATTTTAACCATTCCCTATTTTAGCCATTCGCTATTTTGGCCATTTGCTATTTTAGCCATCTGCTATTTTGGCCATTTGCTATTTTGGCCATTTGCTATTTTAGCCATCTGCTATTTTAGCCATTCGCTATTTTAGCCATCTGATATTTTAGCCATTCGCTATTTTAGCCATTTGCTATTTTCGCTATTCGCTATTTTAGCCATTTGCTATTTTCGCCATTCGCTATTTTAGCCATTTGCTATTTGGGCCATTCGCTATTTTGATAATTTGCCATTTTAACCCTCACCGGAAAAAGCTTCCTCTATGAGTAAGTCAATGAAAAATCTAAGAAAGTTGAAAAATGCGGAAACAATGTGCGAGGCCCGACTTAGCAATCTTTTTTTTTTTTAATATACACACCACCGGCAGTATACTTGATCTCACTATTACGCCGCAACTGTACGCGCGTTTCCGGAAGCCAAGGTGGAAGGAGACGAAGAGAACGACAGAGATAAGCGTAATCCGCGGTACGTGTCCCGATCGTGTTAGCTTCTAATATCCCGTGTATAAATTTCATGGTGGAGTGCACTGCGCGAATTTACGGCCCAAGTTTCTAGACTCCCTTGCTCCCGTTCACCATTACGCGTTTGCCGTTGAGTTAGCGTCAAGCAGCACCATCAGCATGGTTACAATCGGGCTAGCACAGCCCGCCTCAAGCGAGCACGGATAATCGGTAGGACGTAGAACACGCGGGGCTCCGCCAGCGTTGATATTGCCCTGACGCTGGGTTTAGGACCCTCCGAATATCGAACATTGATTCCTTAGAGCGCCTCTGGACCCACCAACTTCCTCCCGCAACTCAGGAACTTTCTTCACGACCTTTCACTGTCTTCCCCTCTCAACCTCTTCGTCTCTTTCCAACTTTCAATCGGTCTCTATTCCTCCCTCAATTGTATCCGTAACGAGAACGGCAGAGACAGAGAGATTACTGGAACATCGGAAGCAGCGGCAGCGAGATTCTGCGAGACTTTAGTCTAACGTTCCACTTTCACGACTTTTCCTCTATAAACTGTAAACTTCAAAATTATTATTGTCCTTAGAGATAGACGTTTCTTCTAAAAACGAATGATTTAACGAGTAGCTAAATAGTTAGTAATAAAGTAAAATGTTGTAGGGTACATTCACAGAAAAATCTGTTATCGGGAAATGTGTAATGGTAATGTTATAAGTTCATTGGATGAATCATTGGAAAAATGGGTTTAGGACCCTCCGAATATCGAACATTGATTCCTTAGAGCACCTCTGGACCCAACAACTTCCTCCTGCAACTCGAGAAGTTTCTTCACTTCCTATCACTGTGCTTCTCCTTTCAACCTCTTCGTCTCTTTCTAACTTTCGATCGGTCTCTATTCCTCCTAAATTGTATACGTAACGAGTATGGCAGAGATAGAGAGATTACTCGAAAATCGGAAGCAGCGGGATTCTGCGAGACGTTTAGTCTAACCTTCCACTTTCACGACTTTTCCTCCATAAACTGAAATCTTTAAAATTATTATTGTCCTTAGGGATAGACGATGCTTCTCGACACAAATGATTTAGCGAGTAACCTAAAAAAGTAAAATGTGGTACATTCACAAAAAATTTGTTATATGCATATAACAGATTTATATATATATATTATAACTATGTTATATGCATATACCAAAATACTGGAGGTGTCGCATGTGCGTGCGAATGTCAAGAACTTTGAAATAGTTTGTTGAACCCACATAATTCCGCAATTGCTTAATCTCCCTTTCCCGTTCCTCTTCTTGCTCGCTGCAAATTGCTTGCCCGGGAGCGTAAACACCTTTAAGTTAAGGGTGAGAGTTCAGGGCGCAGAACAACAACTGTGTTTCCCACCAGAGCTTTCACCGTTCCCACATTGTTGCTGATGCTGCAATGTTAAGACTACTGCCAGAACCACTACTGGCCTTAGCATCATCTAACCTTCCTAACGCCCAACCTCCAGCAGTCTACGACTACTGCCGCCCACGAACACCTTCTCTTACTCCGGAAGTGCTGGAATACAGGAGGAGTTTGGTCCGGTGACAAAAGCCACGAGTTTGTTGCTGTTTCTTGTTCTCGCTAACTCTTGTCACTCCGTTAACGTTACTTCTACTTTACCTTCTCTAAATCTGCACTCGCTAATGCTGGGAACTGCGTGTTCCCAACATTAGGGGCACACCATGCACCAATCACCGCTCTTACACTAACGTTGTTTCCGCCTTCGTGCACCTATTTTATGTCATTCTTACTTCTATGGTGTAATACTCGTAGCATTTGTTTTGTGCGGAAAAAAAGTAGTTTTTCCATTCCCTGCAAACCTCCTGAATCCTCATTGTCTAAGCGAAACAATCTTTTCGGATATATTTATTTCATGCTGAGGATAAAACCTCAACACATCGGCAAAACACCAGTTCTACAGAACCCATCTGTACACAGACGCATCTGTAATAGCGTGGAAAGATTTGTTTTGTCGTCCTTATGCCGTGTACAGATTTGTCGCGGCCAAGTTTAGCTGTGAAAAGTTTCGTCGTGACAGTTACGAACGTGATCAATGTTTTTATTTCGAATAAAGTATCGGCAGGCGTTTCTCGTGTACAAGGTAAGTCGTGTTCAATTTTGTTATGTTGAATAGCGACGTGACAACTTCGATGAGCGCAATTAAGCGCGTGTAGAACAAGATTGGGTGCAGAAGCCCATGTACAAATGCGTCTGTGTACAGATGGGTTCTGTAGAACTGGTGTATTGCCAACACATCAAGTTTGGACACACAACTCATTGGACACATGGAGATTGTACACACATTATTAAACACATACGTTATTCGATACATCAAAATTAGACACACATTATTGGACACAGGTGATTAGACACAACAAGTTTGCACACATATTATTGGACACACAATTTATTGGACACATGACGGAGGTTGGGGGCAGCCCCAACAAAAACTATTCTTTAAATCTTCTTTAAGTTTTCTTTAGGTTCTATAGGTTTCTTATGTTAAATGAAATTTTCGGATCTTAAACTAAGTTAATTGTTAAGTTGTAATTGTTAACTTATTCGTTAGAATTTTTTGATTGGACCCACAAGCTAGCTGATTGTGACACCCAATTCGTTAATTGCTAACCAATTAATTTACTGAACCATTCAACTGCCAACCAACTAGTTTATTGTCTCAACCAATATTGCCGGTTAGAGCCTATTTAACCAATTACTCTTTTTCGTGTATCAAATTTGTTAAACATGGACTTGTTAAACACGGCCGGTCACAGCTCACATAATACAATGACGATGGGCAACTCAAACTTCGATAAAATATCGCGACAGCCACTATTTTAGAGAAGGATGCATTTCAATTCATCTTTCTACTGTTGTGGCAAAAACAAATCGAAACGATCATCTACTTTTAATAAACACATGCGGGTTCTCTTTGTCATCGAATAGATGTTAAAGCACCCTAAATGTTCCCTGAATTTCGTGGACCGGGTTCGACTATAACGCGATGCTCTACGCCAAGCGGATGGAAGTACGAAACATAAGCATAACGGGGAGTCAGAACGAAGGTACACTCAAGGGTGCCATAGAGAATATTCGACCGGGATATTGGTCACGAACGTGGCAAAACGTGCGGCAGAGATACGCGGCTCGGTGATTCTAGTCACACATTCAAAGTGGAGCTCAGGAAAGGTATAGAGGCACGTTCCCCACGGTGTATTTCACATCGCTGACGATAAGACTTCTGAATATATTCAAAGTATAAGTGCTCGGCACTGCTGTAAATTCAAGATCTTAAATATTTTCGAAATATGGGATAAATTATATGAATAAAGTAACGTTTATCGTCATCCCATTTCGACGATATCGCTGCGAGAGTTTCGTATCATAACTTCGATGACTTTCCCCCGTATATTGATCAAACCCGAGAGCTATGGTGTTAAACAATCCTCGCATTTTCCTCTCTTGCTATTTCCCAATCGCTCCGCAAAATCGATCTAGCAAATGGAATAAAAAGGATAAAAAGACTCTCAATAATTTATGCAGAGTGAGTTTTGTTGAAAACCATCACGGATAAATCAGATCAATTTTTATTTGCGATAATATATTCAAGCAGCGAATACGTGCGAGACAAATTTGCGAGGAGCGAAGCAGAACGGAATCGCGCTGCAACGAAACTCACCATCGCCTCCGTAAGCACAAACACACACACATACAGACAATACTATTCCAACAGACGTTACAACAGGTCCAGCTCGCGAACCATTTCCAGCACTATCCATTTTGCCTCGTATCGTCGTCGTCTTTGTCTCGTAGTCGGTAGTACGAACCCTGTAGACTCGGTAGTAACTGTAAAAATAATCAACGTGTGTTCGCCCCCGTATACTTGGCTGCTAGTAGCTCCTAGCTACATAATATTCTGGTCGGTTTACGATCTCACTTTTCACGAGAGAACAACCGTCTGCCCTTATACTTCGGGCTACACCACGAGATGCTATAGGCGATAGCACAGCATCCTAATAGTTCTTGCTATGGACCGTTGAACCATTCCAAGTAGATTTTTCTCTTTACCAACTTCTATTCTGCGTTCCACTTGTACCATGAACTTTGGTACAAGTAGAATAATATGCAAGACAAAACGATCGCGAAAGCAAAACAGTGAGCACACATCTGATAAGCCCTGTGAATATACGTCGGTTATTTCTTCGGTGTGCACGGTTATGTATACCGCTTGTAAAATTTTGCTGAAGCACCTTCAAGATAGGAGCCATAGAGGAAGAATCACAATGTGGCGCTACGCTAGCGACACGGATTGCAATGAAGTCTTTGTAGTGCCATGTCGGAGAATATATGGAATACGCAAACTTCCCAAAAGAAAAATAGTTCTTGCCCAAATGCCCGAGGTCATTCACAGCAAAATGCACAGAGTCGTCATTGCAAAGTTTCAGCCTAGTTGTTTCAACTACGAAACCACGGTTGAATTATTTGATGGTGATTTGTTAGATCGAAGCGATTTCGTATCCTCTATCCGACTCCATCTCCACTACACGGAAAAAAAAAATTAATTGCCATAACTAAAAAATGAGTTGACACAACCAATCGATTATTCTATTTCCCTAGCAACTCAAATGGTAATACCGACTATTCGAATGGTAGTCCCAAATATTCGAGTGGTAGTCCCAACGATTGGATTAGTTAACCTAACTAATCCAATCGAGAACTAATCGTGAATAGTTGAGGTTACTATTCGATATGGTTGAGGCAACTAATTGTTTAGACATTGTGTACAGCAAATCGAAAACGTAGTTGCCACAACCAAACATTTCTTTCCGTGTACAGGGAATCGGCTTCCGCAGATGCATTGAGAGAAAAAAGAGATACTGATAACTATAAATTTATAGTGAAATACAACTTCAGCCATTTCACAAAAGTAATCTGTACTAATTATTTATGATCCATGCAATAGTTAATAATAGTTATCGTAACAAAAAGTATATTTGAAATGGTCATTGCAACAACAATAATAAAGTTGCACTAAGTATAAGAAAATAGCCAAGGTTGTATTTGACTATATGTTACGACATTATGTTAAGCCAACTATAAGATTAGTTACGGTAACTGTAACATAGTTAATTTAACAATTAAATCAGTTACAATCAATTATTCCAATTGTTGCATAGTCTAAAAATGTACAGTTATAACTGGATAGTTGCCTGAATTACCTTGATTGCTCTCAGTGTGCTCAAACCGTTTCCTTTGCTTGGGTGAAGTTGCAATGAAACTGTTGAGTGAAGTTACATTGAGACCATTCAGAAGCAAATGCACAGTCATGTATTCCGGTTGTAAAATTTTTCTGAAGCACTTTCAACATAGGAATGATAGCGGACGAATCACAATGTGGTGCTACTCTAACCGACACGAATTGGAATGAAGACTTGGTAGTGCGATGTCGCAGACTATGGAATACACCAACTTCCCAAAAGAAAAATAATTCTTGTTGAAATGCCCGAGGTCATTTACGGGAAGATACACAGAGTAGCCATTACAAAGTTTCAACCAAGTAGTTACAGACACGAAACTACGGTTCAATTGTTTCCTACATATTCACCTTGCGGAAAACTTCAATCTTATCTGGATCGTAGAGATTTGGTATCCTCTATCCATCTCAATCTCCACTACGGTGAATCGACTGCCGCAGATGTCGATTGTACACGGTAAACGGATGTCGGTAACTGCTCAGACCGTTTGCTTTGCTTGGATGAAGTTGCAATGAAACTGTTGAGTGAAGTTGCATTGAGACCGTTCACAAGCAAGGACAGCGTCGGAGTAACTGCGGTTTGACATACAGCGGCATGGAAGTAGTTAAAGTGGGACAACTTGAACTTTATAGTGTAGAAGCTTGACTAGAAATACAGCATAAGGCAACGAAGTTGAAAGTACGATTGAAGCAACGTTACGGCGTCAGGGTTCCTCTGGGTTAACACACGGTGATTTCACGATGCTTAGGTCAGAGTACATTCAAACTTTAATTGGTAGGTATCCAGTGCAAATGGCGCAAAGTGAGAAGTTACCAGTTAGAAGTTAAAGCCCCTAAAAGTGATTATGAACACTCTGCAGAGTACAGTGTAGTAAAATCTCCCGTACCTATGATATAAACAGACAGAAACTAGTGTAACTCAACTAATTATTTCCATCTCAATTAATTTCAACAGTTAATGAATGTAAATTCATCCGTACATTATTTATAAGATTGCATGAAAAATAAAAATTCTCGTTTGAAATCGTCGGAGTTTTTATTGGCGCAGCATCGATTATTCCATAAATCGGCAATAAACATGATAGCAGTCAAGCGGAAAGAATTGACAAGCTATACGCACAAATGGCAAGTTACCGCACCACGAGGAATACCATACTCCACAAAGCTATTGCGTTTCCGCAAAAACGTGTAGCTATGAGAGATACCAGTGTACAATGAGAAGTACGTTTCAGAATGAAGTCTAGTGATCCGTAGAGCGAAGGCCTTGCCAGCCATGAACTAAAGGAGCTGGAAGCTATTTTCCTCACACGTACCAAGTAGCATCAACTACGTGGCCCAGCCCCTACGACGACGAGCTCAGACACCGGTTACTTTTGTTGAGTCTGCAGCCAGCACCCACCAGCGCACCAAGGGGAATATTGTCGCTGTCAGCAAATATGTTTTATAGGAGCGTGATGCGCGGCTCTCGAGGCTCTCTGCCACGACTTACGCCAGCCAACCAGTGAGATAGATTCTGGAGTAGTATATATAGTACTACTACGGGGCGCATCGTCTCTACCGGTATATTATATACCAGCAGCGACGGTTCTAGGTGCCGCTCAGTATTGGATTTGTAATAGGGGCCATACAGGGCTATGTGCGCACCACCGCTTTTCTCCTTCATATCGAAATTGCCCAGGACGCTATCTCGACAAAGGATAGGCACTTGCTGAGGAAAATGCGACGAAGCGAAGCATCGGCTAGATCGAAGTACTTTCTCGAATAAATTACAAAATGTGCGAGAAGAAAGAAGGTCCGAAGGGATTACAGAACAAAAATAAGAAATACCTGTATGATTGTTATTTGATTGGGAGGACATTTTTGTGATTCGGTATTAGATGGAATCCGTTTGATAGTATTGGGCGAAAATGACGAGGGCAGCAAGTCACAAACTATTGGAAAGATTGAGCTGTCCTAACCATTAGCACGGCTAAGTACGCTTCAAGCGATTAAATAGGCTAGGTTAACCAATTTTTTGGTTCTACCGACAAATTTATTGGTTGTCACACCCAATTTATTAGTTGCAAACCAATTACTTTCTTGGCCCATCTAACTGGTTTGTTGTCCCAGTTGACTGGATTGTTGCCCCAATTAAGTGATTTGTTTCTGTAACCAACTAACTTATTTATTTTATTATACTTATATATTTTTTACCGTGTAAGTGCCGCTCAGTATTGGATTTGTAATAGGGCCTATACAGGGCTATGTGCGCACCACCGCTTTTCTCCTTCATATTGAAATTGCCCAGGACGCTGTTTTGACAAAGGATAGGCACTTGCTGAGGAAAATGAAACGAAGCGAAGCATCAGCTAGATCGAAGTACTTTCTCGAATAATTTACAAAATGTGCGAGAAGAAAAAAGGTCCGAAGGAATTACAGAACAAAAATTAAGAACTACCTATATGATTGTTATTTGATTGGGAGAACATTTTTGTGATTCGGTATTAGATGGAATCCGCTTGATAGTATTGGGCGAAAGTGACGAGGTCAGCAAGTCACAAACTATTGAAAAGATTGAACTGTCCTAACCATTGGCACGGCTAAATACGCTTCAAGCGATTAAGTTGGCTAGGTTAACCAATTTTTTGGTTGCACCGACAAATTTATTGGTTGTGACACCCAATTTGTTAGTTGCAAACCAATTAATTTCTTGGCCCATCCAACTGGTTTGTTGCCCCAATTAACTGATTTGTTTCTGTAGCCAACTAACTGATTTGTTTCTGTAACCAACGAACTTATTGTCGCAACCAATTTTGTCGCCTAAAGCCTGTTCAACCAATTACTTTTTACTGTGTAAGTGCCGCTCAATATTGGATTTGTAATAGGGTCCATACAAGGCTATGTGCGCACCGCCGGTTTTCTCCTTCATATCGAAATTGCCCAGGACGCTATTTTGACAAATGATAGGCACTTGCTGAGGAAAATGAAACGAAGCGAAGCATCAACTAGATCGAAGTACTTTCTCGAATAAATTACAAAATGTGCGAGAAGAAAAAAGATCCGAAGGGATTACAGAAAAAAAAAGAAATACCTGTATGATTGTTATTTGATTGGGAGGACATTTTTGTGATTCGGTATTAGATGGAATCCGCTTGATAGTATTGGGCGAAAATGACGAGGACAGCAAGTCACAAACTATTGGAAAGCTTTCCTAACCATTGACATGGCTAAATACGCTTGAAGCGATTAAGTTGGCTAGGTTAACCAATTTTTTGGTTGCACTGACAAATTTATTGGTTGTGACACCCAGTTTATTAGTTGCAAACCAATTAATTTCTTGGCCCATCTAACTGGTTTGTTGCCCCAATTAACTGATTTGTTTCTGTAACCAACTAACTGATTTGTTTCTGTACCAACTAACTTATTGTCGCAACCAATTTTGTCGCCTAAAGCCTATTCAACCAATTATTTTTTACTGTGTAAGTGCCGCTCAATATTGGATTTGTAATGGGTCCATACAGGGCTATGTGCGCACCACCGCTTTTCTCATTCATATCGAAATTGCCCAGGACGCTATTTTGACAAAGGATAGGCATTTGCTGAGGAAAATGCGACGAAGCGAAGCATCGGCTAGATCGAAGTACTTTCTCGAATAATTTACAAAATGTGCGACAAGAAAACAGGTCCGAAGGGATTACAGAACAAAAATAAGAAGTACCTGTATGATTGTTATTTGATTGGGAGAAAAATGTTGAGATTCGGTATTAGATGGAAACCGCTTGGAGGTATTTGGCAAAAATGACGAGGACAGCGAGTCACAAACTATTGGAAAGATTGAGCTGCTCCCGTTATGGAAGAACGTTCCCTCCGAAACGATTAATCCTCATTGGCTCACTCTGCACGAGTTCCTCGGTATCTTAGGTAGTTCATGGGACACCAGCAGCGTTGGCTCCGTCGGGGCCACTGCTACTCCTTAGTTTCTCTTATGCGCGTGACAAGATTGACGAAAAGCAGGCATTTCAGCACACTGGAAAAGACGAGAGAACGAAGGACGGAAACAAATAAAATAAGGAGGACGAAGAAGGATCTAAGAGTGACGTGACGGAGTCAACGAAAATTCCTCGAGTCGAAAATCTCCCGGGATTAACAAAAAAAATAGTTCGGGGACATGTAGTATTTTGATTAGTGACGAGATCCTTTTGGAGACTAAGGTAGAGCACAAGTTACTCGAAATCTCAAACGACAACGAAGTGGAAAGCTTCTCACTTTATTCTATAAAGACTATGTTTGACTTATTTAAAGAATTTCGGGTACATGGATAGTTTTGAATCTGAATAATTTCGGATACTCGGATAGATTTAAATCCGGATTATTTTAAATACACCTTTATTCGGTTATTTCGAATGCGCACAATTTTCAGTCCGTAAAGTCACTGCCGAAAATTGTTAAATTGGGTAAAAATTGTTTTACGGAGAGTACGGAAAATTTTAATTTTCTTGAAGCGCTACGGCAGTATGAAAATAGCTCTCTATGGCATATCCGTAGAATTTCATGGAAGCCACGAGAACGCGCGATTGTTATGAATTATTGGAGTACCGGGCGTCTCTCGTCCTTACACGGAACGGAAAAGTCATTAAGGAAGTTGGGAAATGCGGAGCGCACGAGTTCTCGTTCCCGGAATTTTCATAATCACCACGAAAATGGTATAAATTAACAGTTAACATAAATCAAAGTCGTTGTTAAGTGCGAAAGAGAGCCTCGTACGTTAGATGGGTTATTACGCATATGACATACCGAGCAGTAGCAGTGAAGCACAGAACTGATGTATGTAAACAAATAAGATTAATTCGACGATTAGTTTTATGGAAAACTGAAACTGGAAACGTGGAAAACAATTTTCATGTCAGGACTCTCTGAATGGTCCAAAATATCCAGAAAAGTGCTTTAGAAAAAATGAAGCACCATTCTTTAATTGTTGCCATTTTTGATAAAATATATGCAGAAATTTTCATTTTACAGTTTTTTAAATTTTTTCAAAAAAGAACGCGAGCATTCCAACTTTTGTATAATTTGTGATATTTCGCTGAATAGTTTTTTATAAGCATAGGCACAATTATTGGTATTATTTCTTGACAACTAAAATTGCTTGTTACGTCTCGGACAGTCGGCACTGGAGAGCGTTAATTATTGTGGAATTCGTTGTTCGATTAATGATTAAAATCAAAATTTCGTATTCACTCGCGTAAAATAGATGTATTTATTCATCGAAATTTAACAATTTAAAACACCAATTTAATAGGATAAACTTCTTATATTGTCACTGTTTATGACAATTACTAGTTAATTATTAATGAACTTATACTTAAACGCGGCGCTCAAGCGCTTGAAATATTTTATTTAATACATGTTGATTTGTTTGAGATTGAATGAAGACTGATTAATAGTAATAAGGAAGGAAAGCAAAGAGGCACACATGGGTGGCTGAGTGGGGACTTTTGAATTGTGAAAAAGATGTGAAGTGCTGACAACGCGGTCAGCTAATTTGCGGAATATAAGAAAAAGTGCTTTTTGTGGATGGGAGCGGGCGGATATGAATAAGCAGAAATATGATATTATCGTCCGGTAAGGCGTAGATTCAGAAAGAGACGATTGGAATTTTATTAGCGGAATATTGAGGTTTTTAGGATGGTATTAATAAGTAGGAATATAGAAATAAAAGTTCGAAAAAGAATAATTAATTAAAATCGGAAAAAAGGCCAGGACGTAACATTGCTAAACTTCAGTTTTTCAAATTTATTTAAAAACAAGGTTGCAAACAATAATCCTGCATATTCCTCTTTATTGTTTTTGACTTTTAAAAAAACTCGTAGAGGTAGATTTGCAAAATTCCATTTGTGAAAATGGAAGATTCTACCTTGCATTCTTCTTTTTTTCTGGACTGTGTTTGTGATGGGTACACCCCAAAAATATCAACACATGACCAGTCATTTGCTTAGATCTAGAGTGAATTACCCAGTTGTCTTTTGATTCAAATTGGCACAGCAGTGTGCAGCATGTTAGACTGGACTAAATTTATATACGTGTAGTACAAGTACTCGACGTGCGTCTTGATTATGCATGACACGTATTCACAAACAACGAGCGAGACGCCAGTGCGCTGCGACCTCGCCTAAGGCAAATGAAACTCGCGGCTTTCTCTCCTAGATAACTAGATTAATTAAGGATCCTGCAAATGAGAAGATATCATTCAGTAACAAAGGTGAATTAGCACTACTGTTTCAGCGTCACACATTCCTTTCGAAATTATAGTTCCTCAAAATTCCTAAATCACGATACATCTCTGTATGTTTTCCCTTACGTGACGGAAGCGTGAAAGCAATGATAAATTTTCAGAAACGTTTTTACAATTTTTGGTATTTTAATTTTTAATTCTCAAAGTTTACTCCCTTAGCAGAATCATTTCTTAATTCACAGCCGTCATCTGAATAGAAAATTGACTGATATACGAATGTAACCGATGTCAAGTTTTTTTCGTGCAGTTTTTTAAAAGAATAACCCATAATAATAGTTCAATTATGACGAGCAATAGCTCATTTTGATTATTGGACGATCCTTAATCGATTAATCAACCAGATTTTTAATAATATTAGTTGTTACAAAAGTTACAGTTATTTGTATGATGACTATTAAGTTAGGACTGGATAATTAAACGTTTTTATTTTTTGAACTGTTAATACTATAAAAAATCTTGACGGCCAATCGATAAAGAATATGGGCATATCTCATAAGCCTTTGACTGTCGTGTAACTCGCCTGCGGAATGCTATAGTAATTTGCACAGAATGAATTACGCGGGTATCAAACTTTTACTAAGATGTACGAAGCATAATCTATCTGAAAAAAATAATTCAATTTTATAATGCACCAATCAGAGTTGGGCAGCAAAAATTACTTGGGTCAGAAATTATTGCTTTAATTACAATTACTTTCAGTAATTGTATTGGATTTCAAATTAAATACAATTACTTCCAGTAATTGTATTGGATTTCAAATTAAATACAATTACTATCAGTAATTATATTGGATTTCAAATTAAATACAATCACTTTCAGTAATTGTATTGGATTTCAAATTAAATACAATTACTTTCAGTAATTGTATTGGTTTTCAAATTAAATACAATTACTTTCAGTAATTGTATTGGATTTCAAATTAAATACAATTACTTTCAGTAATTTTGTAATTGTATTGGATTTCAAATTAAATACAATTACATTTTGCAATTGTATTGGATTTCAAATTAAATACAATTACATTTTATAATTGTATTGGATTTCAAAATAGTTTGTAACTGTATTGGATTTCAAATTAAATACAATTACATTTTGTAATTAAAAGAAGAGAACAGATAGAGAGACTTCAGGCGAAATACGTGAAGATGGCGATGGGTATCAGCAGGAACACACCTGGTTGCATTTGGCGGATGGAAGCAGGATGTAGAGGAATTGGTATTGCGATATGGAAACGGGCTGCGAAATATTTAGAGGAAATCATGAAAATGGGTGACGAAAGATGGTCGAAAAAAATGCTTAAAGGAAGAAGTGAGAGGGATATTAAACGGGAATCCATCGAAATGGGGAATAGAGATTAACAAGGCATTACAAGAGGTGGGGGAAGGGGAATTATGGCAGGTAATAAGAAACGAAAATGTGAGTGAAATGGAGGGAAAAATAGAAAGGGCAATACAAATAAAAATATAACAGGCAATACAGTACGACTGGTGTAAAATAGACAAATCGACATATTGTAAGGACTACCAGAGTAGGAAGATAGGGATTGAGATGGCAAATTATTGGGAACATAAATCTATAAGTGGAGACAATAAAGAAGTATGGGCGAGGATGAGGTGTGGGAATGTGGGGAAGGATGGGAACAAGGGGTATATGGATAATAAGTGTCGCTTCTGTAATCTAGAAATAGAAAATCTCGAACACATCTGTGAATGCGGAAAAATCAAAGCAGAAATGAGCAAAGAGGTAGTGGAAGGTTTGGAGAAGTGGCTAAGTGGCAAGAGAGGTGCAGAAGCTAAAAAGAAAATATATGGACAATTAAAAAAGTTACCGGTGTGTGAGTTATGCAAATATGTGCGGCAATATGAGCGAATGATTAAGCAGAAAGAGGATGAAGTACGACTGTAAAATGCGATATAGAAATAATTTAGTGATAAGAAGGGGAAAAATGTACGGGGGGGAAATGTGTAAAAACCCTAACGGGTATACCTGGAATAAAGATTACTACTACTACTACATTTTGTAATTGTATTGGATTTCAAATTAAATACAATTATATTTTGTAATTGTATTGGATTTCAAATTAAATACAATTACATTTTGTAATTGTATTGGATTTCAAATTAAATACAATTACATTTTGAAATTGTATTGGATTTCAAATTAAATACAATTACATTTTGTAATTGTATTAGATTTCAAATTAAATACAATTACTTCCAGTAATTTCTATTTTGTAATTTTCCATTACAGTTTTGCCCAACTCTGGCACCAATAGACTGTTTTATCCTGGTTTAAATGCGGAAATTAACAACGTTTTCGCTTGTAACTCTGATTTTCGCGTCACTTCGTACGGGTGTAGCATTGATATGCACCTTCAGGAAAATAAGAAAAAAGTAACAAAGGTGAATTAGCACTGGTGTTTCAGCGTCACGCATTCCTTTCGAAATTCTGGTTCCTCAAAATTCCTAAATCACGATAGATCTCTGTATGTTTTCCCTTACGTGACGAAAGCGTGAAAGCAATGGTGACGAACGAGGAAACGGATTTCGATCTTGGTGTTTCGTCGCGATATGCATCATTTTCGTAGAAAGCCAACATATCTATCAACTTCAGGCCGTTAACAAATGAAGTAACAAGCATAACGCGCTCGGGACTTAGGAATCTCAATGTTATTTTCACCCAAAGTCATCCTAACCCACTCGGGCTATATTTCAAGAGATTTGAGTTCACGCTTCGCAACCGTGAACACGAAATTTCGGGCAATTTATTGGACTGAACAGTACGTGAAGAGTTACGCGGTCGCATCGTGAGCTTGTGATCGTAAATTCTCTGCGTTGCGCATAATTCTTGGAAAATTTTAAAACGTTTGGCATATAATTCTTAAGGCAGTTACACAATTGGTGGTACATACAAATTCATCGAGAATGCACTCACGGATAAGTGATGTATCCAAAAATATATCAGCGATTCCACCGCTAATCGGCTGAGGATGGACCTCGTATTTTTGGGTGAGGGTCAGAGTTGTAAATCCTCATTAATTCATGAGATATAATTTACAATACAATTTGTTTTGTAATTATGTTTTCATAATAATAATATGTAGTGATTATAAAATAGTCTAAACATTTGAATAGCTGAAAAAAATACTAATCTTCGCTTTAATATTGCAAGAAATAGTGGAAAAAATGGAAGAAATAAGTAATGCATTACTTTCTTAATGCAATACTTTTTTTTTTCATTTTTTCTAAAGGATTACCGTGAACTTTTATTGAAATATAATAATTTTTGCAGCCATTCCAAAGTTTAATCATTGTATTACAATCGCTACATATTATTATTATAAAATTATAATTATAGAGCTGATCGTATCACCATCATTATTGCTATAAGTATTAGGCATTTGCAACTCTGGTGAGGGTCAAAATAGCGAATGACCAAAATAGCGAATAGCTAAAATAACGAATTTCAAAATAATGGCCATTCTAGATTCAGCCGTTCATTATATTTAAATTCGCTATTTCAGTCATTCGCTATTTTGACCCTCCATCCTATTAAAATGCAATAAAAATAGCGAATGGCTAAAGTAGAAAATTTCAAAATAATAGCCATTCTGGATTACGACGTTCATTATTTTTTAAATCACTATTTTAGCCATTCGCTATTTTGGTCATTTGCTATTTTGACTCCCATCCTTATTTTTTTAATCGAGTGAAACTTTTTTTCCGTTATGTGTACGTGAAAAGAGGAGACTAATTTTTGTTCAGCTAAAAAAACAATTCTAAAATTATAGGGGGTAATATTTTTTCCGGAAAATAGAGGGAATTTTCGTTCAGACATTAATACCTCTGGTTCTAACTGTCGTTTTGTTACCGACTGAATAGTAGCCCATCACCTTAAGGGGAGGTGAAACATGTATCACGTGACACATGAGTGCAAGAGAGATAGCTGAAAATTTCCAAACACCGCCATTCAGAGGACATTGTTATTTTAAAAAAAAGCCCAATGTCACCGGAAGGAGAATTAAATTGCGCTTCCGGTGACATAAAAACTGTAAACAAAAGTATGGAGATACCGCAGACATTTTGAGAAAAAAGAATATGTCACCAGAAACGCAATTTAATTCTCCGTCCGGTGACATAGAGCTTTTTTTAAAAACAACAATGTCCTCTGAATGGCGGTGTTCGGAAATTTTCAGCTATCTCTTTTGCACTCATATGTCACGTGATACATGTTTCACCTCCCCTTAAGAGGCAGTGATACTCACTTCGAAATTTTGAAAGCTATTTTCTTTCAAAATACTCGGCAGATAAAGCTCAGATTTTAACAGAATATGCGGAAGTATGGCAGAATTGGGCTAAGCTTCGGGCTCCTGGATCAAAACAGCCGTCTGGTCAGGAGAATTAAAAGAAAAATAGTGCGAGAGACAGACCTATAGGCGTTTAACATTGGGCGAAGAAATTCCAGCCGGCGTATCATTGCCTCTTAAGGCATCACGCAACGCAAAAAAAAATATCTCCATCTAAAAAATAAAATGTAGCTTTCAAATCAGTCGTACATTCGTATAATGAATTAATCAATTGCAGTTGACGATAAGCAATCGAAACATAGCGCAACGCGGAAAGGAAATTCGATAATATCTGGCCTCTGTGAATCTAATCCGGATATCATCATTCTAGGGATGTCCGACAAATAATGCCTCTTAAGGATGTAGAAGCGCGATGGGGTGCTCAACTTCCTGAAAAGTGAGCATTCAGAGAGAAATTCGAACACTTCTCGATGGAATAAAAATCTGAAGAAAATCAAGCATACAAAAGGTGCGGAAAAGATTAATTTTGCATATTAATAATTGCAAAATGTTATTAACAAACAGGTGAAAAAAAATTGTTGAACAAATTATTCGTCAACCTAACTTTTTTTTCGAATGAAAATGATTCGTTAAATTTTCTGAATATGAATGAATTTTTTCAGAATTTTGTCTAATGTTTGAAAATTGCGGGTTTTTTTTTCTTGTATGAGCTGTATTCGCGAATCTATTTGATCAATCGTTTCGAAACTTCTTGGGTGTAATGTGTGGTTTCGTGACAAGCACATACGAAAAATTCGCGACTTAACATGCATTTAAACAAAAAAATGAATTCCAAAAAAACGAAATTTCGAGGATTGGAAAAAATTCTGAAAAAATTCATACGTATTCAGAAAAATTAACGAATCATTTTCATTCGAAAAAAAAGTTAGGTTGACGGATAATTTGTTGAACAATTTTTTTGTTTTCACCTATTTGTTAATAACATTTTGCAATTATTAATATGCAAAATTAATCTTTTCCGCACCTTTTGTATGCTTGATTTTTTTTCAGATTTTTATTCCATCGACAAGTATTCGAATTTCTCTCTGAATTCTCACTTTTCAGGAAGTTGAGCACCCCATCGCGCTCCTACATCCTTAAGCAAGAAACTTCATCGATTTGCGACACGATGAAATCCAGGAAAATATGTAATATGAATATTGCATATTTTTATAAATGATTCACATACTTAATATCGCGCAAAGCAATTATATTTACGACATTATATAGTCTCCATTCTTATATTCTAGATATCATAGTTTCGAATTTAAAAAGACCGAAATCATTTAAGACTATAAACAGAAACTTATGATCCACAAAATAATTTTTTTTTTAATTTTAAGTTTAAAAAAACCAACATTTTCGCATTTATAGATTTCAATCAAAGTAGACATCCAATATAAAATTCGATGTACTTTCCATCAAAAGCTGACGAACCAAATGGAAGTATCATTATGTAAATATTGTTACGACCGAGCGAATGAATAAAGCCGATATTTGTTTGTGGGGCGGATATTATTAATTACAAAGAGTTCTATTTATCTTTAACGCTTTTGTTCGCACGTCTGCTCGCAGTCAAAGTCCTGTCAAGACTTTCTTCTGTCACGTTTACTGTGAAGTTTATCAAGTATTCGTTTGTCGATCGTCATACCGTGTGTTCCTATAAAGCCTAATCTCTATATTCATAACAATATCTTCTTTATATTTCATATTTCATATTTATTTATTACCGGATCACTCCTTAGAATTTACAATAGGCTTTTTTTATGCGGAGCCACAGCTTAAAATTCCAGGTAATCACAAAGTACAAAAACTACAGAAAATACAAAAATATAAAAAATGTAAAAAATAACAAAAAATATAAAAATACAAAAATACAATATTATTTTTTGTTTGTAGTATATTTATTTGTACTTTTATATTGTAAAAGAAAAACGTAATGTGCTTCTATAAATTTTCTTTGCAAGTTATATTGAATACTATGCCTCAAATTATTCAACTTTGATCGTAGCATCAGCCTCGTTTTAGTGATCGTTATTATTACTGCCATAATCTATACATTTTGTTAGTGAATATTTTAAAAATCAGTCCTACCTGTAGACTCGGATGACAGCCCAGTTCGAGAAGGGTCCGGACCACACCAGCATGGCCTTTATTGACAGCAATATGTAGGGCAGTCTGGCGGCGTTTGTTTCGAGCATTTAAGTCAGCTCCAGCGCCAGCCACGAGGGCAATCACGCCAGTCTCGTCACCGAATGCAGCGTGATGCACGGCTCGATCGCCGTCTGCATCCTGCGCGATCAGAAAATACAAATTAACCTTTAATTCAATAAAATTTCTTGAATTAATGAGGCTTCTGCGCTTCACACCAGTCGAATCAGTGATAAATTTTCAAAAACGTTTTTACAATTTTTGGTAATTTAATTTTTAATTCTCAGAGTTTACTCCCGTAGCAGAATCAGTTCTTACTTCACAGCCGTCATCTAAATAGAAAATTGTCTGATATATGAATATAATCGATGTCAAGTTTTTTTCGTGCAGTTTTTTAAAAGAATAACCCATAATAATAGTTCAATTATGACGAGCAATAGCTCATTTTGATTATTGGACGATCCTTAACCGATTAATCAACCAGATTTTTTATAGTATTAGTTGTTACAAAAGTTACAGTTATTTGTATGGTGGCTATTAAGTTAGGACTGGATAATTGAACGTTTTTATCTTTTGAACTGTTAATACTGTAAAAAATCTAGACGGCCAATCGATAAAGCATATTTCCACAAACAAAATGTGCTATTGCTCGTCATAATCAAACTCATATTGTGGTTTACGCTTTTAAAAAATTGGATGAAAAAACGTGGCATCGGAAATTGCAGATATCAATCGATTTACTTTTCATATCATCGCTGTGAATATATTTTTATATTAAAATCTAATGCTACTACGTGTGTGACGCTTCGGAAGATTTTATTAAACCACCCGAAATTGTAGAAATACTTTTAAAAATTTAGCTTTCATTTGACTAGTGTGAAGCACAGAAGTCTCGTTAATTCTCGACTCGTGTGATTTTCGCTCTACAAGGACAACAAACTTAACACTCATCTTAAATCACCTACTTTACGCACTCGTCCCCCAATGTATTATTTTGCAAATAACCAATAGTGTTAACAAAGATCTGGTATAAAGTCGGACAAAATTGATAAAGTGTTTTGTATATTACATCAAATTCATTTGTAGTCTACAATTATAAATCTCGCAGGAAATTTCTCAAACAAGTACAGAGTCGGTACATAAAGGTTTGACGTACATTTACGTACGTGGCATGCGAAAAAAAGTATAATACACGTTTAATGAGAGGTATAATAAATTTAAGGGATATCAACATGTAATGGCATGTATCGTTATTAAAATTTAACCGTATTCAAAGTATAATTTTTAATGTCATGGAGTAGACTGATGCGTACGTAATCTAAAAATTTACGATGATGATCTCGTATCGCGTCTGTAATGCGTGTGTAACTATGCATCAAGCGCTCACCTCAAATTCCACATCCGCTTTATAACGTAGTAGAATTTTAATAACTTCGAGGTGACCCTTATGACTTGCGGCCTGCAGCGCTGTGTGCCCAGCAAACGAGCCGTTAACATCGGCATCTGGTCGTTTCAGGCATTCCTCGCATTTAACAGCATCACCGTTTGCCGCGTTCTTTACCAGTTCTTCGTTTATATCACTCGAGACATGAGTTTCGAATAATTTTTTTAACATAGCTGACAAACGTTCTGGAAAAATAATTTACGTTTAAAAAAAAACACCATTCGCAAGTAATAACGCGGATCAATATTACTAACCTCCACTGCTAATTCCGGGAACACTGCCATCGCTACTGGCTACCTTGATGACAGCTTGAGGATTATATGTCCAAGATGTGCTACAAACTTCGACTTTCAAATCACCGTCGTGATATATTTGTTGGACACGGCCAATTTTTCCCAGAGTCTATAATCAAAAAAGTGATTTAGTAATGTTTACTCTTGCTTTCTCATTGAGGAAGGTTTTTCACGTGAAACAAAAAGAATTAGAATTTTTCCGTGTCAGGGAATAAAAATGGTACAACTTATTAAGAGAATTGATTTTAGAAAATGTCTGTGAAAATGTATGTACTAAATTCGAATATGAAGCATTCTCTGTCAATTCAGCCACTTTTTTTTCGACACTCTCCGATTTGCCCTGTAATTGATTATATGAATGTACCACTAAAAGACACTCCATGTGAATTTTTTCAGATTTTTCAAAATAATTTTTCAGGAAATGGCTTTTTTATTCAAGTGCCAATATCTCAGAATTTTGAAGTCACTAAAAAAAAAATGTCTGTACATAAAAGTTGTCGTTTATTGTTAGCTTTCGAGCGGAATATTCCAAATAATTGTCACGTTCCTGTGAGTATGATTTTTTTCCGAAAAATGAAGGAATTATTGTTTAATTAAAAAAAGGATATTTTTTTTTACTGAAAAAATTACAGAGTATTGCCACATGACTGTTGATATCACCAAAAAATCGCCAGAGTGGCATCGATCGATCTTCTGGTATTAAAAAATGCATTTGTGTGAAAGTTCCGAAAAACGGGGCATTATTATTTTTTTGATAAAAAAAATGTTACTTTTTTTTGGCTAATAAAATTACAGAGTATTCTTGCATGACTGTAGATATTACAAAAAAATCATCAGACTGGTACGGATCGAGCTTCCGGTATAAAAAAAAATAATTCCCTCGTTTTTCGAAACTTCCATACGAATCATTTTTACATCAAGAGCAGCTTTATATTGCTATAATTTATAACAATTTTATCTTTTTGTTTTAAAATCTTAACTATAAATGAAACGCCAGTTACAAATTTGCTAGACCGAAATTTCTTGGAAAAAGTCTGCACGCGCTTGTTCTTATCAAGATGGTT
Organism: Ephialtes manifestator; assembly: GCA_963970395.1. Lineage (NCBI taxonomy): Eukaryota > Metazoa > Arthropoda > Insecta > Hymenoptera > Ichneumonidae > Ephialtes > Ephialtes manifestator. The sequence goes on from OZ019973.1 coordinate 1,052,557, forward strand.
ATTCTTCAAGAATTATTTACTTATTTCTACATTGCAGTTTACAGTCTAAGTTGACCATGCTTTTAAGGTAGTTCTGTCGCGAAGGCAATCCAAACTCATATGCATGAATTTTTGACATGTTGTATTTAGCTATTCAATTTTACTTGCACAAACTCTTGAAGGCTTTTACCGAGTATTTGAATGAACAATTAAAACTTGAAAATCGATCTTTTTACACGGTGCTCACAGGAGGGCTGGAAAAATTGATCTTTAAATCGAAAATTAACATACTTAGATCCAGAGTTGTAAATCCCCATTAATTCATAAAATATAGTTTACAGTACAATTTGTTTTATAATTATGATTTCATAATAATAATACGTAGTGATTATAAAATAGAGTGTAAACATTTGATTAGCTGAAAAAAATACTAATTTTAGCTTTAGTATTGCAAGAATTAGTGGAAAAAATGGAAGAAATAAGTGATGCATTACTTTCTTAATGCATTACTTATTTTTTTCCATTTTTTCAAAAGGATTACTGTGAATTTTTATTGACAAATAATAATTTTTGCAGCTATTCCAAAGTTTAATAATCGTATTACAATCGCTACATGTTATTATTATAAAATCATAATTATAGAGCTGATCATATCACCATAATTATTTCTATAAGTATTAGGCATTTATAACTCTGCTTAGATCAAAGATAGAGAAAAAATAAAGTACTACGAATTCGCAAATCATTCAGGATTTGATGTATCATGAAAAAATGTGAAGTCTTCGGAATAATGTTTAATTGAACCAAGGTCAAAGTGCACGATACCGGGCCAAATGACGTTTCCTAATCTAATTATCGTAAAAATGAAGTCAAATCCGCACTAAACATATCAACTATTTACAAATAATCGTTTTAATTTGATTACGACAATTTCGAAGGGTTCTCGATTATTTTTTATATTATTATTGAGACAGTCAGTGATGCGTATGATTATTTTTTAATGTCATATAGACTCTGAGATTTATGACTCCGGCGTACCGACAGAACTACCTTAAGAACGTTTCTGCATGTCACACGGCCAAAACGAATATAATCGATTCCAGCATGTTTTTTTTTCATTAAAGTAGAATTAAAAACCATGTTTTCTTTCAATAACTTTCAAAATATCCCTCTTTGGTAATTGTACTGATAAAACTGTCATCCACACTTTTCCTGCTTATTCTTTGTTTAACGTTTGAAAAGTGCGCAATGACAGTATCGTGTCAACTTATTCTCTCAATGTATTCACTTAAACAGTAATTACCGGAGCCATAGCTGCAGCCCATTCGCCGTGTCCTCTCTGCAATAATTTTATCTTTTCCAGATCATTACAGATCTGTACGAGATCTCCAACTGCGAATCTCTGATTATCGGAGCTTGCACTTGTCGCAGGAACAGGCACTTGAACTTTGGAAAGTACCGCAGGATTGAAAGTCCAACGATTGCCGCTTGGATAGGAGACGACTATATCATGATCCTCATCGATACCAACGACGATACCGGTCGTTCCGAGAGATTCGAACATCCCGTCTGTCCAGCTGCCATGACCATGTTGCAAAGATTGTACGATTTCCAGCTCCAGATCCACATTAACTTGATCACCAATCTGAAGACCGTGAGGACCAGTTCGACCTGGACCTTGCTCGCCCAGTAATGGCAAATGATCACGATAAACCGTCTGTCCCTTTGCATCGCTCAGTACTTTAAGATCAGCCTAAGATAAAATAATATACATATTTTAAAAAATGCCACCTGTTTACTATAAATTGCATTAATAATTAATAATACACGGAAGTGAATATATAAAATATATGGGGTATTATACACCGATCGGATCACCTATTACCCTGACCATCGTCGATATAGTTGATTATTTTCATAGTCATTCACCCGAATGGATGGAGAATGCTCAATTTGTTTCAAATTTTTCATTGCATATTTTGCGCACGTGCGAATTTCTAAAAATTGCGTTTAAGAACTTTCGAATGCACGTATCTTCCTGGATATAAGACGTATAAAAAAAAAGCTCCATAAAAGTTTTTCACTTTGAAGTATACTTTTATGTCAATATATTTAAAAAATTCTTTAACTCCTCCGAAGCATTGATTTTTCATTAATAAACATAAAAATCGATTTTTCAAAAACTCGGACATTTTTTATTTTTTCCGAATAAATCTCTAAGATACTAGTCATAAAGACGAACATTTTAAGCCGAGACGGGAAGTGGGACAATCCTTCTTTCGAATTTGTATGAGAGTTTAAAAGATAAATAAAAAATAAAAACTCTCATAAAAAATCGGAAAAAATGGTCTCACTGCCAACTTTTTGTCCTAAAGTGGGTCAATTTTTTTCCGATTTTTTATGAGAATTTTCATTTTTTATTTATGTTTTAAACTCGCATAAAAATTCGAATAAAGGATTATATCCAAGAAGATACGTGCATTCGAAATATTATAAACGCAATTATGAACGCGACAAAGCGACTCGAGGCGAACCAAGGCGAACCCTATCGCACGTTTGTTTATTACCGAATAAACACACGCCGTGGGATACTGGATGACTCAACCAGGGTGACTAACTAAGACAAGGGAGCTTTGTCTTAGTGTACTGATGTCACCAAAGGGTGGCTGGCCCTTCATCGATCCAGCGATCCACGGGCATTCTAAGCCGATACGTCGAAGAGAGCAGTCGCACTCTCATTATCAATAATTTCTATTTTGTATCACTACGCGACTTTCAACTTGTATAATTAATAAACTCACACGAAAAGTATTTAACAATTATTCGAGCAATTTTTATAAATTCACAAGTGTGCGAATTATGCGATGAAAAATTTGAAAAAAAATTGAGCATGCTCCATCCATTCGGGTGAATGACTATAAAAATAATCAACTATATGAACGACGGTCGTGGTAAAAGATGGTCCGATCGGTGTACAATGCCCAATAGATAATTTTATGGTCATCGTCCCTTTATTATCGGAGAAAAGAGTCAACAATCTATATAGGGAATTTCAAACCAACTCGAAAAATTAGACTTATTCCTATTTCACTAGCTCGTATCATCCCTAAAAAGGGCCAAGAATTAATTTCTTTTTTTTTAATATTTTGCTGTTTGACTTTGTCAATGTTATTTATCGAATTGGCTTGGAATTCGCCATATATTGGCCATTATATAGTGGGATATTACAGAAAAATTCCCTTGTAGTGATAAACCTACCATTCCTTGGAATCCAACACGATACAAATTTTTTGAACCATTGTCCCAAATAACGTAAGCTGCAGATCGCGGGCTCGCTGCCGACCAATCCTGTAGATCATTTACTTTGCCTCTGCGACCGTTTCCACCATCCTGATCTTCCCATTGCCAGTCAACACCGCGAACCACTCTCGCTCCCGGAAATATACCTCTGATGGCAATCTGTAAAATAAAAATTTATCAAAACAAAGATACAAACGAAACTTATTCACTGGACACAAAATCATAATAAATGCATCTTATCACCCTTTTCTATGCTGACTCTAGTAGTAAATATATGGACAAGACATAAACTTTTTCAGTTTCTCAGTAAATTAAAGATAATAATTAATAAATAATAATAATAAGAATAATTTATTAATTAATAAATTAATAAAATGAGTATATTCTATAAGATAATGAGTAGTATTTTTAGTTCCACAAAAGTCAAATAGGAATTAGTGAAGGGCATGTAATTGAGAGTAATTTATTTGTGTAATAATAGTTTTCACACTACAAATTGTTTCTTGGCAATTCTTTGCTTACCTTTTTGCTTTTTCTTCTGGGCTCAAGCATAACCCTTTCGCTGCCTGGTGTAGCGATACGATAGAATCTGTGTCTCAAATGATGTTTATCGCCGTGATAACAAATAGAGCAGAGATCATAATTGCTGCATTCTGCACATTTCCAACGTATGCCAAATATTGGCTGTTGTCTACAGGTGTCGCACATTGTCCCGTCGTGCTTAACACCTGTTGTGGCTGAGTCAAGAATGCGAAGATCAAATGCTCCGGAGCATCGATAATTCGCTGCTGTGCCATTGTCCCATACAACTACGACTTCTTCTGGGGACTCAAAATTCCGAACTGTCCCAACATGTCCTTCGCCACCATCCTGGAAAAATACAAATAATATATGTAAATAATCAATTTCTGTCCTAATTCTGTCGTTACAATTAGGACAGAATTACAATTTTCTGTAGTTGATTTTAATTATCAAACTTTCATGTCTGTTATAATAATTATTATGATTAAATGTGTAAATATCAGATGCTATGCAACAGAAATTAGGACAATATTTCACCTAAGCAAACTTAACAAAGATTATGAAAAAAAAAAAAAAAAAAAATTCCTGCATGTACAAAAAAGATAATACATATAAATAAATAATTAAAAAGGTAACACAATAAATGTGAAATATCTCAAAACAGGACAAATATCAGACATATTACAGGCATTAAATCATTTGTCGCACAGCAAAACTGCCAACATCGATAAAACAAATATCTTGAGGACAAGACAAAATGGATAAATATAATGCAAATAATTAGAGATATCAGATTTTACTAATTCTACTGTAATACATTATAAGGATATAGAAATATTTAAATAGACAGTCGACAGGTTACCTTTTTGGATGTACAATATGTGTATGAATAAAATAGAAATCTATTGATTCAATGTGATTTTCATTAGTTTTATCAGAGCAAATTAACACAAGCTGAAACTTTACTACTTGTATACTATAATAATAATAATTTAATTACAAAATATGTAAAAATGAATAAAAATTATAGAAAAAAAAGAAAACACAAAAACAACATAGCCTTACTGTGACTATACTGAAAAAAGTGAAGAGTTCATTCAACTAAATCTGAGAAACACAAATTCTCAAATTGACGTTTATTTTATGCAACAAAATTTTTGTTACATGCTATCGTCATTTATTTAAGCAAAACAACAGATGTTTGAGGAAAACAACAATGTTGTTATGACTAATTGTGAGTTGTATGAGTGTCCTGTTTGCTTGATTAAGTGCAACTAAGTAATTTTTTTTCTCAGTGTACAATAATTTTGTTTTATTGATTTTTATTTATCCAAGAGAATGTAGCAGTTACATCCAATGTCTCTGTTTGGCAAATTGAATACTGAGTAATCAAACAATCAATCATAAAAACATGAAAATACGAAATATTCCGAAGAATGTCAATAAATCAGTGATGAATTGTCGTAATGATGATATAACAAGGCATCCGATAAAAAATATTAGAAAGCGCGTATGTAATGGCAAGATGCGGTAAATTAAATAGATAGTGAAGAAGTTTATACGAGTGAACGTTGATTCTAACCTGTTTGCCCCATTTCCATTCGGGTCCTCGGATAACACGAGCACCGACACCTTCCATCATAAACCGCGAAGTACGAGCACCGGCACTCGCTCCAGCCTCCATTATTTACACGTTTGTCACACGTTCGTATGTTACAAATAAAACTTAATAATTCGCGATAACTCGTTCACGCACGTCCACTGAAAAATACCGCCATGTTAAACTAATGTCAAAATACGTACTACCACCCGCGGTGAATGTTTGTCCCCATGATGGAGTTACGAACAGGTGGGGGAGGGGAGGAAAACATTTCCTAGTAATATAGTAGAAGAGTCTAGCTCCGTGTATGTACCGTTATGCGGTAAGGGAGATTTCACTTTGAAATGACATTGAGGAAGATTTTTCACGTGAAACAAAAAGAATTAGGATTTTTGTGTGAGGGAATAGAAATGGTACAACTTATTAAGAGAATTGATTTTAGAAAATATCTGTGAAAATGTATGTACTAAATTCGAATATATATATGGGTCATTCCACGGGATTTCGCACAAAAAAAAACCCGACCGACTCCAATTTTCGCCTAATTTTTTTATATTGTTGACTATGTCAAACGGTGCATCTGTGAATTTTTTGAGAATTTTATTCTTATATTTCGACGAGTCATAAAATAAAAGGTGAAAAAAATGAAAAAAAATCTGACGTCCAGTGGAATAATGATATCGACAAAAATAACTAGGTCAAAATTTTCGTACTTCAACACAGTTTACGGTAAAAATAATCAAAATAAAAAATAAACATAACTTCTATTTTATTTATGTCTTCTACCAAGAAAAGGTACCATTTCCCTAATTTGGCCCCCTCCGATTTCAATACAAAAAATCACGAATATACTGCATGGAGTCCCATACATTTTAAGCACAAGCCCAAGATGGAGAACGCATTTTACCGATTTTTAAAAAAATATTTCGGGTAATTGATTTTTTTAATTTTCTTCCAATCTTCTGCGTATTTTTTATGTAATTGGTAATATTAAAAGGAGCTTATGTGATTTTTTTCATAATTTTATATGTAGATGTATTCGATTCATTAAATGTAATCGAATTACAATTTTTTAAATTTGTAATGAAAAATTCACAGATGCACCGTTTGACATAGTCAACAATATAAAAAAATTAGGCGAAAATTGGAGTCGGTCGGGTTTTTTTTTGTGCGAAATCCCGTGGAATGACCCATATGTATATCTCAAGAACAGCTTTATATTGTTATAATTTATAACAATTTTATTTTTTTGTTTTAAAATCTTAACAATAAATGAAACGCCTGTTACAAATTTGCTAGACCGAAAATTCTTGGAAAAAGTCTGCACGCTCTTGTTTTTATCAAGATGGTTATTCTTCACGAATTATTTACTTATTTCTACATTGTAGTTTACAGTCTAAGTTGACTATGCTTTTAAGGTAGTTCTGTCGCGAAGGCAATTCAAACTCATATGCATGCATTTTTGACATGTTGTAATTTAGCTATTCAATTTTACTTGCACAAAATCTTGAAGACTTTTACCGAGTATTTGAATGAACAATTAAAACTTGAAAATCGATCATTTTACACGGTGCTCACGGGAGGGCTAGAAAAATTGATCTTTAAATCGAAAATTAACATACTTAGATCCAGAGTTGTAAATCCCCATTAATTCACGGGATATAGTTTACAGTACAATTCGTTTTATAATTATGATTTCATAATAATAATACGTAGTGATTATAAAATAGAGTGTAAACATTTGATTAACTGAAACAAATACCAATTTTAGCTTTAGTATTGCAAGAAATAGTGGAAAAAATGGAAGAAATAAGTAATGCATTACTTATTTTTTCCATTTTTTCAAAAGTATTACTGTGAATTTTTATCTATTATTGTGAATCTAGCTCCGTGTATGTACCATTATGCGGTAAGGGAGATTTCACTTTGAAATGACAAATGATAAGCGTAACAATAGATCTAGTATTCGGTTATCCTCTAATATACAACTCTTAGGTTCTTCTATATGTTTCACGTAAAGAAGGGATGTAACATTTTTTGTGAAGCATTTAGGTAGTAATCGATTGAATTTTAAAAAAATATGTAATAGGATATTATGATATGAGGGCGATAACATTTTTTTCTGTAAGCTTCATGGTAATAATTTTTAAGAAGCTATCTTAAAATAGTCTAAGTGGGTATCAAATGTTGGTCTGGTCGTTACCGATAAGTTAACATGTGTGTAAATGAATTTATCTTAATGAATTTATTTTTTGGGGCACTTGTTAACTTACAGGTAACTTCAAGGTTGACATTTGATACTCGCTTGAATTGTGCTATCTGCAAAATATCCTACGTCCTAAAGTGACATTCGGATAACTTTTTCGTAACAACGCAAAAATTGCTACTTGGATAACTACGCTGTGATGCTAGATTTGCATCGCATTCGGACGCATGTAACGCTGTAAAATAAAAGTGCTCGATTGTTTTTTAAACTAAAAGTGTTGCTTTCTCCACAACTTTTATTTACACTGTTTTTTCATATGAATTTCCGTTACATGTTTTTAAATTATAAAAAAGGCCTTTAAAAGCATTGGTAATATATTAACACAATGTATGGAACAAATTAACAAAAAGAGTAAGTTTAAGGTGATGTGTTACATATCGTCTGTCTCTCTCAGATCGCCATAAGTGCGAGTGAGACAGCTGAATCTTCCCGAAGTGTTATTCGTCGCCACGGTTGATTTTTCGAACAAAAGTCGAGAAGTACTGACTGCAGAGTATCAAGACGCAATCAGTACTTCTCGTCTTTTGCCTGAAACATCAATTGTGGCCAAGAACAACGCTTTACAGTTTTTGTTACCGGCCCAGCACTAACACATCACGTTAAAACTGATACGAAATCTGCAACTCTGTTCAGGATTTTCTGAAAATACATATAACGATCTATAAAGAATTTTATCAAAATTAGTCTAAGGGTAAAAATTACCCATTTAAGTCACACAAAAAATTGAATCTTAGTACCAAAAGTCTAAAAAAAAAGTGTTTAACAAGTTTATCATATCCAAAACATTGTACATATATGTATATCAAATGTTCCATATGGTCAACCACAAAGCCTACTCCGAATTACGCTGTATGTACATTTCAGAACTTTCATTGCAAAAATCTATACTCATCCTGAAAATGAACTCCAAAGTATTACATGCAGCAACTTGTGACGTAACAGAAATATATGTTATATGAAAGTTTATATTATTATTTATGCTGATTTTTCTTGTCTATAAAAGGATTTTTTCCCACCAAACAAATAAATAAATAATAAGTAAATATAAACACTTTACGAGAAACTATATATATATATATTGTATCGGTCCATTACTGGGACATCCACCTTGCCGGTAGTGAAGCAGGTGCTGCTAAGGTACCTGCGAACATTACGTAATAATACACACGGCCGGCTGTTACCATTGGTAACGTTTCACCGGTCCGCAGTGTCTGCTATGACTTTTGCCAAGTATCTTCGATAAAATACGTGCTAACACGATACAAAAAGCTTCCCAAAAAGTGTCGGAAAACCGGAAAGATTCGGTCATCGATCGTTGCATAACGTTATCGCCATCATGTGCGATAATCGCGTTTCTCGTAAATAAACATAGTAAACATATCGCGGTGCTGTTTTGACGAACGTAATCCGCCAGAAGTCACTAGTTGTTCGACGGGGACAGTTGTCGTTGAAGAATTTTTACGTCACACCCGTATTCTCCACGAAGTCTTATTGGCAAGTGTTCGCACAGTCGCAGTCGCGTGCTCGTGAGTTTTCGACACTCTCTTGGCCATCGGCTCTGCCAAAAGCGAGCGATGAGTGACTTTGTTGCGTCGTAGAAAAAAAAACACTTTTGTCGATATCGCGATTATCGTTTAAACAGTTAAACGCGTGTGTCATATGATAAATAAACAAAAAACAACAATGTTGCCCCCGTTGGAAAATAAATTGTGCGCCCGATATGTGTTCGCAGTTACGAACGCTAGGACTAAGTACTCGATTAGTGACAATGAATTGTGATCTTAGTTTTTATCATCGTTGGGTTACACAGCAGCAGAAGCAGCAACATCATTAATCATCACGTACAATCATTAAAGCTTAAGGGGCTCTCGTATATATATATATATATCATTCCCAAGTTAATAATTTCTTTTAAAAGTTGCACAGTCTTAAATATTCATAAATTGTGGAATGGCAGCGGCCCTCAAGAAAAATCATTCACGCAGACGTCTGGCTGCACTCACATTTCTATCAAATATATCACTGGACGGTAGCCATCGAGACACCAATCTTGCTTTATTGCCACGAAACGGCGTTATTCACAAACGTACGCTCAGCGAGAGTCATACCGTTTACGAGGAGGGGCCGTCCGGTGATTTAGACACATCGACGGAAGAAACTGTTGATGGCTTGCCAGAAGAGAGCTTGCAAATTGCTTGCACCAAGTCTAGTTTGTCTCAGACAGTGCACAAGGCTGTGGAGCATCATTCCATCAGTTCAGATTCCGATGGGATACTCACACCCGCAAAAGTCGCTGTCTCTGGCTTTATCGATCAGGAAAGAACACAGCCGCCTTTTCCGACTACAATTCACAGCAGCTTCAGAGAACGGTAAAAGGCTAAAAACGATACGCCGAGCGTTATACAAATTTTGGAGCACGTTGATCGACATAACTTTGCTTTCTCTCCTTTGTCCGCTGGAAATAATGTAGCAATAATGCGTATGTAAATAGCATGTGGAAATAAAAATAATAATCTTGTGTCATTGCTGTAGCGGGTAAATATATGTGGTTCAGTCACCTAGCTGGACTTTGATCTGCTTTATGTAACTAATAATCTTGCCAGAGCTTAGATTTTACTCGCATGCACGAACAAACATATTCTGAGACACTTGTATTTGCTTTCAAATAAAATTTAGCATATTTAATCCATCACCAATTTTTTTTTTTTCCTTAATGAAGATAAGAAGAGTAGTGAGAAAATTAGAGTTTGATTTTAAATGTGATGGCAGAAGAAAATTATGAAAATAATATTAATATTGATAAAGGAGTTAAAAATGATAATATAGTTTTATTAATAAAATTATTTATCAATGCAGACATTTTTATTCCATTTAATACCAACTATTTATCAATTAGCAGACAAAAATATGTTTTGTACAAAAAATGCTAAGAATTGTATTAACTTTTCTAAGTGAAAGAGATGTGCATCCATTGTCATATTTATTTATAGCAGTATCCTAATATGTATTTCTTCATCTTGCATAATTTCTCCAATTAGGCTGATCATTTTATTGTTGTGCTTAGAGCCATGTATATGCTGCACTTTTCATTAATTGGTCAGTAATGTGTTTGAAATGACTCAATTTTATTGTATTGTATGTTACATTTGTACATTATATATCATCAAATGTCTACAAAATACGACAAATACACAGACCTTGCTATTATCTATTTAGGGCAGGACTGGTCTTTATTCTACAGATATCGTTATCAGCTATGTCCAATATCAGAATGTTATTAAATAATACCAAGGATCCACAAGAGTTGATATCTATTTGCATCTGCCGCACTATAAAATGCACTATGTACTGCCATTGATGATGACCTACCAAGATTATTTGATATAAAAAGCTCGCAGACAAACATGTGATAATATACTATTATTGATAAAATTATTTATCAACACAGCCATCTTTATTGCATTTAATATACCAATGATTTATCAATTATTAGACAAGAATATGTTTTGCAAAAAAAAAACCAAAAATATGTTAAGATTTGTATTAATATTTCTCAGTGAAAGAAATTTGAGAAAAATTATCATATTTATTTATAGCAGTATCCTAATTTATATTTCATCCTCCTCTTGCATAATTTTTCTAATTAGGTTGATCATTTTATTGTTATACTTCGAGCTATGTATGTGCTGCATTTTTCATTACTACATATGAAACATCTCAATTTTATTATATTAAGAGAGGATTTTAAGGTACATTTGTACATTACATCATCTAATGTCCACAAAATACCACAGACCTTGCACATGTGATAATATACTATTATTAATAAAATTATTTATCAACACAGCTATTTTGATTGCATTTAATATACCAACTATTTATCAATTATCAGACAAGAATATGTTTTGTTTAAAAAAAGATGCTAAGAATTGTATTAATTTTTCTCAGTGAAAGAAATCTGAGAAAAAATATCATATTTATTTATAGCAGTATCCTAATTTACATTTTATCCTCCTCTTGCATAATTTCTCCAATTAGTTTGATCATTTTATTGTTATGCTTAGAGCTATGAATGTGCTGCAATTTTCATTACTACATATGAAACATCTCAATTTTATTATATTAAGAGATGATTTTAAGGTACATTTGTACATTACATCATCTAATGTCCACAAAATACCACAGACCTTGCACATGTGATAATATACTATTATTAATAAAATTATTTATCAACACAGCCATTTTGATTGCATTTAATATACCAACTATTTATCAATTATGAGACAAGAATATGTTTTGCAAAAAAATAAATGCTAAGAATTGTATTAATATTTCTCAGTGAAAGAAATTTAAGAAAAATTATCATATTTATAGCAGTATCCTAATTTATATTTTATCCTCCTCTTGCATAATTTCTCCAATTAAGTTGATCATTTTATTGTTATGCTTAGAGCTATGTATGTGCTGCAGTTTTCATCACTACATATGAAACATCTCAATTTTATTATATTAAGAGATGATTTTAAGGTACATTTGTACATTACATCATCTAATGTCCACAAAATACCACAGACCTTTCACATGTGATAATATACTATTATTAATAAAATTATTTATCAACACAGCCATTTTGATTGCATTTAATATACCAACTATTTATCAATTATGAGACAAGAATATGTTTTGCAAAAAAATAAATGCTAAGAATTGTATTAATATTTCTCAGTGAAAGAAATCTAAGAAAAATTATATTTATTTATAGCAGTATCCTAATTTATATTTTATCCGCCTCTTGCATAATTTCTCCAATTAGTTTGATCATTTTATTGTTATGCTTAGAGCTATGTATATGCTGCAATTTTTATTACTGTGTATGAAACATGACAATTTTATTATATTCTAAGTTACATCTGTACATTAAATTTATCTAATCTATTTAGAGCACAATTAGTCTTTATCCTACAGATATTGTTATCACAATGTTGTTCAATAACACCAAGGATCCATAATAGTTGATTTCTAATTACATCTGCTGTACTATAAAATGCACTATGTACTGCAATTGATGATGACCTACCCAGATAATTTGATATAAAAAGCTCACAGACAAACATGTAATAATATACTATTATTGATAAAATTATTTATCACCACAGCCATTTTGATTGCATTTAATATACCAACTATTTATCAATTAACAGACAAGAATATGTTTTTCAAAAAAATAAATGCTAAGAATTGTATTAATATTTCTCAGTGAAAGAAATCTGAGAAAAATTATCATATTTATTTATAGCAATATCCTAATTTATATTTCATTCTCCTCTTGCATAATTTCTCCAATTAGTTTGATTATTTTATTGTTATGCTTAGAGCTATGTATATGCTGCAAATTTTATTACTGTGTATGAAACATGACAATTTTATTATATTCTAAATTACATTTGTAGATTACACATCATCTAATATCCACAAAATACCACAGACCTTGCTGCATTATCTATTTAGAGCACAATTAGTCTTTATTCTGCAGAAATCGTTATCACAATATTGTTCAATAACACCAAGGATCCATAATAGTTGATTTCTAATTGCATCTGCTGTGCTATAAAATGCACTATGTACTGCAATTGATGATGACCTACCCAGATAATTTGATATAAAAAGCTCACAGACAAGCATGTAATAATATACTATTATTGATAAAATTATTTAACAACACAGCCATTTTGATTGCATTTAATATACCAACTATTTATCAATTATCGAACAAGAATATGTTTTGCAAAAAAATAAATGCTAAGAATTGTATTAATATTTCTCAGTGAAAGAAATCTGAGAAAAATGATCATATTTAATTATAACAATATCCTAATATATTTCTCCAATTAGGTTGATCATTTTATTGTTATGCTTAGAGCTATGTATATGCTGCAATTTTTATTACTGTGTATGAAACATGACAATTTTATTATATTCTAAATTATATTGGTACATTACACATCATCTAATATCCACAAAATGCCACAGACCTTGCTGCATTATCTATTTAGAGCACAATTGGTCTTTATTCTACAGATATTGTTATCACAATATTGTTCAATAACACCAAGGATCCATAATAGTTGATTTCTAATTGCATCTGCTGCGCTATAAAATGCACTATGTACTGCAATTGATGATGACCTACCCAGATAATTTGATATAAAAAGCTTACAGACAAACATGTAATAATATACTATTATTGATAAAATTATTTATCACCACAGCCATTTTGATTGCATTTAATATACCAACTATTTATCAATTATCAGACAAGAATATGTTTTGCAAAAAAAATAAATCCTAAGAATTGTATTAATATTTTTCAGGGAAAGAAATCTGAGAAAAAATATATTTATTTATCTCCTCTTGCATAATTTTTCCAATTAGTTTGATCATTTTATTGTTATGCTTAGAGCTATGGATATGCTTCAATTTTTATTACTGTGTATGAAACATGACAATTTTATCATATTCTAAGTTACATTTGTACATTAAACATCATCTAATATCCACAAAATACTACAGACCTTGCTGCATTATCTATTTAGAGCACGTTTGGTCTTTATTCTACAGATATCGTTATCACAATGTTGTTCAATAACACCAAGGATCCATAATAGTTGATTTGTAATTGCATCTGCTGCGCTATAAAATGCACTATGTACTGCAATTGATGATGACCTGCCCAGATAATTTGATATAAAAAGCTCAAATGTTATTGACAATGTCAGCTATCAGTCTTCCGGGACTGTATATTCAACTTGCGGGGCTGCATTCGGGAAATGGTGCGCATGCAGCTAATGCGTGCTGTCGCTCATTCTGATCTAGCCAACTATCTAATTATACTAACTGGATTATTACGGACTCGAGGGATGAGTTACATACATTGCCGAGGCTATTACATCGCCCTTACTCAACCGAGGGCCTTGGATTTTCAGAGAGATTTGTAAATCTAAGACTCTTGTGTCATATCTACAGGCGAATTGTAACGTACTCTAAGTTTTTTCAACAGAAATTCGAAATATCTCACATTAGATTTCGCCGAGTTTTATTGTTGTAGATAACAAGGACTTAAGTCGTTTTGCTACTTCAAATAATGCGCATTGATTCTTTCACGTGATGTTGATAAACAACTTGACATTATCTGTACGTCAGGTGATAAAAACCTGTCTTAAGAAATTAATATCGTCGCCAAGAAGCGTTTTTTTCCGGGTTTAAATTGAATGAGAATTTCTTCTTTTATTTTTCCTTTAACGCAACTCAAAAGTACCAAAGTAAAGACAAGTCGAGAAAAAACAGATGCTCAGTTATCTCTTAATTAATCGTGAAGTAAATATGACGATATGGTTCGAAAGATTAAATAAAGCAAAAAGCGGAATGTCTTTTTTTTTAACCAGATGTTTCTTGCAATCAACGATGCCACTTTGAATGTCTGGAGTTCATTTGCATTGTGGCGTAATTATTATAATATTTAATCGATGTAGACGCCGTCAATTATAATTCATATATTATTATAAGTCATTTTCTTTTTTGAGCGACTATGGAAATATTTTTACTAAAAAGTACATTCAAAAACTTAATTTTTATACATGAACAAATTTTTTGTACCGTCGGCAATTTTGAATACACAGTGAATTGAAAAAAAATGAGATAAAAATCATTATTAAATTTTGGGCAAACCATAGGTGCTAAAATTCTGAAAAAAATTATGGATGTCGGTGATACTCTAAACAACTTTTGAAAAAATTAGAAACACTTTTTGCGACCATGCTAAATTTGTGTGGCGAACTTGGTATGGAATTACCATATATGACGATATGGTTCAAAACATTAAGGGGAGGGAGTCAGGTAAAAAAAATTGATTTTGGAAATTCAATATCATCCAAATCCTATTGCATATAAAAATGCCCAACACACTATATTGTTGGTACTCGATGAAAGGATTTTTTACTGTCGTCTGACTTGCATATGCTTTTCAATATTATCTTAAGCAAAGTTCTTAGGTTTTCCATTCTGCGCATGATTTAGATCAAACTACTAGGCAGATTCGAATGGTTGACGTCTCATTTTCTTCTTCATGAAAAGATACACCGTCTAAATGGAGCAAACTATTTTTTTTCATTCTGAAAGCAAAGTTAATCACTGCTTTAGAAAATAGCATAAAATTTATTTATTAATAATTGTGTCACTTAAAAAATATTACCTTTTATTAACATTTGCTTCATTTAGCCGGTGTATCTTTTCATGAAGAAGAAAATGAGACGTCAACCATTCCAATCTACCTAGTAGGTTGATCTGAATCATGCGCAGAATGGAAAACCTAAGAACTTTGCTTAAGATAATATTGAAAAGCATATGCAAGTCAGACGACAGTAAAAAATCCTTCCATCGAGTACCAACAATGTAGTGCGTTGGGCATTTTTATATGCAATAGGTTTTGGATGATATTGAATTTCCAAAATTAATTTTTTTGACCTGACTCCCTCCCCTTAAATGAAGCAAAAAGTGAAAAGCATTTTTTTTAACGTGATGCTGTTTCCAGTAATCAACAATGCTACTTTGCATGTCTGCAGTTCATTTGCATTGTGGCCTAATTATTATAATATTTAATCGATGTAGACGCGATCAATTATAGTTCACATATTATTATAAGTCATTTTCTTTTTTGAGCGACTATAGAAATATTTTTACTAAAAATTATATTCAAAAACTTAAATTTTATACAGGAACAAATTTTTTGTACTGTCGGTAATTTTGAATATACAGCGAATTGAAAAAAATGAAATTAAAAAAATGGTTATTAAATTTTGAGCAAACCATATATGCTAAAATTCTGAAAAAAATTATGGATGTGCGTAATACTCTAAACAACTTTTGAAAAAATTATGAACACTTTTTGCGACCATGCTAAATTTGTGTGACGAACTTGGTATGGAATTACCATATATGACGATATGGTTCAAAACATTAAATGAAGCAAAAAGTGAAAAGCATTTTTTTTTAACGTGATGCTGTTTCCAGTAATCAACAATGTTACTTTGCATGTCTGTAGTTCATTTGCATTGTGGCCTAATTATTACAATATTTAATCGATGTAGACGCCGTCGATTATAGTTCATATATTATTATAGGTCATTTTTTTAGCGACTATGGAAAAATTTTTACTAAAAATTACATTCAAAAACTTAAATTTTATACAGAAACTAATTTTTTGTACCGTCGGTAATTTTGAATATACAGCGAATTGAAAGAAATGAAATAAAAATCACTATTAAATTTTGGGCAAAAGAAATGTGCTAAAATTCTGTAAAAAATTATGGACGTTCGTAATACTCTAAACAACTTTTGAAAAAATTATGAACACTTTTTGCGACCATGCTAAATTTGGGTGGCGCGCTTAGTATGCAAACCCATATATGCTTCAAAATATGTAATGAAGCAAAAAGAGAAAAGCATTTTTTTTAACGTGATGCTGTTTCCAGTAATCAACAATACTAATTTACATGTCTGCAGTTCATTTGTATTGTGGCCTAATTATTATAATATTTAATCGATGTAAACGACGACGTCAATTATATATTCGATATTTTTATTTTTGTTATTAATTATCATCAGTACGGGAACAGCCGGCAGCGACTATTCTCTGCCGGAGAGACGAGCGGGATCCCTATACTACAAAAAGCGTATGGTACATCAAACATCGACGCTATCGGAAGACATAAAACATCATTACAACAGCAGCAACGAGAGCCTAGGTTCTATGCGCTCAAAGTCAATATCTCAT
Source organism: Ephialtes manifestator (assembly GCA_963970395.1). Taxonomy (NCBI): domain Eukaryota; kingdom Metazoa; phylum Arthropoda; class Insecta; order Hymenoptera; family Ichneumonidae; genus Ephialtes; species Ephialtes manifestator. The sequence continues at coordinate 1,070,053 of OZ019973.1, forward strand.
TCGACAAAGCCAAAACTAAAGGCTTTAAACAACGTTCAATCAGGAGGTACTGTCATCATTCCCGAAGTCACGAGGGAATTACGTATGATGCAGCGACCCGTTAATGGGCACAGATTCGGCGATGACAGACTTGTCCTGGTCTCAGCAAAGAGAGTTCCGTTCCTTGTCTTCTCAGCACTTCCTTACAGTAAAGGACAACGGACCAGTTGGTAAGATATTATTCAATTGTCGAAACAAATATATATATTAGGGTGGACGTTATTTGGAGTCCGGACGAATTTTGACATTAATGTCCCTCACATCGTTTGCAAAGAAATAAATGAGAATCCTCTTAGAATATAAAATTTTTATTTTATCCCTTAAGCGACTACATCTACCTGCACTGTAAAAAAATCTACTTAAAATTTAGTGTACTTTTACTGGAAGTTTTTATTCATAAACTAGTATATTAAATTTAGTATACAAGTGTAATGTAAAATTAATGTATGGTACAGCACATTCAATAATTTACTTTAATTTTACAGTAAAAGTACTTTAGTTTTAATAATTTGCTTTAATTTTACTGAAAAAGTACATGAATTTTATACCACAATTGTATATTAAGGTAGTTCTGTCGGTACGCCGGAGTCATAAATCTCAGAGTCTATATGAGATTAAAAAATAATCACACGCATCACGTTGACTGCCTCAATAATAATATCAAAAATAATCGAGAATCCTTCGAAATTGTCGTAATCAGATTAAAACGATTATTTGTAAATAGTTGATATGTTTAGGGCGGATTTGACTTCATTTTACGATAATTAGGTTAGGAAATGTCATTTGGCCCGGTATCGTGCACTTTGATCTTGGTTCATTTAAACATTATTCCGGAGACTTCACCTTTTTTCATGATCCATCAATTCCTGAATGATTTGCGAATCCGTAGTACTTTTTATTTTTTCTCTATCTTTGATCTAAGTATGTTAATTTTCGATTTAAAGATCAATTTTTCCAGTCCTCCCGTAAGCGCCGTGTAAAAAGATCGATTTTCAAGTTTTAATTGTTCATTCAAATACTCGATAAAAGCCTTCAAGATTTTGTGCAAGTAAAATTGAATAGCTAAATTACAACATGTCAAAAATTCATGCATATGAGTTTGGATTGCCTTCACGACAGAACTACCTTAAATTTCGATGACGAGTTTGCGAATAAAAATTTCCAATCTTTTTTAACAGTGTAGAAAAGTGAAAAAATCGATTTTTTTAACATTCGCAAAGTCTTATATTTTTAAAATATACCCTGAAAATTTCACATTGATATCTATCAAACTGAGATTGAAATTTTTTTTGTTCCACCAATACTTTTTTTAAAATTAAATCGAATATCGAACTTTTTTCGGGCCTCTAGATAGATGTGGCTTCTTAAAATCGACCGTTAAGGTTACAGCAATTTGAATGTTTCAAATTTCGAAACATTCAAATTGCTGTAACCTCACCGCATTGGGCCATCCCATGAAAAAAAAAAAATACTCAAAATTCGGCGATCACTCAAAGATTCCAAGGCAATTTGTCCGGTGAAAAAATCTGAAGTCCAACCATTTTAATTAATTTTAATTTTGCATATGGATTTTTTTATATATATTAAAAACATTCAGATTGCTGTAACGTCACAGCATTGGGCCATCCCATGAAAAAAAAAAATACTCAAAATTCGGCGATCACTCAAAGATTCCGAGACAATTTGTCCGATGAAAAAATCTGAAGTCTAACCATAAAAAAAAATAATTTTGTTGTTTTTTCCATAAAATGTGACCTGAAATTAAGCAATTAATCTTGAATATATTTTTTTCTTGTTGGCCATAAAAAAATGCACATTTTCGTCTTTTAATGATTTCGATACGATCAATAGTTTCTGAGATATTACAGATTAAATGAAAAACGATAAAAAACGAAAAAATTTGCATATTCCGGTCAACTATTTTTTTAGAATTTTGAAATTTGGTCCATCAATAGACACCGCTGAACCTGATTTTTAGATAAAATTTGAGATTTTTTTTTTGGGGGGTGGCGAAAGTCCCGTGGAATCCCTCATATGCAATTTCGTTATATCTCCATTTAATTTTCGGGCGCTTATATATTTACCAATAAATCTGTAACTTCGGGAACTAATTGACATGTATGTTACTCAGCAGAGAAAAAATTTGGAAGCTTCTATGAAATAATTAACCCATTGTATCACATGCAATTCTAATATTGTTTTTTTATTTGACAATATATCGTACAATAAAAATTAAACGCCATCATGGTTATTGTTTTTGAATATTTCATACGAGTTTTCATATTTTTTTTAGTTTCAATCGATTACATTTTTTTGTGCTTTGATGAATTTTTTAAATTTTACGTGAGAAGAATATCAATGTAAAAATTCGTCCAAATCCCAAATAACGACCATCCTAATATATATCAT